>CM074748.1:17002966-17500466 GCA_037367245.1 Phrynocephalus guinanensis
AGGCTAGGCAGGCATGTGGAAGAGCAGGCATGGTCCTGGTTGAACTTTGGCTGTCCATCGTCCAAAGAGGTGAGGTGACCCAAGAGATCGACATTAAATTGCACATGGCAATTTAGATGGAAGGGACAATTTAAACAGAAATCAAAGATCTAAACAGGATCATAACTCCATCTCACTTGAGAGGAGAAGATATTGACCAGCCTACCAATTTGCCTGTTGAGTGATGGGTCAATGTCAAGGTCCCTGACCTCCCTCCTGGGGGGCTTTTTAAATCTTCAACTCAGATCTTCAGGTGGCAGCCCTCCCATGGGGCCACCGTCCCTGGTTATGCACATGAAGAACATATCTATACTGTGCTCAGGAGACATCTTAGCAATGATTACTGGGCCTGCCAGGCGCTCCTCTCCATTCCTTCCCCATCAGTTGTCAGCATGATGCTTTTGCATTGATTACTTTTCACTTTCAGCCAGCCAGCCGAAAGGCAAATCTTTGTCTTCTGTGACCCTCTGGGCTTGCTGAAACACATCTTGATGACTTAATTGATGTGAGAGGCTGTTGGAAACCCAAGGACCTTCTTTTGAGTGTGTGTGTGTGTGTGTGTGTGTGTGTGTCCTATGATGTGCAGAATCATTGCAGCCATAGTTTTGTAAAACATAAGTAAGCTTTCCTGTACTTGCAATTTGAATCTTTGCTTCATTTGTCGTTATAGGCTATGATGAGCGAATACACATTTTTCCCCCTGCCCCTTGCTCTGTGAGGGGCTGAGAATACCACTTGTTCAAATTTCATGACGTGCAAAGGCTGCATACTTTGTGCAGATTGCGTCGAGCTGAAGCAGCTGCTGTTTGATTTCATGGACTTCTAAAATTTAGAAGCATTAGATGGATTCTTGGCAGCCTTTGAGACAAACAACTCATCTTTTCCCACTTCCCGGGCATGTGTCTGTGAGTTTGCAGCTTCTGAAAGGGATAATACTGCAATAATTTTGTGTGTGTTGGCCCAGAGCATTTTACATAAACTGAAAAAAAAAAGATGGGAGAAAAGCACTTTTTGGGTGAAATCTTGTGTAAGGTAAGCAAATCCATTAGCTTTGATCCATTCCTCATTTGGTACATAAACAGCCCTGCCATGATTCTCAAGGGTGTGCGTACACGTGCGAAGCCAGCATGCACAGGCACTCCCAAGGATTGGAGATGGATCTCTTTAATTGAGAAGCATCTTACAATTGGGGACAAAAGAAAAAGAAACTGAATGGGTAGAAAAAGATAGAAGAAAGTGGAACACAGAAAATAAATTGGCAGCGAACCTCTTGCATTCCACACAGTCACTTATACAGGTCTACTATCTTGACATGCTGTCTTGAGGAGGGAGTAACCACTCAGTAAAACCCATGCTTTTGTAAAAATGTAGGCTGGAGTTCAGAAATTGGCAGCTCTGGCATTGTGTGTAAGTTTTTTGAAAGGAAACAGTGGTTTTAGCTGGATGACATCAGTAGGAGAGGTTGGGGCATGAGACAGAATGTCTTCTTTGCAGCTATCATGAAGAATACAGTTAATTAACACTGAGAGAGGCAACTATTCGCTTGTTTGGTTGGTTGGTTGGTTGGTTTTATTTGATTTATTTGTTTTATTTATTTGATTTATATACCGTACCATCTGACCAAAGGTCACTCTGGGTGGTTTACAAAGTGCAAACATAAATAATATAATCAATTATACAATATACAAAATACAATATATAACGAAATAAAATCAACATCATAACCTCAAAATTTGGAAACTATAAGACTGGCCTAAGAGGTATAGCTCCTGTGCATATTATCAGCCTAGAGTGGAGCAAGGGAGAGATGTGATCATCCTTTGTGCTATCCAGGAGTTGGGTCACAGCAACCGGACTTATTTTCTTACGAGATCAAAACATTTCACCAGTTCACTTCAGTCCAGTTGCCATGACTCAGCTCTTGGATAACCTCACCTGGATGACTGAGAATCCCCACAGACATATTCTTTGTGCTAACAAAAAAAGGGGGTTGCTGATTGGCTGTGCTAATCAGGCAAGATGTTAAAGCTCAAGTGTACTTCTTTTTTTTAATGATCTTCTCCTACCAGGCATGTTGATCTTTCAGTACTACTTGCCAGGGGCATCAGACAACATGCAGATAAAGTCATGTGCCTGAGGCATAATGCGGCACACAAAGCTGCCTCCCAGTTACAAAGCAACAGCCAGCTTTTTTTTTTTGCCAGATTTGAAGGCAGGCAGGTTTGGGCTAGGCTGGTCTTGTCTCCTTAGGGTTATACTGCTTCTAGGTATGGAAGCGGTGCCTGAAATCCTGTGACGGAATGTAGAGAGTCGCACTGGAGCAGGCGCATTGAATTGGCGGGGATTCAGAGAGTCAACTTCTCCACAAACCCCATTGATTCAAATGGGACTACAGTAGGACCCCGGTATCTGCTGGGGATTAGTCCCAGACCTTCCTGTGGATAATGAAAACCATGGATAAGAGAGAACACCATAAATCCCCAAAACTGCTGTTTTGTGACAGTAGCGTTCTTTACAGCTGCTGTTTTATGACAGTAGTTTGCTTTACGGCTGCGGTTTGTGACAGTAGCTTGCTTTGTATATGACAGTAGCTTGCTTTGTGGCTGCTGAATTATTTATTTGATTTTTTCCCCTCTGCCATCGGTGGATAACTGAATCCGTGGATAATGAATCAGTGGATACAGGGGTCCTACTGTATTTGAGTTGCAGCTGACTTTGGTTGGATGAAAGTGGTAGGCACCAGGGGTCTTGTGGGTCCTTGGGGTCAATCTGTCTATCTTGCCATGCTTGCTACATGTGTGCCAACTGTCCCCAATGGGGAAAGACACTGGTTTTGCTCTTCACAGGTAAAGTTTGCATCCATTGTGAGGGGGCAATGACAATAAAGATTCCTATTCCTATTAACTGCTGGAGAGCTCTCTTGTTTAGATACGTGGCGGTGGAGTTCCATTCCCCACTGTGCCCCGAAGTGATGTCCTTCTTCTAGACAAGTGAAATCCTTGGAGAAGGTGGAAGAGATTCCCTGAGATGCTGGTTTGTTCTTCCCCGACAGCCAGATTTTATCTCCACCCTAGCAAGGGTGGAATCTCTTCCTGTCCTTACTGCTGTGCTCTGAATTTAGCTCAAATATAGAGCAATTCATCGGCCATCCCACACTAAGTGAGCTTGGAAGTGGTAGTCTGTGTTGCCATCTGCTTTGAAGCTCCCCTACTGACAATGTAGGCTAGTGGTTCAAATTTTGCCATGGGGGCAGGGGAGAGTGAGCAGTTTAGTCTGAACTTTACAGGAGCTGCCCAGTGTGCTGAAACTATTCCACCACTACCACCCCCCCCACCCCAAAAAAAACAGGTTAAGCACTGTAGAACGCCTGTGAAGCTGAGAGCAGATTCATCCATTATAAGATTTTTAGAACTGCAGAACTGGAAGGGACCTTGTGGACCATCAAGTCCACCCCCTGCAAAGGAGGCACAGTGGGGAATTGAATTGGTGGTGCCAGCCTCCACCCCTTGAAGTGTGTTGGGACGGTAGATATACAGGAGCTCTCAGACCAATTCAACAACGCAGGCTGTTCTCCTATGACTCTCATGCTCAACTAGAGCTTTCGCCAGCCTCCTTTTGCAATGCATATGAGGCAAGTGGTGTTGCTAAGCCACGGAACATTACAGGTCAAAGCGGGACAAGCAAGCATGAGCTATTCTGCATTTTCCTCTCTTTGCCAAATGCTTGGACACATGTACTCTTAAGGAATTATGGGTTTGGGGTGGGGAGAAATTAATATTCAAGAGAGAATATAGACGTTCTTATGTTAACCCCCCCCCCCCATATTCATATCTTCGCTCATTTGTACAGCTGCCAAAAGCACCCACTTGCCTAAAGCCGGTATGATGTTTAAAATACAGTTTAATAGTTGAAGGCTGCTTTTATACAACTGCTCGGCTGAAGGTAGAAATGCCACAAGAGGAGCACAGCTAGAGACCAGCAACCGTCTTCAGTGTTGTTAAACTGATTTAACAATGCCTAGAGGCAGAGGGACTAGTCTCTTCTGTACTAAAGTAGCTTTATTAGTGCAATCATTACTGTTGTGCGGAACTGTAGGTCTCTTTGTTTTATCAATTTGGCTGAAAATTATTTCCACTGAATCATGTCTGGCTCGTTTCTCACAGCAAGAGAAGGGTTTGGTAGCCTTTATTCCTGGTTTAACTCTCTCACCTCTCTCTCTCTCTCTCTCTGTCTCTCTCTCTCTCTCTCTCTCTCTCTCTCTCTCTCTGTGTGTGTGTGTGTGTATGCACATGCGTGATGGGAGTTCAAGCAACAACACTAATACTGACCAACACCACAGTAATGTTGTGACAAGAAAATCCCTCAAGTACTTTGGAAACTTGAAATACGACCTCAGATCAGATGCAAGCAGAATTATCTGGATAATGACAGGGATAGGTGTTGTTATGATTTGCTCATGCGCAGGGTGAGACATCAGACTTTTCAAGTAAAGTGATGCAGCAACGTCTGTCATTCTTAAAGACCTTGCCCCTGTTCAGATGTCCAGGATAGCGGGAATCTGAGTCCCTGAAGAATAGGGATAGCCTAGCTTGGTTTCCTCGCCCCTTTCTTATTCTTCTCCTGAGTTTTATCTGAGAGCATAATTCAGGTGTCATGGTCTTAGAACCCTGAAATGACTTGCTTGGATAGACAGATTGAGGAAGGTGCAAAATCATGCCAATCGTGAGGGCACGTGTCTAGCAGACTCTGGAAAAGTTACATTATTTGGATGGCAGCTGTTAAAATCCCACAGGAACCAAAACCAGTTCAATGCTGACTCTGGGTTTCTGGAACCTATAGGACACCCCACCCTCCACCACCCAATGTTGTCAATTTTGATGGCATGATCCCATTGTGCCTATCTTATATGGAAGTCCAAGTCTAAGTCCACTCACTTCAGTGATGAATAAAGCCTGCTTTCTTGTTGGCCTTCATTGTGGATGTGGGGGCTTCGGAAGCAAGGGCTCAAACTTCCATTACCCATGCAGCTGCCTGGAACAAGCCATTGGAAAAACTTTTCAGAATTGTGGGTCATGGGGAGGATGACTGGGGTGTAAGCTCTCCTTTTCACTCTGTCACTCTCCCTGTTAAGGGAGCATTGGTGGAAGACAGAGCAAAGCAAAGTGTTCTGCTTATATACCACCCCATACCACTTCAAGTAGTCTCTATGCAGTTTACAGTTCTTAGTTACAGTATGCAGGCTACACATTGACCCCAGGAAGGCTGGGTACTCATTTTACCGACCTCAGAAGGATGGAAGGCTGAGTTAACCATGAGCCTGCTACCTGGGATTGGACCCTAGGTCGTGAGCACAGTTTTAGCAGCAGTACAGGCATTTTAACCACTGCGCCACGGGGCTCAAAGGACTATCCTTCTCTCCTGCCATGCATTTTAATCAAGCCGATCCTGAATGCCTGCATTAAGCTACCAGATGTGCCCCACCTGAGTGAATCTAGAAGCCCAGGGTACACCCAATGGGCACTCTCCCCTGCTTCAGAGAGAAGGGTTAACCTGAGTTCCCCGATAGTTTAATCAGGGTAATTTTCCTCCTTGGCTGATGCCTGTTCTTCCATTTGTGTACAGCAGATAAAGCAAGTTGTGTGTGTTGCAAGCATTAAAACACACAACATTAAAACCTCCCCTCTTACATGGGAGAAGGGTGCATTTTCCCAGAAACTGTTTAGCTCAAAAGAAATGCACAGCACTGAGTCATGAAGTCCACAGATACTTGGGAAGCTTAATCTGCCTATTAAGACAACTAACGCTCATGCAATTAGCTTGGTGGTGACGTCTTCGGTCGGACTGTTATCGTGGGCATCATACTGTTTGGCATCTTCAGCCTAAATCTTCCAAGAACTGGCAGCTTCCACACGCAACTCTCTAGACCAGTGGCTCCCAATCTGGAATACCAAGAAGTTCTTGGACTCCCACTCCCAGAAATCCTGGCCAGCACAGCAAGTACTGAAGGCTCCTGGGAGTGTTAGTCCAAGAGCTTCTGGGAACCCAAGTTTGGGAGACCCTGCTCTCAACCCTCTGCTGGAATGTTACTTGAACGTCAGCCCCTTGGTTTGGAAGGGATGTTTCTGGATTGCAAGGGCACCCTCTTGTGTCAAGCATCCGCCATGCCTCACCATATAAATTCAGAAATCTTATTTAGCATATGTGGTGGGGGGGAGCTTAGCACATGGCAGGTTGCAAGAAAAAGGAGTGCCTTGCTCCTTCTTGCCTAATTTGAAATGGGCAGAAGGGAAGAACATAATGCGGAGAGGGTTTTTTTTTTAAAGTATGAATATTAAGTTATGCATGCAAATTTAAACTGCAGTCCTCCTCATACTTTCCTAGAAACAAACCCTGATGAAAAACAAAGGGTGATTGTCTGCTTAGTGTGGTGCTGCTAATTTCAGGGAATAATGGAACCTATAGGATTACGTGGTGAAGATTATTATTTGAACTCGCCTCTGGTACATCTTTGGTTTCAATGGGTTTCTTCTGCTAGGTAGACTCAGTTTTAATCCCAAATCTTGCCATTAGAGATGGGCACAAAATGCCAACATTGCGTTTCATTTTGTTTTTCGTCTCATTCGTTTTGTTTTGTTTATTATGAAACTTTTTTAAAAACAATTGTTTCATATTTCGTTTTGTTTCATTTTTCATTTTTCATTTTTTTTACACTGTTGGGGCTGGGCTGGCTGGTTGGCAGTTTTTTTTCCCTCCCACCAACCAGCTGGCCCGCAGGGAGGCCAGTAAGCATTTGCTTTTGTTTTTTTAAATCCTGCCAACCAGCTGACCCATGGGGAGGCCGGTCGGCAGGGGTTTTTTTGATTGTGTGTTTTTTTTTGTTTTTTGTTTTTTGTTTTTTGTTTTTTGCCGGCTGGTCGATGGTGGTTGTTTTTCCTGCATGCCAGCTGATTGGCACTTGTTTTTATTATTTATTTTGACAAGCACTGAGATTTTTTTGTTTTTTCTTTTTCATTACATTTCCTAATGAAATGAAACATGAAGTGCACTTAAAAATGAAACAAAATGAAATGGAAATTTTCATTTCGTTCTGTTTCATTTTTTGTCTAATGAGATCAGCGCTTGTCAAAATAAAACAAAAAATGAAATGGAACGAAATGAAACGGAACGAAATGAAAATTTCCATTTCTTTTTGTTTCATTTTTTAAGTGCACTTCATGTTTCGTTTCGTTAGGAAATGAAATGAAAAACAAAAAAAAAAAAAAAATGCATTTCGTCCCCATCTCTACTTGCCATGTTTCTGTACTGCCTTTACAGCTTCCCAAATAAGAACCTTGAGGTTTCAAAAGAAGGCAAAGGGTGGGGGAGTAAAGACAGATTGTGTGACCATTCTTTGTTTGAAGTGTTGGGGTAAAAATCCACCGAACTGCTACCTGAGGTGGGCTTTGAAATCAGACAGTCCAACAGCAATTTCCGCTTGCATGTGAGTTTGACTTGAGAAGCACATCAGGCACCATCCTCTGCCATGAATCTTTCAGGCTCTCATATTTTTCCCCCCTGCACTATTCACAAAATTTTGGTGTGCAGCCTGAGGAAGACGGCTGAATGTCAAAAGCAAGCTATGTGTGTGTTTTTTGTTTTTGGTGTTGTCTAATAATGATATTACCTGGTCTTCCATTGGTTGTGACATCTCTAGCTTGCTTAGTGAGTTGCCGGGCTTCATAGTTGCATTCAAAAACATCCCTTTTTATACAGCCAGACTCAGGGCACAGTTTACACTGTGGTTATAAATCAGGAGCTGGATCAGAGTTTTTGGAGTTGTCGTAGTCATGTGGCTTTTGAATCAGTGTATGCAGCCTCTTAGGATATTTTTAATCCCTATGTAAGATGTGTGATCTTTTGGTCAAGGGAGCTACACCAGTTTTTTTCAGTCATTTTAAATTTGCCACCATAGGGTTATAGCTTCCTGTGTTCTGTTTTCTCATGGCTACGCATTCCTCATGTAAAATGTCTGCATTCCCAAAACTAAAATAAAACCCCATATGAGGAGGCACTCTGGTTGCTTTCACATCATCCTGGAACTGCTTTATTTATTTATTTATTTATTTATTTATTTATTTATTTTTGCCTGCCCACCTTCACAGCCACTCACTTCCCGAGTTGAGGTGATTTGGGTGGCAGGGACAAAAGTCATGCTCGTCTGCTGTGAAATATTAATGTTTAATATTTATTTATTTAAAACTGGCTTAGCACTAGATCTGAGAGATCTATATTTCCATTTCCACCAGTTTCCTGAGCATCAGGAGGGAAGGGAGCCTGGCGTATCTCAGTTGGTAGCTTATTCCAAAGATGGAGGGCGACCCCCGAAAAGGCTTGTTTCCTTTTTTTTATCAGTGTTTGCTCTCCTGTGGTGTAGCCACTTTGAGCAACTTGGACTGAGAGGAGTGTGTGAAACTGGCAACTGATTTCTGAGACACCCAGTTTGGGAAGTATCGAGGTCCTAAACTACATGAGGCAAAGTAGAAACTGGTCTCATCTCTGTTCCATCAGCAGGAGCCGTTTGCAAAAGTGTGTGGGGGGGGTAGGTTGTGAGCCATGTCCAGAATGGTCAACTGTAGGGGCCAGCCCTGCTGCCTAGATGCCCTCAGCACATCCAATCACACCTGATTTTGGAAGCTAAGCAGGGTCGGCCCTGATTAGTACTTGGATGGGAGACCACCTGGGAATACCAGGTGCTGAAGGCACCTGGAGTAGGAGCTGGCAAGCCACTCCAGTATTCCTGCCAAGAAAACTGCATGGACATGGGGCCACGAAGAGTCGGTCATGACTGTAATGACACAACACACACACACACACACACACACACACACACACACACACACACACACACACACACACACACACACACACACAGGGCCAGGCCTAATGTTTATAAGATAATATTTACAGGAGATTTCTACTGACCTTAAGATACCTTTTTAATCTTACTTTAGGGGGTTTCCTTACAGATACCAATTCAATTGCATCCTTCTTTCCTTTATCTCGTGCAATTGGCATCCACTTTGCACCCCAGAGCAGAGCTTGAAAAAAATCCATTTTTGGACAGCAACTCCAAGAACAGGCCCAGTTATAGTTTTCAAGTTGAAGTCCTCCCCACCAAAAAAAGGTTTTCTTCTCATCACCCAACTCTCCCCTGCCCCATCCTTAAAACAGTACAATGCAATTGAGCCTTTTGGAAATCATTCCAGCCAATCACTAAGAAAGCTGAGATCTTATCGGATCAGCAGGGAGTTTGCAACAAACAAGTCTGATTGACAGAGTAGAAGGAGAAAGCTGAAGACAACACGTCTAGCTTAGAATTGTGGAGGGAGCTTTCATGTGGCAAGGTGACCCCCCTCTTTAAAGTGGAGAGTTAATGATGTTCCAACATTCTGTTTAGCACATCTTCACTTTTTTTTTTGCAACTTGAAATATCCTATTAAATGGTAATTCATCAAGAATACGGTGACTCTGGACTCATTTCCTCTTGAATGCATCTTTAAACGATTGGGTGGAAGCACACAGTGGCCAAAAGGGACATTGATCTGCAACAGAGATGCTGTACTCATTCTGCAGGCCTTGGATGCTTAATTAGATAAAATGAGGGAGATATTGAAAGAGAAGTAATTAAAAAACCAGAGGGCTTTCTCTAATACACAATGCAATTAAAATGGCATGTGAAAACTTGGACAGCTAGACAGGCCCTTTAGAAGCAAGGACCAAGGAGCTTTCTGGGAACTACATTTGTGAAATTTATTGTTGCTTCAGTGGGATGCACTTAGAATCATAGCATCAGAATGAGTTGGAAGAGGGCTATAAGGCCATCAAGCCTGACCCCTTCCTCAATGCAGGAATCCAAATCAAATCTAACAGATGGTGGTCCAAATTTCTCTTAAAGAAATTGGGACCACCATTGGTTCCATTGTCATACAGCTCTAACAGTTAACGTCATTGGTTCCATTGTCATACAGCTCTAACAGTTAAGAAGCTGTCATTGAGTCCATTGTCATACAGCTCTAACAGTCATTGGTTCCATTATCATTGGTTCCATTGTCATACAGCTCTAACAGTTAAGGTCATTGGTTCCATTGTCACACAGCTCTAACAGTCATTGGTTCCATTGTCATTGGTTCCATTGTCATACAGCTCTAACAGTTAAGGTCATTGGTTCCATTGTCACACAGCTCTAACAGTCATTGGTTCCATTGTCATTGGTTCCATTGTCATACAGCTCTAACAGTTAGGAAGCTGTCATTGGTTCCATTGTCATACAGCTCTAACAGTCATTGGTTCCATTGTCATTGGTTCCATTGTCATACAGCTCTAACAGTCATTGGTTCCGTTGTCATACAGCTCTAACAGTACAGTCATTGGTTCCATTGTCACACAGCTCTAACAGTTAAGAAGCTGCCATTGTTTCCATTGTCATACAGCTCTAACAGTTAAGAAGCTTTTCCTGATATTCAGCCTATTTCTGGCTTCCTGTAGCTGGAGGCCACGATTGCGTGTCTTGCACTCTGCAATGACTGAGAACACATCCTGCCCCTCCCTTGTAGGACTACTTTTCAGGTATTTGCAAAGTACTGTACTATCATGTCCTTCTCTGTCTTCTTTTCTCAAGGCTAAACACGTCCAGTTCTTTCACCCTTTCTACAAAGGTGTTGGTTCCCAGTCTCTGGTGATCCATGTCGCCGTCCTCTGAATTTGTTCCACTTTGTTTGGAGTCCTTCTTAAAGTGCATTGCCCAGAACTGGACATAGGCTCAAAACGAGGCCTAACCAGTGTGGGACAAAGGGGGTCTAATACCTCATGGGATTCGGATACTATACTTCTCTGGAAGCAATCTAAAATTGTAATGGCCTTTTTTGCAGCCACATCACATTGTTGGCTCATATTCACCTTCTGATCTACAGTAATCCCAAGATCCTTCTCACTCATAGTAATATTGAGCCATCTTGTAACTGAGCATTTAGGTTTTCCCTCCCTAGGTGTAGAATTTTGCACTTATCCCTATTAGATTGCATTCTGCTGTTTTCAACTGAGTGCTCAAGCTTATCAACCTCTTTTTGAATTTTGTTCCTGTCTTCCAAGGCATTAGTTGCTCTGCCCAATTTTGTAACATCCACAAACCTTGATAGGTATTCCCTGCACTTTACATACTGCCTCATTTCCCTTTTCTTCTTTATCTCTGTTGGGCCTAGAGACATAAGCACTTTCTGTCCCAAGGTAACCTGAGCTTAGGAAGGCAATACTGTGACTATACTTCTCCAAAATATTCAGCTAGCATGGAAGTTCATCATGGTTTCTAGAGAATTCTGGGAGTTACAGAATTACAGTAATTACAAAAAATCCAAGTTACGAATATGGGAAAATTTCGAGTTACAAAAAAGCCTGTTTTTGTCTGAGTTAGAAAAGGGAAAATGAAAGGAAACATTCCTTTTCAAAATGGCTCCAACTTGTTTGCAACAGCAGTACTGCCATTTTGTGGCCACCCAACTACAGTGCTGCCATTGGGAAGAAGAAGGAGCCATTTTGAAAAGGGAAGCTGAGAACCAGGGCTTCTCATTTTTATAGACCTGGTCAAAACTGCCCATTTTGAAAATATTCGGCACTGTTTGGGGGACTTTGGGGGACTTCTTTGGTGGATTTCCCAAGTGGTTATAAGGTAGGTTGCTCAGCTTCTGTTCTTTGCTTGCCTATTAACTATGCATTTTGCATGGGTGGTGATTTCCCACTTGAAACAAATTAATCTGTTTCCACTGCATTTCTATGAGAAACCCTGTTTCGAGTTACAAAAATTTCAAGTTAAGAAAATGCATTTGGAATGGATTAATTTCATAATTGGAGGAAGTACCACTGTAAATAATTCCCACTCATGGAATTTGTTCTTTGAGGACCTGCTGAATGAAGGTTACAATAATACATTCTGGCAAATATCTGTGTTTCCAAACAGTCCTCATTCTAGTGGTAGAGTTTAGAATAGGGTCCACCTGATTTGTGCTGCTATTATAAAGCAGCTAAGGGCCAGAAATTTCTGACAATCTATTGCCAGAGATCTCCTTTTCTCCAGGTCTGTCTTCCATCCACTTCCTCCCTACCGAGACACTCAATAGTTCTCTCATCTTAAGAATTCCTGGCCCATTGTACACACTCCAGAAGGGGTGCACTGATCTCTGTCAAATGTGTCCATACAATATCACGGTAAATGTAGAGCTACAGATTTAGAATGAATTAGAATAATTTAAAAAGAAGGGTAAAGCATCTCCCCTAAGTGAGAAAGACCACAGGCGCTCGTTTCATTTGTCCACCTGCTGACTGGGAGCGAGTAGCTCCTAGGCCCCTGCTGATCTTCCCTCCGATGGTCCGGTTCAAGTTCTGCCCTTCCATTGTCAGGCAAAGTTCTCATTTTATTTAAGGCACGCTTTTAAGTGCTAAGCGTCTAGGGAACATTGTGAATTGTAGATGTTTTAAAACATTAGCCGGAATCGTTTTAAATCTTAATAAGTGTTTAGTTGTTTTTCTTGCTTTGTATAGCATTTTGAAATGTTTAGTTATATGATTTTAATTGTTATAATTTGCCTTGGGTGCTCCCATGGGTGGAAAGGTGACATATAAACCAACCCACCAACCAGATATGAGCTGGATACCTCTGAAGAGGTGCTGGCCTTTGAAATAAAAGATTGCTATTTCTAAAGTAGGACACATGGAGGACCTAACTGTCATGAATCCAAGGTGCAACGCAGTGGAGTGAGCTCCCACTGATAACCCCAGCTCCTGCCAACCTAGCAGTTTGAAAGCATGTAAAATGCAAGTGGATAAATAGGTATCACCACCATGAAAAGCAAGAAGGTAAACAGTCTTCCATGCACAGAAATGCGTTCAACCATGCCAACCACATGGTCATGAACTTGCACAACACTAGCTCTTGGACTTAGAAATGGAGATGAGCACCACCCCTAGAGTCAGATACGACTAGGATGCATGTGCAGGGGGGAATCTTTACCTTTAAACATGGATAGGATCAGGCTGTCTGTGTTTTAAGCTAGCTGGATAGCTCAGTGCTTTAGGTGCCTGGCTGGTAGTTGGATTCCCCACGGTGTCTCCTGAAAGTAGAGCCAGCCTGTGTGGCCTTGGGTAAGCTGCACAGTCCCAGGGCAACCCTACAGGGGGCATGTCTGGGGGGGGGCAGAAGGGTACATCTGCCCCGGGAGCAGAAATCTGGGGGGCGCCTGGATGGGGAGGGGGAGGGGGAAGCCCTGCGCCCTCCCACCACCGCGTGCCAGGCGAGCAGCAAAGCAAACAGACAGGCAGGCATGCGAACGCGGTAGCTGCAGCGCCTTCCTCCTCTCCTCCAACTCTTCATCGCCACTGCCACCGTGGGGGAGGTAAGGTGCACAGAGAGAGAGAGAGAGATGCCCACCCACGCACCTACGTGTGCCACGCCCGCATGATTGCCCCCTTGCTGGGTGGATGCGATGGGGTTGAGGAGGGTCGGAGGGGCGCAAAAACAACTTTGTCCCCAGGCACCCCAAAACCTTGCTACGCCACTGCACTCCTAGACTAGAGGAAATGAATAGTAATCCATTTCTGAGTACTGTCTACCTGGAAAACTCTGGAAAGATTAGCAGTAAGTCTGAATCACCTCGACGGGACAAGATGATTGCTATTTGCCAATTCCTGTCATAAATTCAGCACTTAATTGTTATTTAAAAAGGAGAATTCAAGCTTCCCCAATGCAAATCTGTCTTTGTAATGCACTGGAAGCACCGTTCCTGTAGCAGCTTGTCTTTAACATCTTTATTTTAATAGAGATCCATTTTTTTGTTCTTGCTATTTTTTCCCCCTTAACAATATGAACCCTTCAGGAAATTTACTCAGCATTTGTAGAAATTCAGCACCTCATGGGAATATTTTCATTTCCTCTAATTTTTTTTTTTAATAAGCAATCTTGCTGGGTCAGTGAATAGGAAACACTTCGCCCTCGCTGTTCAGCTTGTACTTACCACTCAGCGTGTTGTGCCACACGAAGGGCGGATGCTGTCAATTTTGATGGACAAAAGCCTTTTCTCCTACACTTTCTCACGTGTCTGTATGTGTCTTTTCCCATTAAGGCCAAAGAGTAGGTGCACACTGAGAGCCCTTAAAAAATAGAACACACTTGCTTTTAAAAACGCTGGAAAAAATGCCACAGGAACTATTCCTTGGCAGAATGCAATGCCGGGTTCCTCAGGGGGTGCTAAGCCCCATTATGTTGTACGGGGACAGTGATGGTGTACAGGGAAATGTATAAGGAACTGTAGTTTCCCAAAGTTGCTGTTTGTGACTTCATGGCACCCTGTGGCACAAGGACTAGAAAAGGGATGACATACAGAGGCATAACCAGGATTTGGAGTTCCTGGAGACAAAGTTCGTTTTGGTGACCTTCCTGCCACCCCCCACATCGCACACACCCAGCAACGGGGGGCTGAACCCTGCAGGCATGGGGTGGGTGCATGCGCATGCATGTGTGCGCGCACACGGGCAGACAAGCGGATGGGCATGTGCGTGCCTTGTACCTCTCCCACCAAGGCAAAGAAGAGGAGGAGAAGGGCACCACGGTCACCACACTCCTGCCTGCCTGCTTCGGTGCTCGCCTGGTGCACGGAGGCACTGGAGGGGGGTGCCGTCACCAAGCCTTAGGAGAAAGGAGGACTGCTGGGCAGCAGGAGGGTGTACAACTTCCTCCTCCTGCTCCTCCTCCAAGCGCCCCCCAGATTGCTGCACCGGGGGCAGATGTACCCTTCTGCCCCCCTTGATACACCCCTGATGACATGGAAGAGTGGCCTCCTCAGATGTAAATACCCGAATGTGAAACTGGTCATAGCCAAGGGGGTTGCACTGCCCCTTCCTAAGCTGTGCTTTAACCCTCTGCTATTTTTGGTAGGTCAATTTGGAACCTTGGGCTGCATTAAAGCTCTGTCTAAACTGATTTGTGCTCCAGGTCTGAATCGAATGGTGCCCTGGGTCTGAATTATTAAATCGGAAAAGTTGGTTGATTGGAAAACTAGCTATCATGTTTTGAGTTTTGCACAGAGCACATGAAATCGAGAGGCATAACAGACGCCAAAGAGGGAAACCAAACTGATAAATTTCAGACAGGGTCTGTTTGCTAGGCACTGTTAACATTTGCTGTAAAACAAAGACAGGATCTTGCCGTCTGGCTGTCTCACCTGGTTTTACTTGTGTTCTGAATCTAAATGTTTGTATTTAAGTTGATTTAATTCACTCAAGATTCTCAGTCATCCAGTTGAAGCTGAAAGGTATCACCTGTTCCACTTTTGTTATCAGTCATCCAGGTGAGCTTATCTGGAAGCTGATTCATGGCAACTGGACTTCGTTGCTTGAGAGACTGAAACATTTCGCTGCTCATCCAAACAGCTTCGTCAGTCGGATGAAGCTGTTCGGATGAGAAGCAAAAAATTTCAATCTCTAAAGAAAAAGAAGTCCAGTTGCCATGACTCAACTTCCAGAGCTTCAGATCAGCACCAAATTTAGCACAGGTGGCACAGGCCCTGTTCTTGCTGTTTGTCAGATTTGGGAGAATCATGCATGAGAATCTGCAAGTTACGATTTTTTTTAAAAAAAATTGTTTCCCTCCTATTCAGAAACAGCCATATTCCCAGCCACCTCAGATTTAAAATAGCTCACATCAACGGAAAAGACCAGTCAAAATGTGTACTGATACACCGTCCCTCTGGAGAAACCATTTGCCTAACCTCCCTTTCCTTGTGTTTCTTCCCAGGTCAACCACTAAATGTTGCTTGCAAGGCATTCTTTGGATTTAGTGGAGAGTCGGGTCCCATGATCTACTGGACGCGAGGAGAGAGATTTATTGAAGAACTGGAGAATCACATTAAAGAAGGCGAGATCAGGTACTTGAGGTGGAGACAGGACTCTTATTTCTTATTCCTCCGCCCCATGTTCACAATGTTTTCTTGTAAAGTGTGCTCCAAAAGGCTGCTTTTAGGTTGTTTATGTTGAACAGAGTCTGATTTCCTTGCCTAGACGTTTGTTGACAGGTGGCTTGCATCTAGCTTTGGTTTGGCCTATATTTCCTTCATGTTTCGGCAAGACACTTTAAAGACATAGAAGCTGCTTGTAGCCTGATAAAAATGTCTCCAGGGAGTCCTTTGGGGTCTTCTTCTCAATAGCTTTGGAGCCTCGTTTAACATTTAAACCTAAGAAAGAGTTGCCCTCTTCCATAACACTCAGGAAAGCTGTCTTCGTTGGTATAGTATCGATATAATCCGAAAGATGGATTACCTCCTGTGAGAGAAATGTCAGCCCCTGAACTAAACTTTGTTACTCAAGCATAATATTTACCAGCTGTGCACTCAGCCCAGTCCAATTTTTCCTCTGCTTTTCACACCTACTTATGCTGCTGGATTAGCCTTTTAACTGGTTTCTAATTATGTGCTGTTGTGAAACTGAATGATTAATTATTTACAGGAGTGGTCCTGGTTGCTTTTGCTGTCCCACATTGGCGCTTCTTCTGCCATTGTTTCTTTCCAAGAAGAAGGGCAGGAAAGTAACTGCAAAGCTTGCTTGCATGAGGAAAGGGATGGACGTCCGGGGATTGGCCTCAATTGGACCCCATAGGTGGTCCTCTCCATGGGAGGGAGAGTTGTACCTACTGAATTTGGTTCATGGGGAAAGTTTTTGTTCTACTTCATTTCCTAAGAATTTTCACAAACTGGACTGGACTGTGTGCCGGGTTCAGACATGTCCCGAATTCTGAAATGGGTCATCTTAATTCAGGCTAATTTGTTGCAGTTCTAGGTAGAACAAAAATGTCTAGATCCAATTCCAGGGTGAACTGAAACAAATTTACAAATCAGTTTGTGTCCAAAGCCCAAATAAAACTGAATAGGGGCAGAAATGGCTTCAGCTTTTCTTTCTTTCTTTCTTTTCTTTCTTTCTTTCTTTCTCCCCCCCCCCCCGTCTCTCTCTCCCTCTCTCTCAAGAGAAGCAGAAACCCGAAAGACAATTGATACACAAGCCCCTGAATCTTCCTGTATGAAATCTGACAATTTTGTCTACTGGCTTTCTTGGTTAGAGTCCAACATATATCCAGGTTTCATTGCCTCTGTGAAAAAAAATAAAGAAGATTATTGTGGTCATTTTAGTTTTCCAGGACAAGTCAATGGGGAGCTTAACAATCAATGTGAATCTAGGACACAAACAAAACAGGATGGGGTACGCGTTGCTCCAGACCAGCTCTGGATCCATTCCAAAGCCTCAAATTGGCTTCCACGCCAAATCACAGAAGCCGTGAGGAGTCTGTGTAAGGCAGTTACTTCATGTCCGTTTTGTCTCTGTTAGTGTTGCGCTTAGGAGCGGTACAAAAGAATGTTACTTCACATCCATTGTGCAACTACTGAAATTTGTCTCGACCACGCCCCCGAAACAGGTGCTAAGCACAATGCTGTACCTGGTTCTGGAATATAAGGTTTTCCCTTGTCACTCTTTGTTCCTGCTTTCTGTTCTGAGACAAGACACTGTGTAGTAACGACTGTCATGCAACAAAATATTCATTTCTCTCAGAAAACTGTATCCAGTTTTTTATTATTATTTTGACTTTTCAGAAGCAAAATATCGAAAAAGAATTTTTAAATCCCCCCCCCCAAAAAAGGAAAAAGGAAGCTAGACAAATTCAGTGTTTCTCACGGTACAAGACTATGGCCCTTTGTACACGACCCCTAAACTCCGCCGCAAATGGCTCCCAGCTCCGGAGCTTAAAATTGTTTCCCCACCAGCTCTGGAGTTTACAGATAATTAAGTGTGACCACGCCCACCTAAGCACGTCCCAGTGCACTTTTCAGGTACCTGCTCTCTGGAGGTGAAAATTCCTGATGCGGATATAACAGTAGTGACTGCCGGGCTTTCCTTGCTTCTGTTTGTTCTTTTTTTGCCCCCTGCCCCTTTAAGAGACCTGAATGCAGTGCGGGGACGGCAGAACGGAGGTGAGCGGCATTCTTTTCTTCCTTTTTTTCTCCCTCCCCTCACGCAGCCAGCAGCCAGGAGTGCAGAGGGGGTGGGAACGCAGGAACAGCGACAACCCCCTAAGATCTCTGGTCCGAATTTAAGTGGCCAGCGGATCTTAGGGGTCGTGTGAAAAGGCCCTAAGAGGTAACACTTGTCACGAGACAAGTTATCACGACCATGGGAACACTGAAACAGGAACAAAACCATGTGATCGTGATCAATGCTGTCATAGTACAAAACTAGTTGCAGAACAAAGAAGGGTGTGAAGTAACCACCTAAGACAGAAACTACTCAAAGGTTTAAAAATTGAAATGCTGGGGGGGGGGAACTAAACTGATCAAATTCCGAAGGGAAGCAAGGCATGCCACAGTGAGGGATTTAAAAGGGCATTGAAATATTGCTTCTGAGGACTAAGCATAAGCCATGCTGGGTGTGGGTTTCTGGGGGATATAAAGCAAAGCAAAGTGGTCTACCGCCCCATACCACTTCAAGTAGTCTCTGGGTGGTTTACAGTTTTTAATTACAGTATGCAGGCTATACATTGCCCACCCCCACCCCCACAAGGTGGGTACTCATTTTAAAGATACCTTTTCTGAGGGTTTCAGAGTTCAGCTAAATTCCTTTATGTTGAAACTGTAGACTAGAGAGAGCCCATGGTCCAAAAACCCTGATCTACCTCTAGTGTACAACTGAGGATCCCATGAGCCTCCAGCATTTTTCTATCTGACACAGTTCTCCCACTCTCCCTAATGGGAGAGCCAGCCTAACATGAACTGGCAAGGCATCCTTTTGTCTGCCACCTCAAGCAGTAAACTTTCTTGGGTCGGGGCTGTCCTCGGCTGATCAGCTGTACAAGCAAATGACAGATTGAGGAGGAGGGAGTGCGGAACCAAAGCAGAATAAGAGAGTCTTATGCCAGGTGGGTTTTTAAGAGCGGTAATAAAAACATTGTGAAAATCGAACTGGCCCACTTAAACAAAAAATAATAGTCTTTAAGTCTGCCTGGAGGGTTGTGAATTGTGTCTGATTGAGAAAGAAACCTCCAGCGCATTTTAATGCTATTGCTTTGCAGTTCTAAAGGAAAATGTTCCATTTTGGGTTGCATAATATATAAATCACCCTATCACTTGCTAATTTTCCTTTTTTTTTTTTTGCTGAGCCTATAAAACTGAGTACAAATCTCTCAAAAAGGCTTGCCCAGAAAACTGTTCTCAATTATCTATCCCAGCCACCCACACTCCCTCCTCACACATGCAGGGCCTGTTTATTATTTGTAGGACCAGAAGACCATGTCTGTATCAAATCTATGGAGGGACTTTAAAACAAGCCTTTATTTCCCCTTCAACCGTGTGAGGCGTTATAGGAAAATAAGAACACACACACACACACACACACACACACACACACACACACACACACACACACACACACACACACAATCGTTGCTCTGAAGAGTTGGGCCAAATAATTTCCATGTCTCTGGTCCACACAAGGGGGAAAGCATGACAGCTTTGTAAAATGTGTTGTGTCAACCTTTGATGTTACCCGTCCTTCTCTCCCAGCCACTACCAGGATCCACAAGGAATCTGGTGTCCTCAAAACTGCAGACATAGTTCATAGTCCAGCACTCATTCAGAAATCTTTTTTTTAAAATTTGTGCACCCATTGCATGCCCTGCATATTTTACAAAAAGAGGCACAGCAGCTGGGAAGCAGAAAGTTCATACCTAAATGTTCTCTATGGAAACTGCTACCAGCGCTTTGTGCTGGAAAAAAAACCCAACTCAAATAAGTATTTCTTATTACCAATTCCTTGATATCCTTTTTAAAACAGAAGATACGATGGACTGAATCCAGAATAAATGGGAGAAGGCCTTCTGCGACTGAACAGTTTCCCTCTGTTTTCTCCATGATGATCTCTCTCTCTCTCTCTCTCTCTCTCTCTCTCTCTCTCTCTCTCTCTCTGTGTGTGTGTGTGTGTGTGTGTGTGTGTGTGTGTGTGTGTGTGTGTGTGTGTGTGTGTGTGTGTGTGTGTGTGTGTTTTACAGATTTCTTACATTCACATTAAAGGAGAGAGAGAGAGAGAGAGAGAGATTGCATATATGGGGGTGGGGGCGCTTTGGAAATAAAGCTACAGTTCCCGTCAGACTGTAAGCGGAACAAGTCTGCAAAATATTGTTTTTTCTTTTAGACTCCTCAAAGAGCATCTTGGAGAAAAAATAGTAGAGTTAATGCTGATCTTCGATGTCGTGAAGGAAGCAGACCTCGCCAATTATACGTGCCACGTAGAAAACAGAAATGGCCGGAAACATGCCAGCGTCATTCTGCGTAAAAAAGGTATCTGTTCTTCACACTTTAGCTTGTTTGTGACTCCAATTTGATTTCTGAAGGACTGTGACTTGTCATTTTTATTTTCCTGTCCCAGCACGTTTACATTAATAACTTAATGATTTATTCTAGACTTGCATTGGTGGAGAAATAAACATTTCCACTCTTCCCCCCTTTTACACGCAAAGCTTTTGTCAAGTTTTGCTCCGGGTCTTCTCATCATTTTTTTTCTGAAATAGACACAGCTAATGTTTTAATCAGAGCTCCCTAATCCATTTTCTTAGTACAATATGTTTTTAGACATTTCTCCCATCACTGTAGTTACTGGCCATGCTGGTCAAGGGATCTCTAGTCGAAAATATCAAGAGAAATCCAGATAGGAGAAATCTGATTAAAAGCTGTGTTTATTCTAACTATCTCTTAGCCTGATCCTGCTTCAATAGTAGCTGGTGCCCACTCTGCTTGATGGGCAGGAGAAGGGGAGAATTAAAGGATGGAGATGCAGAGTCAGGGACAGAATTGGATATTCTCCCTCCCTCCCTCCCTCCCTCCCTCCCTCCCTATCTATCTATCTATCTATCTATCTATCTATCTATCTATCTATCTATCTATCTATCTATCTATCTATCTATCTATCCATCCATCCATCCATCCATCCATCCATCCATCCAACCAACCAACCAACCGACCAACCGACCAAACATCCATCCATCCATCCATCCATCCATCCATCCATCCATCCATCCATCCATCCATCCATCCATCCATCCATCCATCCATCCATCCATCCATCTATTCCCCCATTTCTCCTTAAAAAGGACCCATATGCCCAGAAATAGGCAGGCAAACATTCATCATAATAACACAACAGAAAAGGAACAGAGATAGGGGATGGTGGCATCAACGGCAACGTGTGAGCAAGGGTGATGGTGAGAACTCACTGGTGGACTTTGTGATGGACAAATGTTAATCTGTCTCCAATTTACAAGGTAATTGTCCACCCTGTTGCATTGTTATGGCATTGAACGCTGAGTATCAAAAATCAAGAGCCATCTCCATGATATGGAAATGTGTTTGCCCCACTGGATATCAGGTATCTCCCTACTTGACCACATCACAAATGGTACCTTGCAACAGCTACTAGATGTGGTATCGATAACAAAGAAGATGAGAGAAAGCAGGCTCTGCTGGTATGGACGTCTCCTCAAAGCAGCACCTTCCACCATTGCCCAAGCACCTCCTCAGAGCAGCACCTTCCACCACTGCCCAAACAGCTTACCGCTTAGAAATCTCTCCACACAGACAGCTAGGTCCAAGAATATCCCCAGATAGCAAACCGATCCTTCAGGGAGAGTGTGACCCTTCTGGCCAGTCCAATGAGCCTTCCAACAGCAGTGTTTCTATCTTATCAGGATTCAGTTTCCTGGCCCTCGTTGATTATTGACACTAGGCAGCACTCAATGATCCACGCAGCATCACCCATAGATGAAGAGAAGGAAAAAGAGAGCTGTGCAGCCTCTGAGTATTGATGACAATGAACTCCAGGTGTCTTTATGACTTCTTGCAGAGGCTTCATATAGATATTCAAAAGATTTTTAGATGGCTAATCCCAGAGAGATCCTGCAGCAGAGGTCCCGAGGACTAGAATCGCTTCCCCGAGCTGTACCATCTGGGATTAGCCTTTGAAGAAGAATTGGAACCACTGAAAGATGAAACCCACAAGTCCGAAACTTGATAGCCATCTCAGAAGGCCACAGAAAGATCCAGCAGGACCAGAAGGTTTACACTAGGCTGACTGCCTCCCTCAGAAGATTGCCATGCAGGGCAAACTACACCATTTCAGTCCCATGGCTTGGTGAACCTCAACTGAAGTGGAGCTAGACTATCTCCTTCTCCCTCTCACAAAATACCAGAAGTAGGGGACATCCACTCAAACTGTGGGTTGGGAGAGTAAGAACAGACAAAAGAAAATATTTTTTTACCCAGCATGTTGTTAGTCTGTGGAACTCCCTGCCACAAGATGTAGTGATGGCATATAGTCTGGATGCCTTCAAAAGGGGATTGGACAGATTCCTGGAGGAAAAGTCCATCACAGGTTACAAACCATGATGGAGATGCATCATCTCCAGGCTTAAAACTGGGGTACTTCAAGGGCCAGATGCAGGGGAGTGGTAGCAGGAGACAGATATCTAGTCTCATGCATTCCCAGAGGCATTTGGTGGGGCCACTGTGAAATACAGGATGCTGGACTAGATGGGCCTTTGGCCTGATCCAGCATGGCTCTTCTTATGTTCTTATGTACTTATGTTCTTATCTGTTTCCTTCAAGAACTGTGGGAATTGTGGTCCAAAACATCTGGAGGGCCGACACCTGCCCAGCCCTGATCCAGAGAAATGGGACTGAGGCTGTAGCATTCAACTACTTTGTCCACATCCTCAGGACATATTATTATCTGAAATTGATCCAATATGACCTGACTACATGGTGCATTGGACACACCCATCAAATTTACTTGTACCCACACATGGAGTCAAGGTCCTGACAGATGCTCTAAATCTGAAATCTAAAGTGGGCTGCTAGATGGTTGCAATTTTCAACATTTGGATGAAGATACTGCTTCTGTCCAGAGAAAATGAGGCCAAAAACCACACAGAGGAGTTCTGATTGACATCGGAAGTTGCCTCAATAAATTGGATGTTGTGGTTCTTTTGGTGGCCTTGAATTTATTCCGGTATCTTTGGAATGCTTCCTTGACAATTGGTCAGTTTGAATTCTATGGAAAGTTTTCTCTATCCGCTCTCTAGCCTTCTTTGGGGGCAGACCACGGGACTAGGTCAATCTGTTTTGGGATGGGGAACACTTTAAGTAGGACACAAGCTGGGATTAAGGGTGGCAAAGAATCTTGGAAGAAAAAGACAGAAAGAAAAGAAGGACGAGCGAAACTCAACGAAATTTGCATGTTCATGCCTCACTGCAAGAGGAAATGCACTTCACCTCGAGGCTTACAACAAGGTCTTTTAGAGAAATACTCTGCATACTTAAAGTATGTGTGTTTTCATGTAAATTACTAAAATACATAGAACTGGAAAAAAAGAAACACAAAACACATTTTAGACAGAAGGGGATGTGTGAATTACATAAAGTTTGTGAATAAATTCATGTGTTGGGGAAGGGAGGGCATCCATCAGGATGTCTATATATTTTAGTGGGAGTAGAAGGCTTTACAGCTTGATATAAAACAAGGAGAAAAAGAAGACTGAAGTGGCCTTTGGATACACACAATGAAATTGAAACAGAGAGATTTTCTTATCTCAGCTGCTATGATGATGTGTCTCAAAGTAGAATATGACATTTGACGCAGGCCAACCAGAGCTGTATTGGGAGCTTCTTTTCCACTAGTGCCTTTGCCCCATCATTACCATTTTTGAATTGTTCCCTGCAATATAACTTCTTAGCTTCTTGCACCAGGTAATGAGTGAAACGCACACAGGTCGCCATATTCATATGCAGCATCTTATGGTAGGTTTCCTTCTTGACAATTTTCACAAGCTCTTTTTCTTTAAAGAGGGGAGGAAATCATTTGCTGTGGTCAATATCAATGATTTCTCCTACATAGCCACTCGTCCAGCTGCTACCCTGTCGCCCGGAACATGTTTATCTAGTGGGATCATGCGAGCTGTTATTTTCTGTCACTCCTGTCTCTGTAGCAAGGAAATTGGTTTGAGACTATTATTTATTTGATTTCCATACCACAACCATCTAGCAGAAAGTTACTCTGGGCGGTTGACAGCATAAGTTCATTGACCAAAAGCAGAGAACAGTAGTTCTCTGCACACATTGCAGTTGAACCTCATAAATGAGTCCCGGCCTAGAACTTTCTTTTTTTAATAAAAAAAATAGACTATTTAAATAAAGAGGATTTGAAATGAAGCCGTGGTATGAAAGGAAGAGGTGCTCAACCCTCTCCCAAACAACCTTCTTCTCCTTATTCCCTCCCTCCCGCTTCTCGTTTTCTCCGTTGGCTTTCTCCCACAGCAAAGATCCCAGTGGTGTATTTGCTCCAGAGAATGTGCAATTCCGAAACCGTTCCTTAAGGCCATTCCCCTGCCCCTTCTAATGCAAAAGATAAGGAAACAACCTCACTATTCTTCAAGCATCCTATAAGAGCGAGAGTGCGTCTTTCCTTTCAAGAGGATAGTCTGATTTTTCGTGCAGCTCCTGACAAGTTACCCTTTGCAGATTAAAAGGAAATAAGACATCCGTGTCAGCTGAGCACTTGCGTTTGAGAGCATTGACTTCACGCAAGACAGGAGCAGAAAGTATTTCGGGACTTGATATTCCAAGGGCTCCTGCCTTGCAATCTCTTGGTGTTGGCTGCATGCTTATAACGTACTCCGAAATACTGAAGCCACCCAAGTCATCCCAACAATAGGCCACCACTGGGCGGCTGCTGTCGGAGGAGTGGAGTTAGTTCACATCACTCAGTGAGATCCACTGTGAACTCTTGTCCAGCTTTCAGGGCTTTGTCATTCCCTCCTTGGGTTGCTGCACCATTAGGGGCAAAGAGGTACTTGAAGTCTTGTTGCCATCAAGATGCCAGGCACAGAAACCCTCTTCTTATGCTAGCATGTCATTTCCCCTGCTTCCTTGTCACTTCTCCTGCCCCGCCAAGAGTGTGTGACCTTTTTTTGACCTTCAGAGCTTTGTAGAGGGTTCAGAACAGCTTTGATTCTCACTCCCTTGCGTTCTCTGCCATTTTTCCTTCGGCTCCAGTCGCCGCTTAATGGAACCTTCTCAATGTATTGTTCCCTTTGGAGAACTGCTTTTTACAAAGATGCTTCCCACCTGACCCACCCTCACAATCTTCTCTGTGTGTCTGCGCACATATGCATGCGTGAGAAAAGCATTGTGTTTGTTTTAAAGGCTGCTTTTAAGACCAATGGCCTTCATAATGGTGCAGCAGAGACAAATGTCCTCATTTGCCTCTTCATTTCACCTCCAACCAATACGCTATCAAAGCTCCCAAGAAGTTCCCACGGGAACAATGCTACCTAGACATCCTGAATGAATTGCCCACCTCTCTTCCTCTTCCAAGCCCTTTGTGCTGCAGAGTTTTGAATTTCTGGTTAAAAGGCCTCTAGCTGTGTAGCAGAAGGGCAAGGATTTCACAGAACAAGACTTAGCTTAAAGTTCCCCACCTTAGTCCACCCTTTTTGCTCCTGAACTGACACTTACGGCCTCAATAACTCGCCTAGCAGCATTTACAGGAGGAACAATATCAAGCTCCATTACTTACAATACAACAGATCAACAGCAAACTAAACAAACGTGGCCTACTGGCTTTCAGCAACAGGCCTTCACAAACTCTTCTGTTTATTTCCAGCAGACTCAGAGAGGGGGAAACACACAGAGCAGAGGGGCAAGGCTCTCTTCAAAGACAGGGAAGGAACAATTGGTTACTTCTGGATTGACTGACAAGCCACTCCAGCCCAGAAAGATTCCTCCCAGCCAGACCTACTGAAGGCAGCCATGCGAGGGTGCAATGACTCCAACACTTTACAGCTCCACTGTGAGGTTTTAAGCTCACCTGAATCTTCATCCTTTATTATAGACCTATTCCCCCTTTTGAAAGGCAACTGAACTGCATGTCTTGGCACCATGCTTTATCTAAGGGCCTTTTTACACGACCCCTAAGATCCACTGGTCCCTTAAATTCGGACCAGAGATCTTGAGGGTGTGTCGCTCTCCCTGCGTTCCCACCCCCTCCGTACTTCCTTGTTCTGTCTGCGTGAGGGGAGGGAGAAAAAAAGGGAGAAAAGAATGCACTCTTACATCCGGAGTGCCGGTGGAAGTTGCTCCGACCCCCACCCGTCACTTCCTGGTTCCTCTTAAAGGGGCGGGAGGCAAAAAAACAACAACAAAAAGAAGCGAGGAGAGCCCGGCACTCTCCGCATCAAAATTTTTCACTCTCCCAGAGCAGGTACTTGAAAGATGCGCTGGGTCACGCTTAGGTGGGCGGGGTCGCACTTATTTTCTGTTAGCTCCGGAGCTGGTGGGGAAACATTTTTAAGCTCCGGAGCTGGGAGCCATTTGCAGCGGAGCTTAGGGGTCGTGTATAAACGCCCTAAGTGTCATGAGAAGTATATTTCAGGGGACATTGATCTCTCTACATGATCAGGAACTCAAAATCCAGGCAATTTTGCCAGTGATCTTGGGTTAGCCTTAAACATCTGGACCCCCAAATATTTCCCACCTCTGGATGTATGACATTGCCACAGTAACTTGCATCTTCCATGAAACCTTTATGATAGCTCTGCTTTCCATGAGCACTAAGGTCCATCCTGAGTAGAGATGGGCAAGAAACAAAAAACGAAATGCTGTTTTGTTGTTTTGTTAAGTAACAAATTACTTCTTTAGGTAACGAAACGGTAGGACGTGTTTCGTTTCATTTCATTTCATAGCAAAACACCATTTTCCCCTTTAGAATGAAACAATGCATCCTATAGGAAATGGCAGGGGAGCTTCCTCAAGCTCTTCCCTGTAAGCCCCCCAAATTTGGAAAAGTTTGGGGTCAGGAGGGCTGAGATATTAAGCTCCAAAGGGGGTGCCCCTAGGAAAATAATCTTTCTAATTGGAATTGGAACTTCAGAAGCCAAGCCATGGGCGAGAAATTAGCGCTGCTGTAGCTTGGCTTCCAATTCTAACTAGAAAGATTTTTCCCCCTAGGGGCACCCCATTGGGAGCTTCATTAACTCATCCCCCTGAATCCCAACCTCTTCAAATTTCAGGGGTTTACCTAGAATTGCTTGAGGACGCTCCCCTGCTATTTTTGGTTCTTTAGGACCCAGCACTGTGTTTCATTTCATTTTGTTTCATTTTGTAACAAAACTACTTTAAAATGTGACTGTATTTGAAGAAATCTCTGACATCTACCAGAAAGTATATATATTTTTCTGTTTCTCTCTCTAAGGCTGTGATGTGTTGGTTGAGAATAAGCAAATGGTGTCTACTTTGCTCATAAATTTACAGGAGCCGAAAGATTCGTGAGATGAAATGTTGATTCCTGAACCGAAACGCCTGCCTCTCTGTATAAACGTCAAAGTGGTGTTGATGATATATAAACTCATCATATCTCCTAAGGATTTTTGATTTTTTTTGAAATGTTTGAAATGTTATGCTTCCCTTTTTCTTTCTTTACATCATCAGAGTCTTATGTGTCTCCCAATGCTTATTTATCATGGCCATCAATATCAGTACCAACCCAGGGATGTAAATTAATACATCTTCTTCAAGTATCTCTCGTTTTATTAGATTGGCTCCTTGTGGTTTTTAAATGGGAGGGTGAACTGGAACGCAAGGTTAAGAGCTCGGGGTTCTTACACTGTATTTGAAATGGCATTCCGCTCGGTTGATGAGTGCCTTGCAATAGCCATGGCTCTCGGGGATCGTGAATCAAGCAGACTGTTGGCAGTGGCTTTTCTGAAACTAGAACTGAAATGAACTGGAGGACAGTTTTGTCAACATGCCCATAACCTTCCCCCCCAGCCGCAAACCACTTTCACCCCCTCCCCCTTGTGACTTCCAGGGGTGTTGAAAAAGGTGCCAAGGTGTTTATGGAGGAAACAGGTCTCTTCTCCTTGGCAACCGGGCCAATCCTAGCCCTCTGTGTGGTGCTGTGCTGCATTGCGACCCTGAATCTACTGCAATGCAGCACACCGGAACAAAGAGGAAGGGGCCTGCACTGTATACTGGAAAGTGGGTGCCATTGTTACAGTCAACTTACTGTGATGATCTTTATGGGTGTTGGGGAAGGTGCAATCACTCAGGCGTGAATCGAAGAACAGAAAGCCTGGTTGGTTTATTATTTTAAAGATTTATACCCCACCTTCTCTGAAAATAGCATGGCTAATTGAGAAGGAAATAAGAGAGCTAGAGAGGGTTGAACAAGACAATCAAGAGAAAGTGGCATGCTAAAGTTAAAGAAAAACAGACATGAAATGACCATAATGACTAAGACCAGCTAGCAAGTTTAAGTAAAACCATTAATAGCTAACGATCTTGCTAAAATGGGAGGTCTTCACACTGCTGTGGAAAATCATCAGAAAAGCACTGAGGTCTATCTCCTTAGGCAGAGGATGCTAAGAATTGAGTCATAGTTGATCATATTTCTAGATTGATCCCTAATTGCCTTAAAAGGAACGGAGACCCTTGTGTGGTGCACCTTTGTGCTGAAGTGGCAGCTGATTTTGGACCAACAGGCATAGAACACAGCATACAAATTGTAGGAGGTAGAATCTGAGAGTATCCTTCAGACCTATAAGAAGAAATGTTGGTTGGCCAGAGCAATTTACAAGGTGCGACATGCAATATGGTACACCTTTGCACCCCTTTCTTTCAATCACAGCGTGTGTTGCAAATAAGTGACTCCAAATTACTCAGAAATGTACGCTGCATTTTAAGGAAACACCATTGTTTAGGCCTAATGCAGTTCTTTTGTACCTCACTACTGTCTCCAAGATACCTTGAGGGCCCCCATCTCAACGTTATCCTCTAGGTCAGTGGTTCTCAACCTGTGGGTCCCCAGATGTTCCTGGACTGCAACTCTCAGAAGCCTCCACCAATTGCTGTGCTGGAAGGGGTTTCTGGGAGTTGCAGTCCAGGAACAACTGGGGACCCACAGGTTGATAACCACTGTTCTAGGTGTTAGCTTAAGACTGTGAGAGCGTGGAAAGAGACATTTGTGGAACTGTTCCCTAGGAGTGGGACTTCTTATCACCGAGTCCTCTGAATCCAAGCCCTTCAGTAGCATTGTCACGCTTGGAGCTGGAGTTGGCAGTTGAGGTTCAAGTCAAGAAATGAGAAAGCTTAAGTGGAGGATTTTACCATTGTGTGCCATTCCACTTGGAGAGGTCATTCTACTCCAGAACCTGCATAAATCATATAAACACAGCCCCTTTCTGCTGCTGAGAACCCCTGGAGGAAAGTATGGGATCTAGATTCAATGCACAGTGCAAACATGGGCAATAACTTTAGAGACCACTAAAAAAAATCATACAATAAAGCTTTCAGGGATTAAGCACAACTTCCTCAGATTTGTACAGTGTGAAGAACTTTAAAATCCACAATGTATAGTCCAAATGCACGTAGCAAGATGGATATTGTCAAGCATGCTGCTCCTAGATGTTAAATCCAGCAGTTCTTGGAATGATGGGTTTTGCCAGGCAGGCTAAGATGGATGTTAGGATCTTGGGTGCGTTTTAGGCAACTGTGTAACAACCAGTTTTGGTATTTTTGCATTTGTATTTTATTTGGCTTGGACCAGGCAGCCACCCTTTACTTCGATGCAGAATGTTGACAATCCGACATTATTACAGCCCGTCTGTCTGTTTGGTTTTATTCTAGACCTGATCTCCAAAATCGAGCTTGCGGGAGGTTTGGGAGCCATCTTTCTCTTGTTGGTCCTACTTGTGACTATCTACAAGTGCTACAACGTTGAACTGATGCTGTGCTACAGACAAACCTTTGGAGGTGATGAAGCAATGGATGGTAAGTGGGTTTCTGCCAACAATGATGGATGAATCTTATAGTTCATAAGCACCTATCGTATTGTATACTCATGGCTTCCATTTCAATTTCAATAAGGACACTGTAGAATCTTGACTCCAAAAATCAGCGGCAAAACCTAATCCATTTTGTGGCACTACTCCAAATGCTGCCTTTGGCTTATAAAGCCCTGAAGAACTTGGACTTGGGGTGTCTGAGGGGACCTTTCTAAATGAGGCTTCCTGGAGTTTAAGATCTTCAGGGCAGGCAGATCTTCTCGGTCCCAGTGGTCCACACTTGGAAGCTGGGTGTGGACATGAAAACAAAAGGTCTTTTCAGAGACTCCCCAGAGGAACTATTGCAAGGCATATTCTTATGGATAAATGATCAGAAATTTCAATGCATTCAAAATGTGCAGTGCTGCTTATGCAGATTTCATTCAGCAGGGGAGATCTGTTCAAGCAATGTGTACATGTGAAAGCATTTGCACAGATATCTACACGTGACAAAATTAAGCCAAGGGACAGATTTCATGTTGTTGTTGTTGTTGTTTTAAAGGCCATGACTGAGCACAAACCAGATGCAGAGGTGAGATGGGTGAACCTCTGTGATGAAGGACTGGAGAAATATGGTTATCGCTAATGTGGCATTCCCATTGTGGCGTAGCGGATAGAGTAATGGACTAGGACTCAGGAGAACATGGTTCAAATCCCCACTCAGCCATGGAAACTCACTTGGAGCGGGGCGGGGTGAGAGAAGGATCTGATAAAACCACTCCTTAAATATCTCATCTATCTTGAAAGCTCTATTAGGGTCACTCTTAGTTGGTTCTAACTTGACTGTAACCCTCAATTGGAGAGCGATATCTGACGCATGTTTAATTTTTTGTTTTGTTTTGATTGGTTTCAGTCATCCATTTACTGCAGGGGTGTCCAAACTTTTTCAAGGAGGGCCAGATTTGGTGAGGTGAAAATGTGTGGGGGCCGACCATTCAGCCTGAAAAGGGGGGGGGGAGAGAGAGAGAAAGGGCGTAGACAGTGCGTATCTGCAACAGCTGCAAATGCTCTGGTTTCAAGGTGCCCAAGGGCCCTGCGGCTGTTGCAGGGCCTGGGAATCGGCCCATGCTCACCCAAGATGCACCACTGCTCAGTATGCTGTCCTCCCTCGCAAGGGGGTGGGGAAGACGCTGCAGCAACGGAGCCAGGAGCGGGTAGGCAGGGCGGGTGGCTGAGGGGATGGACGGAGGCAGGGAGGACAGGCAAACTATAAAATTGCAAGCTGATGTCTCTATCCAGCACAGCAAAGGGCCAGCTGGTGGGGATGAGTGACAGGCCGAGCCAGCAGGGGAAGAACCTGAGGGCCACTCAAAATTTTAAATTGGGCCGCATTTGGCCCCCAGGCCAGACATGCCTGATTTACTGCACAGAGCTTCATTATTAACCAGGGAGGCTAAAAACAGCATTTCCTTCTAGTAATTGAACCATGTTGGGCTCTAGCCCTGCCCGATCCATCACATATCTTTGCTCTCCTGCTGAACTATGTCCACCTCTGCTAGAACCCATCACAGCCCGCTGGAGTGCCTCATTTTCTCCAATAAGGAATGGAGGAAAATCAGTCCTGTAATGAGAAGCTAAATGTGCCTGCTCTGAGTCTCTCCACAAGGAACAGCCAGATCTGTTTGATGAAAATTAGGGGAATTACCATAATTTGACGAATGTAAGCGAACAAGTCGGGCTGTGAGCAGCTATTTAGAACCCCTTCAGGGGTTGGTCATTTTATTCTTGTTTCCACTGATTTCACTGATTTCTTTGTCTTTCTCTCACACAAACATGCACAGCTATTGTCGGTGATGGGAAATTGGTGCTTTTAAGTGTTACACAGGATTTCTTCTTCTTCTCCACTACATTAAGCCTTTGATTTTTCATTCCCGGTAAATAATCACAGCTTGTAAATTCCACAGCAGCCACCAAATCATGGCCTTATCTTTCCCGCCCACCCTGCAATCTGCCCACCTCTCTAGGCAGCCCTGTAAAAGTTGGCACACACCGATGCAATGAAAATGGGCTTATAATAAATGGATGCATTAAAGTATATGTTAACTGTTCAGCTGGAATATATTGGGTAATCATGTGTTAATATGGGCGATAAAAATCTTCTAATGCCAGCACTTTAATACGTTTTATTTCTCATGTGCTTTGTTTACAAAGGCTGCAGTCCATCATCTGGGTACAGGTGTTTCAGTTCTGGAATGTGACTCCGCCTAGCCACCCAACCCCAGCATTACTTGGGAGGATTGTCGTTGCTTTGTGTCACTTCTAATTTGTAGTGACTCTGTGAATTAGCGACCTCTGAAGGGACCTGTTCTGGACAGCCCTGCTCAGCTCCTGTAGTTTAAAGGCTGTGACTTTACTGAGTTCACTCCTCTTTATTGGGAGGAGACCGTTTCCAGTCTTGAGGATCAAATGGAGATTTGAACTCAGATTCCCCCAAGGCCTAGTCTGACCTAGTCAGAAGCCTCCACCACTTGCTGTGCTGGAAGGGATTTCTGGGAGTTGCAGTCCAGGAACATCTGGGGACCCACAGGTTGAGAACCACTGGTCTACTCAGGGCCGGCGCGTCCATTAAGGCGAACTAGGCAGTTGCCTAGGGTGCCAAAATGGAGAGGGGGCGCTAGCCAGCCTGCCGCCGCCCCCCGCCGCCCCCCACCCGCTGCCCACCGCTGTCTGTCTGCCCGCTGCCCGTCGCCGTCTGCCCGCCACACCCCCCCCGCACCCATCGCCACCCCCCGCCCCTGCTGCCCCCTGCCCCCCCCCTCACCTAGGGCGCAAAAACACTTAGCGCCGGCCCTGGGTCTACACCATGTTGGCTCAAACTGGATAAAGTTTGAGAAGTGGTCAGCTGTAGAAATTGATTACTACCTCTCCCTGTTTCCCCACTGTCCGCTTGCTTGTTATAAGGCCTGAGAGAGCCATCTGATGCAAGGAGCCATTCCAAGCCATGATTCTTGGGTGTGGTCTTTCCCCTCTGGAGACCCTTAGTCCAAGGAGCTTTCCTGTAGTTCCACAGGGAGGCAAACTCTTTCTCATGTCATCTCAGCTGGTGATAGTGAGGGGATACAACCCCTCCTGTCCTCCCCTGGTGAGGATGGCGAAGAATAACCTTCACTCTCATTGGTGATCTTTCATGGGGGGGGGACATTTTTTTCAGTAGAACTTTTGCTTTCCCTCTGAACAGAGCATGGAATATTTTTTTGAGCACATGGTCCAGGATTTGCACATAAATGCATACGAAAAATGGCACTACAGGCACAAAGCACAAAATGACAAAGGTATAGAAATGACAGAGATTTAAAGGTAGGGGGAATGGCTCTTTCTGTCCATCTTGGCTGGAGGTACTGAGGTAAGGCATTTGACTGGCTTGTCAAATTCCTTCCCATGGCATCACTGGGACTGCCTGAATGAAGACCCACCAAGGAATTAGCAAATATGACATCCTGGGTGTGATCCAGGTTATGCCTCCTCCTTTGAAATGCAAAACCTTCCTTCCTTGTATAGAATGAGAAATAGGCTTGTATGCAGACTTTTGTCCTTTCATCAGGGATGGAAAGGCAGGGTAAAAATGTTAATAAATAAATAAACAAAATCCTTTGGCCCTCTGGAAGCTTGGGAGAACAACAAAAAAAATTAACCCCTCTCAGTGGCCATGTTCTCCGTGGCGCAAGACAGTCAACATTCTCTGTTTGAACTAGGGCAAATTCAGATCAGAAGCAAATGAAATGACTCTCACCTCTCCTTTGAGGAAATCAGCAGCTGTGCCACTTCTGATTTATCTGACATTCATGAGAGAGGATTGTGACGAATTCTTCTGGATGTTGAGTTATGGCAACTGGACTTCTTTTTCTTGAGAGAGAGAAACTTTTCGCTGCTCATCCAAAGAGCTTCATCAGTCTGATGAAGATTGTTTGGATGAGCAGCAAAACATTTCTATCTCGAAAAAGATAAACTCACCTGGATGCCTGAGAATCTTCACAGACATATTGTGATGAATTCTGATTTTTGAAAACTAACACATTTTCCACCCATACTTACCTCCATTGTTGTTGTACTTGCGATACGCACGAAAGCCACTACATAGAAAGGCTTCCAGATCACAATAACATCTATCTCTCATATCTGATACGGGTCTTGAAAACATTTGCTGACACAGGTGTTGACAATGCTAGGAAAATTTCAGAGAAAGCTTGTCTTCTTCAATGGTTATTTCCTAGCTCTTGGTTTTCCCTTGGCGGGGAGAGGCGTTTAATTAAAGGATTATTTTTGTGCAACTCTAAGAAAGGCATGTGCCCATGCTTTTGGAACTGGGTCGTCTCTCTTTTCCTTCCTTGTCTTTTCAATGTGACGTGTGGTTTTATTTACAGACAACAAGGAGTACGACGCCTATCTCTCTTACACCAAAGTGGATCCAGACACGCTCGACTGTGACAACAATGAAGAGGAACAATTTGCCCTCAAAATCTTGCCAGACGTCCTTGAAAAACATTACGGATACAAGCTCTTCATTCCAGACAGGGACCTGATCCCTACTGGCAGTAAGTACCAGCCGGGTTGGGGTTTGAAAGCTCTGTATGCCCATAGGGTGCCACTGAGAGGGCTCCTCCTCTCCCTTAAATGTCCTTTTCTGTGGCCCCTTCTAGAAACTAAATAATAGCCCCAACTGAACCACCAGCAGCAGGCTTTCCACCAGGGCCGTTGAGCAAAACTAGAACCAAAACAAGGCGGGCAGAATCTTCGGGATGGACATGGTCGCCATTTTTAAAAGACAGAGATGCTGTAGGGCAGGGGTGTCCAAACTTTGGCTCTCCAGATGTTTTGGACCACAACTGCCACAATTCCAAGCCTAGATTGCCAGTGACAAAGGACTGTGGGAGTTGTGGTCCAAAATATCTGGAGGGCCAAATTTTGGACACCACTGCTGTAGGGAACATCCTGAGGGCCATTGTGATGCTACATAGAAAGGTTTAACTATATAGGAGAGGTCGGAATACAATTCCCCAATTTCCACAAAGTGGTGTGACCACTGGCGGCCACACTAGCTAGAGGGATTCTGGTAGCTGTAGTCCAAAACAGCAAGGCCGCCTGTTCTTGAAATGAGAAGGGTTCCCAAGATGCCTCCTGTTTGTTTAGGTGGTTTACTTTTCCATAGACTTATTTCTAGAGTCTTTAATTTACTTCCCATAATCAAGCGGAAAGAAGAGATACAAACAGTGCCTGGGGATGAGGTCGGAAATATCACCGTGGACATTCCGCCTTGCTCCTCTCTTCTGCAGAAACCAAATTCCACCCTTCTTTGATTTGCTGGGCAGCCTCACTCTTCGATTGGCACTGATCATGATTTGTGCCCAGAAAGGGTGTTCTCCTCGGAACTAGAATCTTGAATCAGGATTTGACACGCGTCTGTTGTTGTTGTTCAGTCGTTCAGTCGTGTCCGACTCTTCGTTAGCCCATGGACCAGAGCATGCCAGGGCCTCCTGTCTTCCACTGCCTCTCGGAGGACATGTGTCTAAGCAAACTGCAAAACCTAGGTTACAAAGTTATGGCTGGTCCTTATGGCTAAAAGTGGCATGTCCTTAGTACGTATATTAGACACAGTGCTACACCATGATTATATCAAGTGCATCCTCATCAGCTAACCCTGAAAATAACACAGCTGTACAAGGGCTGTAGCAGAAATTTAAAAAGGCAAGCAAACATTATGAAGGCTTGATAGCATCACCCATATACTGTACATCTATTAGTATTCCAGGGTAGATTTTGTCATGGATTTCTATTATTTCATGATTTGCTGTTAAACCTTCCCTAAATTGTATCAGGTGGGTTAGTTTCACAATGTCAATCTCTGACCCTAATTAATTCCTCATTAATAAGACATGGGTTCTTTTCTCCCTACAACTTTACACCTAAGTGGTGTGCAAAAAGCCGCATTCAGGAGGCTGCTTTTCTTCCTTTTCTACAGGCTTAAAATAAACCAGTATCATTGGAAAATGAAGGAGGAAATCAAGCCATAACATGTTAATTCTAGAGCGTCTCTTTCTAGTCTGTCTCAGTTTTTCTTATGCATTCATTAATAAAGCATTTCTGCCCTGATTCTGCATTAAATGTTTGCAGACACGTAGGAAGATTTAGGCACCGATAAGGCTGGAAAACTGCCCCACTCCCAGTGTTGTGGCTGCAGGTCCAACGAGATCTGATTTCATTTGGAATGAACCCAACACTCCCCCCCCCCATGTGTACATCCTAAAACCAGTTCTGTTAGATTAGAGGAATTCGTTTCCATTTCCATTTATTTATTCCTGGACAGGATTAACATTTATCTTCAACATCATCACCATTAGCAACTTATTATTTTTATAGTTAATTGTAGTACATGTACAATTTTATCCCACCTTTCCTCCAGGAAGATTATGGTGGTATACACAGTTCCTCTCCCTACTTAATCCTCACAACCCTGTAAGCTTGTTTAGACTTAGAGAATTATTATTATTTATTTATTTATTTATTTATTTATTTATTTATTTATTTATTTATTTATTTATTTATTTATTATGTTTTTAGGCCACACCATCTAACAACAGGAGCACTCTGGGTGGTTTACAAAATTATTATTATTATTATTATTATTATTATTATTATTATTATTATTATTATTATTATTATTATTATTATTATTATTGAAAAATACAAGACTTGGTATTTGACTGGAATTGTATAATAGACACAGGTTTTAATGAAAAACCCTAAGTATCAGTTAAATGTCAGTGTAATGTGTATGCTGTTCACAATGTTGCCATTTTTGGGGCCTCTGCTGGTGTTATTTCAGAGATCTGCAGCTGATTATAACATTTTATAAAAATTCTGCTGCATTGTTGCCAATGCCCCAATCAATAAGGGGACTACTGTAATATGTTTTATCCCCAAGTAGGTTGTTTCTATTGCCAGGTGTATATATTTTGTTATTATATGTTTTTCCAATTGTTTATCTTCAATTCTAGCGTCCCCTAGAATTGCAATGTCAGTTATCCAGACATTTTTTCTTGTTGTTGTCATTGTCATTGTTGTCATTGTTGTTTTGAGAAAACAGACACTGGCCCATTTATTTTACAGAAAATGGTCTAACAGCACTACATTAAGATGATTTACTTAATGATAAATTGCTTTGAACTCAGTGTTCAAAGCATGTTTACGGTTGAGGAATAAGCCTTTAACAAAAGCCTGAATGTTGGAGTTTGCCAGTGAGCTTGTCTTTTGATCTTTTTATTGTGTGTAGTTCCCCTCTCTCTGCACAGACACTTAAGAAATCAAACTTGAAACAAATGGAAGGTATTCCTGCATTGCGCATGAACCCCTTAAGAGAACACATATTATATTCCACGGGCAGATGCTATTTCTTACAGACTAAGCATTTAGATTTTGAAAGGAGTGAAGGCTGGCAAAATCAAAGTGTTTGAGTTACAAAATAGACTGATGAAGAGAACAAATGATTTAGATGAATCCAGTCTCTAGCAGGTGCCGCAATAGATGGGGTGTTGTTGTTTTTTCTGTCCACCTATCTTTCATATATTTCAGCAACAACTCATCATCATAATTTCAAAGAGCCAATTAACCATAATCAGAAACATGTACACTACCTGAGGGTGTCCGCTAGCATAACTGCCAAGGATTTAGCGTTACTCTCTGCACCACTCCCCACAACTCAAATGATTCAGTATTTTATGAAAGAATGTGATTTATCCACACACAACAGAAGGCATGCTTAATCACCTCCTAATAATGACCATGAAGAATGTGAATGAGGAAACAGGGAGGTTTTCTTCTGGGAAAAAAAGCTTTTGGAAATGCAACAAATAAGGGAATAAAAGTGTTAAAAGCTTAACATGCTAGTACAGATGGAGGACACAGGATGATTTGCTAGGAGCCATGCAGGGCCTGGGCAAAGTGTTCTGCTTATATACTGCCCCATACCACTTCAAGTAGTCTCTGGGCGGTTTATAGTTTAATTACAGTATGCAGGCTACACATTCCCCCCCCATCCCCAGCAAGCTGGGTACTCATTTTACCAACCTCGGAAGGATGGAAGGCTGAGTGAACCTTGAGCCGGCTGCCTGGGATTGAACCCCCAGGTTGTGAACACAGTTTTACATGCAGGACAGGCATTTTAACCACTGCGCCACAGGGCAGATTCTGAGGGTTATGAGTTTTGGGACTTCTCTGCTTCGGAATGCCAAGAAAGGGCAGAGAAATGTTTCATTTAGGGTTTTTAAAAAAACATTCATTTAGTTCTATTTGCAAGGGTCAAAAGAGGCATACCTAGGATCCCTTAGTTCCTGTGATTAAATGACTAATTTGGTCCCTTGAGATGGGACCGTGGCATGACTTGCAGTTCTCTGCTTCAGGAAGTAAAAGGCCTTGGGGTGGTTGTTCAAGCAGTAACAACCAAGTGAAACCTCATGGCTCAGAAGCAGCACCAGATGCTGAGAGAAAGCCATGAAGGAAGCCTCTTCATGTTTGCATGCATCTTGCTGGCTTCTGAAGCGGTGAGGCCAATTGCTAGACATCCTTGATTGGGCTCGAAGCAGGGGAGGGCAACCTGCAGCCCTCCAGGTGTTCTTAGGCAGGACGTTTCACCTACCTGAGCAGACTGGCCAGTGAAGCAGACAGGGAGCTGCAATCCAACAACATCTGGATGGCCACCAGTTGTCCACCCTCCACTGCTTTCGACATAATGGAAGTGACATATTGAGGAACTCTACTATCTGGGTTTGTGGAGATTTACTCTCAGTGAGAACGGCTCACCCAGGGATGGCTGAACCCAATATAGTGTCACATGCTTCGATAGCTGTTTGAAGTGTCTGAAACCCTGCATCTTTTGAGGAGGGCGACAAGGGGTATTCCCATCCAGGATCTCTCTGTCATACAAAGAACTAGGCAGGGCTTAGATCAGGAAGCAGCTCACTGGCAAACTCGGTGGAGACTGTACACTGTTTTTTAAACACTAAGAGGGGTGTTTTTTCAGGGTAATTACAAGAGCTATAGTATTCTCAAAGACTTTCATGGCCAGGATTTGATAGCTGTTGTGAGTTTTTCTGGCTGTTTGCCTGTGTTCTGGAAAAACTTCCAGAACACGGCCAAACAGCCTGAAAAACTCACAACAGATATAATTACAACAAGCTCATTCTCCCCTTCTTTATTTTTTTTTAAAGAAAAGATTTGTTCACAAAAATGGTGAGACAGAAAATGTCCAGCACTTTGGCCCTTTATCTAGATTAGCTACTAATGAGACAGCTGTATTCAAAAAAAAGCACTGAGCCCCCTGCCAATGACTTGATTTTTATTTTCCTAGAATGAAAAGGTTAGGCTTGTTAGACTGTAGGCTTTAAGTATGTCCTCACAAGACAGAAAACTTCCCCCCTGTTATGATTCCCCCACATCTGCTACCGTATTTCTGTATTTGGCCAGGGTGGCAAGAAGCAAGGTTGTTTGCTCCACCTGCTATCTTCAGGGGCTGAGACCTTGAAGGAGCAGTCAGTTCTGACTGTGAGGTCAAAACAGCTGTAGGGCAATACATGCTGGGCAGGAGCCTTTAATACTTTGGTTACTGCAGTAGCTGGTAAACAATTTCTACTGATACAGCTCAGTACATTTTACGTGCAGCCTTGCTTTGTAGCAGGTAACAAGTAGGTCAATTAGGAAAAGATGCCACCGTGGAAGACTTTTTGTTCAGGTCTCCACAACTTTTCCCAGAATAACGCCATGCCACTCCTCCACCACCTCTGAATGAATGAATGAATGAATGAATGAATACTTTATTACAGTCAGTGACCAAATCCAAAATAATATACTGTATTATTTGCTCCATAAGATGCACTGGACTATAAGACGCAGCTAGTTTTAGAGGTATGTATGTGTGAAAAAAATATTCACACATACGTACCGCGCTCCTGGTACATCTCCAGCCCCAATTTACTCTCCAGCCATGCTGCTCTAGGGAGGCCCGTAGCAGCATGGCTGAAGAGTAAAATGCAAAGACAAGCTGCCACCCCTACCCGGGTTTCCATGCTGGGTAGCCTCCGGCCATTACAGAGGCCTCCCAACCCCAATTGCAGCCCCAGCAGAGGCTTCCTGACCTGGTTGTTTTAAAAAAAAATTCCCTTGCATGGCTGATTTGTTCCCTAGAATAGAAGATGGGTAGTAAACAGCCCTACGGGAGACCACCCACCATGATGACCATAGAGCTGCTCTTCAGGAGGCTGAATGGGAAAGCTCCCTCCTCTGGTTTCACATTCTGCCCATATTGAAGAGTGGTTCTATGGTCATCATGGTGGGTGGTTACTCTCTAGCCCGTTCTCATCTCTATGGTCTCTATGGTCTCTCCTGCATTTCTATCACAAATGAGGCTGCAACTGGATTCTACTAAAGTCTAAGCCACAAATGCCAACTGTGTTCAGTTCACATCCAGATACTTGACATTCCATGCTGTCAAATTGATACTGATTTATGGTGACTCTTTCCAAAGTTTCCTAGATGCACAGCAGGAAGCAGTTTACCTGGCTCTGATCCACCTCACTGAGCTCTCCAGCCCTACATGTGATCAGTTCTTGTTTTCTACACCTCATTGTCCTGCGTGTGTGTTCATCCTGAACCCAACATCCTCCATACTGCAACTGGTTACCAGGCACACACTGGGAAGTAGTGTGGAGGCAGGTCCATACACAAATCTATCCTTCACATGTCATGTTCTGAGGCACTAAGGTGGTTACTTCACGTCTGTTTTGTCTCTGTTAGTGTTGCGCTTAGGAGCGGTACAAAAATGTTGCTTCACATCAATCGCACAACTACTGAAATTTGTCTCAACCACACCCCCAGAATGGATGCTAAAAATGAAAATCCTGTACCTCAGGCACGTCCAAACTTCAGCCCTCCAGAGGTTTTGGACCACAACTCCCAGAATTCCAAGCCTGTATTTCCAATGGCAAAGGACTGTGGGAGTTGTGGCCCAAAACCTCTGGAGGGCCGAAGTTTGGACATGCCTGCTGTACCTGGTGCTGGGGTAGGGTTTTCCCTTGTCACTCTCTGTTCCTGCTTTCTGTTCTGAGACAAGACACCATGTAGTAACGACTGTCACGCAACAAAGCATTCGTTTCCCTCAGAAAACTGTGTCCAGGTTTTTGTGATGTTTTTGCAAAAAGTGAAAAGTGAAATATCAAAAAAGAATTTTTAAGCCCCCTAAAGAAGGGAAAAGGAAGCTAGACAAATGCTGTGTTTGTCACAGTACAACACCGTGAGGTATCACTTGTCACAAGACAAGTTATCACAACCATGGGAAAACTGAAACAGGGACAAAATCACGTGATTGCGACCAATGTTGTCATGATACGAAACTAATCATGGAACAAAGAAGGACGTAAAGTAACCACCTAAGTGAGAGCTAGAAGTTTTCAGTGTCACATAGGATTATTGGGGGAAGAAATGTAAGGCAGAGACTCGTCAATCTGTAGAGCATTTTGCTACATGCCGGAGTCATAGTTCACTGCAACTGAAGTCTCTAGGATGCAAAAACAAACAAACAAACAAACAAAGCAAGAGGGATCCATGCTTATAAATTAGGGTGATGTTGGGCTACAAACAAGCAGAGCACAGAACAAATATTGTTATAAATGCCAGTGTTAACTGCAGTGTGTTCCTTTGTAGAGGCACAACACGGTGTTTTAAAAGTAAAAGAACAAGAGGGAATGCAATTTCATGTCTAAATGTCACTTGCTTGTTGTTCCTTAGTTTTTCAGAGGTCCGTTGGGGGGATTTAGGGCCATTTTTACATTCCCCCCTCCTTGGTTAGAGGGATGTCACTAAAAATAATGCATCAGCTATTTGTTACTTTTTCAGAAGCACTAAAGAATTATTTTGGAAAACAAATACAGAATTATTATTATTATTATTATTATTATTATTATTATTATTATTATTATTATTATTATTATTATTATTATTATTATTATTTAAAATAGTTATCCTCTTCCCACTATGGCTTATGGATGTTCTGCGCCAGGGATTTGCTAAAAATAAAGGGGGGTGATCCGCCAGTGTATGTTGGGCCATGTGACCTGCCTTTTTGCTTTAACCGAAGGGTGTGTGGGACCAGTTCCACTTGGAACAACCCCTACAGCGCATGCTCTCTCTCCTGCAGGCTCTTCTTCCAACTGGGGCCCCTATCTTCCAATGGAAGGAGAGTTGAAAGAAGTAAGTAGAGCAGGACTTCTGCTAGTCCTCCTCTCAGCCAAGGGGTGTGTGGGGGAAACGGGAGGGAGGGGAAATGTCATTGTGGCTCTCCTGCCCATCAGCAGGCAGTCAACCAACGTGAGGGAGCTGCCTTCTGCTAGCTGCCACAAAACATAAAGTTGAGTCACTAGTGTTGTGTAGGCAAGTTTTGCAGGCCACACTTGGCATTATGTTTACAAACCAGCAGAGAGCACCAAGGTGGCAAGACAATGCCTTACTGAGTGGCTTACATCTGCGTTTTCCACCCTCTCCAGTACACCAGGCAGCTCAGAGTTCGACACCACGAGGACTAACTTGATTCATGCCTCAGGAACCGTGGAGTCTGTAGTTTGGTTGAGGCACTTGGACCTCTATGCTAGAGAGCGCTGGCTCTGTCGCCCCCTGGTTCTTTAGCAGAGGGTTTTCAACCCTTCACCAAACCACAACTTCTAAAATTCCATTGTGCAGAGCCCTGCCAATCACAGCAATATTATACTGATATACGTGTGGTGGAGTTAGACTTTTAGTTTCTTCCTTCCCCCCGCCCCCTTATATTTACAAAATCATACTGGGATCCCAGTTTTTCTAGCCCAATTTTGAATTGATTTCCTAATATGCAAAAATTATCACACACTTCAGTGACTTTAATCGCTCTGACACTCAACTGGAAACCGTAGATTTTAAGAGCACAGCTGGGAACCATTGTCCCCAGATGTTCTCGGACTACAGCTCCCTGGAATCCTGGCCAGCTCAGTGTGTGGCTTCTGGAAGTTTTAGTGCAAGACCATCTGGGGACCATTGCTTTAGCAGAATGCTCACCTCAGCCCTACAACCTCTGTAATCTCACATTGCATTTAGCCATTATAAAACCACCATGCAGTTGTAGTGCTGGTGTGAACTAAGTCAAGCAACTTGAGTCCTAAAAAGATGTGCTATAAGAAGAGGGGCCCTGTTTGTCCATAGAAATAGGGTAGGGGGGAATATTTCACATACAGTATTTGTACAGGTATTCTAGCCTCTGTTCTTTTCTATTCAATCTATTTCATGCCTTTTAAAAATAAAATAGATTGGAAATGTGTCAGTCTTTCACCTGTGAACAGCTCCTTCCTCTCTCTGCCCTCCCCTGGGCAAGGGGGTAAGCGCCGTTCCCGTAGTATCCATATAGGGATACTGCCAACATCCAAAATGTCCCATCTCCACTGTTGTGTGTGCAGCCCTTGAAACATTGTCAACATATGTTTCCATCCTAGATGCAAGACAGGTTGTTTGAGCTGGTGTTCTAAACCCTTTGATTCACTAGCAAAACTTTCCTTTATGACCATGGATTAGGAAATGTATTTGGGGGGGGGGTTATGCCCAAGTCCCAAATTTCCACACTCAGTCACCATGGCCAATGGCTGTAATATTCTGGGGGATGTAGTACCTAACAAACAAACAAATGTTTCTTATTATCAAATACTGCCACAGAAAGTCATTGATGTGTATGCCTATAGCCTTTATAAAGGAGAGAGAGAGAGAGAGAGAGAGAGAGAGAGAGAAGTCAATTAACCTTGGAAATGCTTTATAAAGCCGTTAGCCTTTTTCAATCATGAGAAGTTGCATTCAAGAATCAGCCGATTCAGTTATTTTCAATTGATGGCATCTAGTAAACATGGAAGTGCCAAAGAGAACCCAGAAACTGGAAGCTAAAAATATGAATCAGGGAACCCATCAGATATTTGGCATTCCATGCCTATTTGCAATCATCCCTAAGAGCTTTCTTCTTCTTCTTTTTGGCAGGAGGAGGTGGTGATGGTGATGGTTGAGTGTGTTTCCCTAAACCTAGCACACAGAGAGACTTCTTAAAACCATGGCAAAGCACAACAATATAAAACGAAGCAATAAATGGCTCTGTATATTCCTAGTTCCAGGCAGCATTATACTCATATGAGTTTGTGAATCAAGGGAGGGAGGCATGTCCCCACAAAATATTAGAGTGGGGCACATCACCACCAGCAGCTCAGTTCCCAAGCCACTGCTATTTATATGGCTTTATTACCTGGAACTAAACATTGAAATACCCAGTTATAAAAACCTCATGGAAATCAGAACTCATGCATCCTTTATATGGGTGGCACCATGAAACAATACTGTCAGACCAAGGTTTGTTGCACAATTAACACACCCCATGTAAATCAGAGATGCACAATCGCAAATACCAAGGGACACAGAATAGGAATTGATCTGGTGCCTTATACCAGATTAAAGAGTTCAACCATCTAACCTAGTACTGCCAGCTCTGACCAGCTGTAGATTTCCACGGTCTCAGAGAGACACAGGCTCCATCAGTTACCATACAAGATCTTTCTTCAACAAAAAAATATTTGAGATAAAACCTGGGAAACCAAAGTCATTTGACATTTGAGGTGTCGATACTGTCTTCTGCTAATAGAATCAACAAATTCCTGGTGAGCTAGGGAAAATCTCATGTGCTCTCCATGGGGAACACAAGAACAAGGGATGCTATTACTCAAGAGATGCACAGCCATCTTGTAATCATTGGATGGCTTTTGGGAGAAGAGCTGTACCATGGCTAGCATTACACATTAGTTGAAATCCAGCAGTAAGGCACAACTAGAGTTGGCCAATTGAACCATTGGAACTTACAGAGGCGTTGGCATTCCAAGTCCACCCTGATTTAATTGGCTAGCTTTAGTTGCAGCTTATTAGTGGGTCTTGGCCATTTTGCAGATGGCCAAAGAGGAAACAGGAATTATTCTTCCGAATTTAATTGGAAGGCCAAATTTTTCAATGTGCGATATATCTATTTCCCTGTTTTACTGTCTCTTCTTACCATTTACAGCATACCTTGACGATCTGACAAGATGTGTAGAACAAAGCCGAAGACTCATTATCGTATTGACACCAGACTATGTACTCAGGAGAGGGTGGAGTATTTTTGAGATGGAAAACAGGCTCCATAACATGCTCGTCACCGGAGAAATCAAAGTGATTTTCATTGAGTGCCCAGAACTAAGAGGCAAAATAAATTACCAAGAAGTAGAATCTTTAAAGCACACCATGAAAGTTTTCTCTGTCGTCAAATGGCATGGACCAAAAAGCAGCAAACTGAATTCTAAATTTTGGAAGCGCTTGCTCTATGAAATGCCTGCAAAGAAGAAAGAGGTCTTATCTCGGCGTCACGTCTTGGATTCTGCTGAACAGGGGCTCTTTGGGGATCTCCAAACGGTGCCTTCCATTGCGGTGACAGAGACCTCGGCCACTTTGGTTGCATCTCAGGCAGATCTGGGCGATTACCAACAACCGGATTCGGTGCAAACAAGACACTACTGCAGAGGATACGAATACGACATCCAGTCTGCCACCTTGCCACTGGCCGCCATAAGCAGTAACCACCACACTTACTGTAACATCCCTTTGACGCTGCTTAATGGGCAGCTACCTCTTAACAGCAGCATGACGGATCCTCAAGAATTCCATAGAAACCCTTTGCTACCCCTGTCAACCAGGGAGCTTAGCTTTACCAGTGATATATGGTAGCGAAATCCTCAACCATTACGACACTGGCTTGTTGAACACCAATGAGGCAGATCCCTAGAAGATGTTGGATCTATAACATCAGGTGCCAAAATATTTTGCCAAGTCATAAGCAACTCACTTTTATACTTGAACCTCTTTGTTTACATATCAGGAATCATTAGCAAGGGGGGACCTACTTTTGTAGCACAGAAATAAGTTCTTACCTTTTGATGGACAGTTTTATTGCTTCTTTATTAAAGAGAGAGAGAGAGAGAGAGTACTGGAGAATATTTTGAAGTAGTCTTTGCAATCTAATAATGGATTGATCTTCAATGGTGCACATGATAGATAAGACTCCGTATTTATATATATACATATATATATATATTAGTACTTTAAATGGATTTCTTTTTTCAAAGAACATTAGATAGCAACACCACAACTCACACACATGAACCACCACAAGCTGCAAAATGAACTCTTTCATTTCAAATCATGCCTGAAGGACCCATTCTTCCAAAGGACATTTATCTCTATATACTTAAGATATGTTTCCCATAAGATTAGCACCGGTACAGTATGGATGGTGATCTTTCTTGGGGTGAGAGACTAGTTTTCACTCAACTGTTTCTGCCATTGGAAAATCCATTACCCACTTAATGTGGTTCCTCATTTTGTTCTCAATGTACTTCTTAATTCTACCTGACATTGTGTTTTTCTTAAAACAAAATTCTTAGCGAGTTTGGCAGCCGTTTAGTTTCTGTAGATTTCTGAGCTTGGTTGAAACTGGCTTTGTCGGTTTTTAAAGACTTGTTTTCCTTTTACATTTTATGTACCAACCAGATAAGTCTTGTCTTTTAATTGACTGTTGATTTGAGCATTTCTTAAAACTTCCTGGCCTTGTAAGATTTCTATTAATGGCAATGTAAACTTTGCACAGGGTTATTATGTTTATATATTTTCATTTTCCAGATTTTAATCATGTTGCAACTTACAGATTGATATTTGACAGACAATGTTGGCAATAGGAAAAAAAAAAGAAATACAGCAATACTCACCAACAACGCTGAATTCCTCAAATAGGTTGTGTTATTTCCATTGCTCTGATAATCATCTAAAAGAGCAGAAAGGTGTTTACACCTTCTAAGTACAATTCAATTAAAGGTAGTTGTAGTCCCATCACATTGCTTTCATGGAACAGTGAGGATAGTTCTTATGTAACAGAAACATGGCTGCTGGTCTGCCATAACATCACGGGCTGTTCTTCAGTGATGCTCAAAGGAAGTTTATTACACCAGAGAGACCAACAATATAACTGCATCCTATACCAGCATTGCTTTGTTCTTGGGGCAGACTGAAGCTAGGATTAAATGCACAAATGGCTTCCTCCATGTGACTGCTGAAAAATCTTTGCTCAGCTCAACAGAAAATATTTTTCATTAAAAAAAATGTAAGGAATTTTCCTTTACTCCACCTAGGGCGTTTATACATGACCCCTAAGCTCCGCTGCAAATGGCTGCAAGCTCCGGAGCTTAAAAATATTTCCCCACCAGCTCTGGAGTTTGCAGACAATTAAGTGCGACCCCGCCCACTTTAGCGCGATCCAGCGCACTTTTCTTGTACCTTCTCTTTGGAGGTGAAAAATCTTTGATGTGGTGCAACGATAGTGAGTGCGGGGCTCTCCTCGCTTCTGTTTGCTGCTTTTTGGCTCCCGCCCCTTTAAGAGCTACTTTTACAGAGACGAGGGGGTTGGACTTGATGGCCTTACAGAGACGAGAGGCAGAACGAGGTGAGCGGCATGCTTTTCTTTCTCTTTTTCTCCCTCCCTCATGCAGCCAGCAACCAGGAAGTGCGGAGGGGGGTGGGGACAGAGGAAGAGCGACGAACCCCTAAGATCTCTGGTCCGAATTTAAGTGGCCAGCGGATCTTAGGGGTCGTGTAAAAAGGCCCCTAGGGAAAAAGAAGGCCACTGCACAGAATTTTCCTTGGCTGTTTTTCTCCTTTTTTTCATGTGATGGCCACCATCCTTGATGTCATAAGACAATGCAAGATTTCAGGCATTGTAAAGGATGAGAAGCAAACTTTGGGGACAAGGAGACGAGAAACCAGTCCTACTGTTCTTGCTAATAGCGAACTGCACTCATAATAAAATGTTAGAAAATTTCCCTTCTTCCTCCTGCCCAGAGGGATCACTAAACACCACATTTCCATGCCCTCAGTTATGATGGGAAATTCCAAGAAGCCATGTGCCAAAGTCCTGGCCAGTGAGATAAAAGTGTTCCCAAAATTCCGCTGATTTCACTATGCATGGATTAGATCAATGGAATTCCAGGAGCAGCATGAAAGAATTCCCAACCTCCGTGTCTAGTTTGTCTAAGTGGATAATACATGGGCCAATCAAAGCAGTTCTCTCTTGCTTACCTGCCCTTTGTTCATTATATTTTGAATGGTGTTTTGCCCTTTGAGTGTCACCTCCTAGCGTTGCCTTTCTTCACAATTTAAACTAGCGATGGAGACATGCATGCTACTTCAGGTACAGTTGAATTGCATCTTGTATCACCCAGTGTTGGCACAGGGACTCCCAGTGGGGAAGGATCATGGTTGCTGAAGTCCAGCAACATGTGGAGGGTCATACAATTCTTATCCCTGATTTAGAAGTTCTTTAGATAGTCTCTGGGGTGGAGGTAGTAATGGAGACATTTTTGTTTCCATTTGAGCACATGCACATGGAGTGACATCAACACCGGCACATATGCAGTAAGCAGACATATAACCTGTTATGTGAAGTAGATTGTGGATAACATTTAAAAACATAAGAACAGCCTTGTTGGAACAGGCCACAGCCCATCCAGTCCAGCATTCTGTCTCACACAGTGGCTCACCATTTGCTTCAGGGTACTACCAAGTAATTGTCTTCATCTGCTTATGATTCCCTGCAAATGGCATTGAGAGATATCCTGCCTATCCTTCCAACCTAGAGGTTGTCCTTAGGCATCCATAATGATAGCTGCTCTTAAAATATATCTAGTATCACCTTCTTGGCATTTCATTCAGTGGAGGGCATGCCCTTTGCAAAATAGAATAGTGCAACACACAGGTTTAACCCCCCACATATTTTGCATCACTTTACTTTGCAGGTTAAAACATTCATCAGTATGTTTCAAATATATTTATCCAATAGCACCACACAGGTGGCAATCTGAGATCAGATCTTGGCATCCGAATTGGGAATCGTTCTTTCTTAAATAGTGGTTGTGGTGGTTTTATTGCAGATGCCTTGCCTACATTGAATCCTGGTTAGCCTTGGTAACCATCCACCATTTGCTCTGCTTATGTCTCCAATCCCTTCCCTGCAGAGGTAGTTCAGGAGATTTGCAGCTGGGGGTGGGAGGGGCATCCTGGCATTACACTAAGTTCAAGACACAGCTCAAATGCATGCATGAGCCAGCTGGCACAACCAAGCGTAAGTTCCTGTTCACCCCTGTTGTTGAAAGTGTCAGAGTCAGCTCACAGCTCACCAAATGTTTGCCAGCTCCTTGCAGCTCTGGAGGGAAACCTTCTAGACTCAAGGGAATGGCACAGCTTTGCTATGGTTTTATACTCTGGCCAGAGGAAAAGAAGGGCCAAGCAGCGGTAAGTTGGCGAGTGTGCTTTGCACAAATCCTCAAGAGCGTTGCGACATTCTTTACCCATCAAAGTAGCATGGAGTTAAAACCCAGAAGCATAGCACCCAGGTTGCTTTAAACATGAGAACTGGCCCTTTGCCCAGGATATTTGCCACATTCGTTGTGTCCAAAAATATTTATTTGTCCCGATTTCTATGCCTTTTGAAGACATATCCTTGCTTGAGTTGTTTGTGGGCACTATAAAGAACTCCCCTTGCCTTGTCCATGCGTGGCCTCTGCAGACCACTGCCTATCTGCTCAACAAAGAACGGAAAGTTTTCTAGTCCACACATTACCTTCTGAAGGTTGGCGGCTATCAGCCTGTGGCAACTTCTCCACTGTCTGGTGCTTCTTAGAGGAAGATGGGGCGTGCACATTCCTGCTTCTGCTTTTCTGGAATCTTCTTCTCCATGGAGACTGCATTGTTTTTGAGAGCTTGGCTCTGTGTTGGTTCCACTGGTTTTACTAGTAGCCTTTCCCCACTGCAAGCACAGACTCTACCTGTTTGGATAGAAATTCCAAGGGAAATTACAAAATCAGGAGCATGAGGTGCATTCGGATCTTGTATTGAGGGGCATGCATTTTCATCCACAATACGTGCCATTTAGCAGGAAGCAATTTCTAGACGCTATGGCGTGAACCTGAGCCAGAAGCAGAAGCCTGGCTAATACAGAACATTAACATTACATTGCTGAAAACATTCCGTTCATACTAATACATTAACATTACATTGCTAAAACCATTCAGTTCATTAATGTTGACACACTAAGAATGTCTCATGGAATTAATTCCTTTAGGACTTTGTTAATTTAGAAAAAAATTGAATAACTAAAATTGTTGATTAAGTGATTGAAACAATGACGTGCATTGATTACTACCTTCTTTTTTAAAGCAGCTTTGGAGTTGACCGGTTAGATTAATATTTTTAGAAATTGTTCATGACCATTGCAATAAATGGCCACAAATGAATTTATTTTAACACATTATTTCCAAGCTCTAGACCAGTGGCAGCAAAACTTCAGCCCTCCAGATGTTTTGGACCACAACTTTCATGGTCCCTTGTCATTGGCAATCTAGGCTCGGAATTCTGGGAGTTGTGGTCCAAAACATCTGGAGTGCTGAAAGTTCGCCACCACTGCTCTAGACAGAAGATGGTGCATACATCAACGTGCCAGCCAATGTTTTGGAGAAATACATTGCCAACACCTTCCAACAGTCCAGAGAAAACAGGTCATAGGAAAGTGGGTCTGTCCTCTATTAGAGACAGGTAGCAGCAGCATTGACAACAATACGCTCATTTGAATGCCAGTTTTGCATTTCAGTTGTATACCCAAGGGGACATACAACTCAAGAACAGATTTATGGGGCAAAATAGACATAAACGTGGACAGTGAGAGAAGGAGATGTTGGCATAAACATGTTGTTTTGTCTGGTTACACCTTGCATGCTTGAAATGGAGGAATGAAAAGGATCTGCACTAAATTTTTCATTCTTGACAAAATAAGAAAACAAGGGATTTTAAAGCAGCTTTCTGGAATGTCTTTCATATTCTTTGCCTTTGTAAAACAAAGCACACGTACAAAGAGAAAGCCTTTTTTGTGGCAATTCATGCAATTTCACGAATTTTGCCATTTTGCATGACAATGAGAAATTCTACAGCAGGCATACCCAAACTTTGGCCCTCTTGATGTTTTGGACCACAACTTCCAGAATTCCAAGCCTGTATTTCCAATGGCAAAGGACTGTGGGAGTTGTGGTCCAAAATATCTGGAGGGCCGAAGTTTGGGTATGCCTGTTCTACAGAATACTAATTTCCATGAAATGTCTCTCCCTTACTCATCAGTTTGTGAGCATTATTAGTAGCATGAGGACATTCCTTGCCATCTTATTTATTTATTTTATTTATTTTAGAGTATTTTTACCCTGTCTTTCTCCTTGGAAAAGCACCCAAGGCGGCTTACAGTAATGAGGGATAATATATAGTCCAGTACAATTAGGACATGTTCAAGTATTTGAGAACAAGGAATTGAGGGACATCTTACAGCATTAATAGACAACATTACATTAAAGCTACACTGTTAAAATTAAGTAAATAAATAAATGGTAGTCCATCATTCAGGGAAGAGAAATGTCTTTGCCTGTTTCCAGAAAGACAACAGAGATGGGGCAGTCCTGGCCTCTAGTGGGAGGGAGTTTCAGAGTCTGGGAGCAGCAACAGAGAAGGACCTTTCATGGGTTCTTATGAACACATTTTACAGCCCAGTGCGCAAGTGAGTTGCTGCCACACTGTACAGTCTCTTCTGAGCTAGATGGACAAATAATTTGACTTGATAAAAGCCAACTGGAGACATGGCTTGTAGGGTAAGAATACCGGAAGGAAGGCCACTCTATTTGCTCTCACTTGAGCTGCAGTTCCAGAAGGGATATAATGAATGATCCTAGCTGTAATATAGTACTCCAAGTTAATTCTTCTTAGGTACAGTGTTTTGGTAGGGTTTGCTTTTGACTGGATACTTCAGATGCCTTGGTTTTGCAAAAGACCTGCTCCTGGTACTGATGAAAGCAAATGGAACTTGAACAGAGTTCTCTGCTTTGTTTGGATCCTCCTTGGAGGATCCGGCTGCAGAATTGCCATGATGAAAACTTTGAACAATTTTTTTTAAAAAAAGATAAGCTCGCTTCCTGTGCAATTGAGGGACTGTACTAAGCCGGAAACTCTACCAGCCCTCCTGGTATTCGGTTTTGTTTCCCTTTGACTTGTCTGTTTAATTGGCTTCCCTCACCTTTATTTCTGTTTATCTGTAGAGTAGGTTTTAATTTCCAGATGTCTCTGGGTACTAGATGGATAATTCATTATTCATAGGACATAGGTGCTAAAATAAAAATAAAAATTGATGGGTATAGGAGGGTCAGTTGAGGAAAGAGAGGAGAGTGACCCATGGGGGAATTGACAGCATTTGACACTTGCTGGGCGAGATCCGCATCACCATTTAACAAACAATGGTCTCCCTGGGAAGACCACCTTCTACGGATACTCAAATTAAACATTCACAGTTGCTCTCTGCCAATTGCTCTGATGAATATCGAAAATACAGGGCTGCTGAATTTTTCATAAGTGGCAGAGAAAATTACATAATATGTTATGGGGGGAGTACAATGCAAAATGTGGTGGTGGACAGCAGTTGTTTATTTTACACCAATCAACAAATGAGGAATGTTGGTTTCATTTCTTCCTTTTGTTGAGAAGCACTTCACCATCCTCCCTTCAGAACAAGGTTGGAGTACCCATTAGAAGAACGCCAAAGCCACATACTCACTCAAAAAGGGGAAAGTGTTTTTTTAAATTGAAAACTACACTAATTTGACCCATATGAAGGCAATTAATGCACAATCTAACAGAATCGCTTCAAAAACGAAATTCGGAATACTTAAAACCAACCCTGCCATGCCCACAATGCTTCCGTCTCCACCCACCCAAGCAATTTATATATTTCAAATTGAAAAGCTGGAGGCCTGCCTGTAGAAACAGATCACAAACGGATGGCAATTGCATTTGGAAGCCGTGTTCGCCTGTGCAAGCACCTCTGGCAAAAGTTTTATGGCATTGTAATAGAACCAAGCTGGAATATCATTAAGCCTTATTACCAAAGGGGTGAGTTATAGATAACAAAGTCATAAAACTCACTAAACTGCCAGCCTGCCCCAGTTTACAGCTGGTCTGGTTCTGTGTGTGGTATCACAGCTGGACACAGTGGAATATTCCAGGCAAAAATTTTGTGACACATACAGAAACAAAGCTGCATAGAAAAGCAGCTCCATTTTAGGGTGTCTGGCGCTTATGTGGAAGAAAACATGCCAAACAAGTGGGTTAATGAATCGTGCCAAGTTATTATCGTATGCCTGAAACCTACCCCCATTGAAAAATTCTATAATGCCAAGAGGGGCTAGTGAATAACAAACGAAATAAGGTAATACAGCACCAAATCCATCCAACCTCATGGACACCACAAACCCCCTCAGTGATGGCTAAAGTTGAGGAAAAGTCTTCTGTACGTATCTCAAAATCTATACATAAAAAAGGCTAAACTTATGAAGAAGAAAAACAACACGCCATGCCCATAGGTAAATGCCAAAGAGCATTTCCCACCAGGACAAGTATCTAATGCAGTGATGGCGAACCTTTTAGAGACAGAGAGCCCAAACTGTCATTCAAAACCCACTAATTTTTCGCAAAGTGCCAATACAGCAATTTAACCTGAATACAGGTGTTGGTGAAGGGGTGATGTTGGGTGCCCACAGAAAAGGCTCCGGGGGCGACCTTTGGCACCCGTGCCATAGGTTTGCCAACAGTGATCTAGTGGGACCATCTGGATGTTAACAAATTTTAAAGCAAAGTAGGAAGTTCAAAGTAGAATCAGGTAAAATGGGACTATGTGGATAGAGGACAAATTTTCTGTTACTGTGGAACTGCAGGCAAAAAAAGAGACACAAACCATGTGGCTCCTTAAAGACTAACTTTCATATTTTAATGTAATGTTTCATGGACGCGTCCACTTCTTCAGACATACAGCGGCAGACTGTGGAGAAATTCAATCCATGCAGCCCAAATGGATTGAATTCATCAATTCAATTTATGCCCCACCAGATTTGCAAAAGCAGATCTGGCAAATGGCTGAGATAATCCAATTAAAGAAGCCCTCTTTTGATCAAAATGGTTCAACTATATTAATTTGTTCTGAATTTCACCTATATTTCATATACATCTATAGTTTTGAAGTGTGCAAATGCTCTGATACTGTATGAGAAAGATGGAGGAGAAAATTCATAACGCAAAGCAGTGCAAGCAAGGCCCATTATCCAAGGCACATTATAGTGGGGAGGTTTTGCAATAAAACAATCTTTTTATGGGGGAAGAAAAAGTAAAAAAATAAACAAAGTTATGTTTGATTATGTGACTAGAATGGGTGGCAGTGGCTGGTCAAGTCTTCATCAGGAGTCATAGGACTACAGACTAGAGATGGGCACAAATCAAAAAAATTGCATTTCGTTTGTCGTTTGGAGGGTCCGTTTCGGTTCATTTCTGTTTTTCGCAAATTTTTGAAAAAAAATTGTTTTTGTTTTCATTCGTTTTGTTACCGTTTTGCTACTATTTATTTCATTTTTTTGTGATTTTTAAAGGATTTTAAGCAATTCACTCATATTGCAGTAACGGAAACGAAACGCACGACAAAATTTCCGGTGTTTCTGTTCGTTTCGTTACATTTCAGAGACAAAATTCATTTGTCGTTTCGTTATGTAACAAAACGAAAAAACGAAAATGGAAACGAAAAATTGTTCATTTCGTGCCCATCTCTACTACAGACTTAGAGTTTCATGACAACCCTGGACAACTAACATATGTTGTCATTCCATGGAAGCTCAGTGTCCTATTACTGCATGAGAGTTCCCAAGACTAGAACAGCAGAGGCTGTTTGACTGTTTGCCACCTGCCTTTTCCAACATACACGAGAGATACAGGGAATCTCCTTGCCCGTATTCTTCCAGTGGCCCAGATGGCTACCAAATATGTTTCTGGCATCAGCAGTTGTGCAGAGTAGGTGGACGTGGAAACTCAGCTATAACATGGTTGCAAAAAGGAGAGGGGCTCCTGACCCACAACCCTGGCCTAGACTGAGGTCGGACGGTGCAACGATCATGGGAACATCACCAAAATCTGCAGGAAGCAGCAACCGATGCAGTAGAACAGAACAGTTCCAAAAGGTAGGTCACCTAACCTTTGGGCTCATTCATCATTTTCCCACTGGGCATAGAAAGGTGTGTTCCAAAATTATTAACAGGCTGCACCCCTTCTAGTTGCTCCCAGGAGCCAAAGAGAAGTCTATATCCAGAGACATACGAGACTCACAGAAACTCAGACCCTGGTCACAAGACAGAAACATTCTCTCGTTCTTCTGATATTTCCCATGACCTCTGTTGGACTGATTCATGGTCATATACACACACTTACACACATACTGGTGCAAAGATCCCAAGAGATTTTTTTCTGGAGGAAAAGGTCCATCACAGGTTACAAACCAGGATTGAGATGTGTCATCCCCAGGCTTAAAACCAGGGTACTTCAAGGACCCGATGCAGGGGAGTGGTATCAGGAGACAGATATCTAGTCTCATGAGCTCCCAAACGCATCTGGTGGGGCCACTGTGAGATATAGGAAGCTGGAATAGATGGGCCTTTGGCCTGATCCAGCACGGCTGTTATGTTCTTATGTAACAAGAATCTGCCATCCACTTTAACAGGGAACATGGATGTCAAGAGATTTGTGTCACACGTCTCTGGATTTGCACATAGGTGACTTAATTCTCAAAAAAAAAATCCACCCCTGCTGATGACATCATAAACCATAGTAAGGCGTACTTGCACAAAGAGGATTTCAGCCAGTTTTTCTGTTACAATCTTGACCACCATTAAGTTATTTTTATCGGGTTCCCTGGTACAATAGGACCCCACCCTACCCCCACCCAGATGCCATAAACCAGGGATAAGTCCTACTTTTTTGCATTGATTCTAGTTCCCTCTAGTGGACAGTTCTGGTAATTCCATCATAGAGAGGAAACTTTCTACCTGGTGGGACTGTCAATTGAGCACTAACCAATCATTCTCCCTTTCAAAGGAGCCCCAGTACTCAGAGTCTATTCCCTCTCTAGAGTCTACTGAGGTCTGTTGCTGAAAACAGCCATGTTTGTCAATTTTCTTTTGACTCTTCAATGGTAAGTAACTAAACCTTTTGTTCTTTCTCCTACTGTGTGTGTTATTGAAACTGTAAGTGTCAGATAATGGAGAAAAGGGTTGGACTAATCTAAGGAACTTGAAGCTATTCTGCTTTGTGGATTTCGGCACGTCTGCTGCACATCTAGAGGGATTTAACCCACATTCAAAACTCTACAGCAACAACCAAAAATCCCTGTAAACCCTATATTTAGAAAGAAAACATCTGTGGGGAGGGGGAAATAAGAGGATGTCACCATTTACAGTCCACTTGCCCTCTCTCCAAAGCAGCCCTGAACAGCTTGGATGCCTGCTCTCCAAAAATCTCGTCTCTGAAAGGCCAGTCAGAAAAGCAGGAGGGGAGTCACTCAAAAGAAGCAGGAAAAAAAACACCCAATCCATGGGTGTAGTACATTTCATTCATTCATTCATTCATTCATTCATTCATTCATTCATTCATTCATTCATTCATTCATTCCTTTATCACTTATATACCGCCAGTCTTCCAGAAGGAACTCTGGATGGTTTTTTGGTTTTTTTGTTCAGTCATTCATTTGTATCCGACTCTTTGTGACCCCGTGGACCAGAGCATGCCAGGCCTTCCTATCTTCCACTGCCTCCCGGAGTTTGGTCAAATCCATATTAGTTGCATCGATGACACCGTCCAACCATCTCATTCTCTGCCGTCCTCTTTTCCTTTTGCCTTCAGTCTTTCCCAACAACATCAGGGACTTTTCCAATGACTCCTCTCTCCTCATGAGGTGGCCAAAGTACTGGAGCCTCAGCTTCAAAATCTGCCCTTCCAGTGAACATTCGGGGTTGATTTCTTTCAGGATGGATAGGTTTGACCTCGTTGCAGTTTGATCTCCTGGACGGTTTACAATAACCAAAAACTAAAATGCTGAATACTAAAAATAAGCAAATAAATAAATACTAAACAAGCGAAAGATCACCAACAAGGGCTACTACATGATGCAAGGGCTCCTGCAGCGGCGTAGCTATGGCGGGGCAAGCGGAGGACATCTGTCCCTCGGTGCAGCATCTGGGGGTACCAAATTGGGTATATACAGCTCCCTGCCCACTAGATGTTTTGGACCACCACTCCTGGAATTCCAAGCCTGCATTGCCAATGACAAATGACTGTGGGAGGGGCGGTCCAAAACGTCTGGAGGGCTGAAGTTTGGCCACCACTGTCTTACTGCCTCCACGCAAATGGAAAGAGGAGATGTCAAGCCACTTCATGGAGGACAATAATCCATCTCAGGATGCAAGGGGAGGCAAACACAACTCCCACAATTCCCAACTCTTCGCTTTTTCGGCTGATGTGACTTGCCAACTGGATAGCTTGGTGGTAGAGATGGGCACGACTCAAAAAATGGTGTTTCGTTTGTCGTTTGTCGTTTAGGAGGTCCGTTTCGGTTCATTTTCGTTTTTCGTGAATTTTTTGCAAAAGAATTCATTTTCGTTTCGTTACGTAATGAAACGAAAAAACGAAAATGAAAATGAAAAATTGCTGTTTCGTTAGCATTCATTACAGTTCAATGTATTTGCCGCAACAAAATGAAACGCACGACAAAATTTCTGTTGTTTCGTTTCGTTTTGTTTCGTTTTGGAGACAAAATTCATTTTTCGTTTCGTTACGTAACGAAATGAAAAAACGAAAACGAAAATGAAAAATTGCTCGTTTCGTGCCCATCTCTACTTGGTGGTTTCGAGGTCTGGCTGCAGAGCCAAAGGTGAACAGTTCAATTCCCCACCATGCCTCTGGGGAGAAAAGCCAGGCTTGGATATCCTTGTGCGAGCTGCAGCCAGAAGAAAGGAATGGGAAGTCGCTTCTGAGCACTCTTTCCCTCAAAAGCCCTGGAAAGCATCACCGTAAGTCCAGAACTGACTTGCCGGCACACAGTCATCATTGCAGAAATTGAATTCCAAAAGTCAGTTGCTTCTTCCCCCAACCACCCTCCTCACTGGATAAACATAAAACCCCCAGACTGCTCCCAGTCTCTGTTGCTCCAGCATCCTAGATTTAGAAGAGGAAATGTCTTTCAGGCGCCACGGGACAAAGGGCAAGAGAAAGGAAGCAAATGGTGAGCATGCTACCCTTCCCAGATGCAGGGGACAGAACGAAGGAGCTGTTTTGGCAGGAAACCTGTGCGTGCCGAGATAGCTTTTTATTTATTATTTTTTTTAAAAAGTCTCCTGCTGAGTTAGGTACTCTCCTCCATGTTATTTGGAGCCTTCAGCCTGCTTCTTGTAGAAGTAGGTTTTTGAATATAAATGGGTCGGCCTAATAATGCATGCACGGATTGTTCTGCTTTTAGACTAACACAGTAGTCGTTAGCACCGAAGAAGACATTTTTCATTATGCAGAGGGAAAATATCCTGTGTAATCACTGGAGATATGTTCGGTTGTTCGGTTATTTAGAAGCATTCTTCCTGCCTTGACTAGCCAGCCAGGAAGCGGAGTTGGAGAGGAAGTTACTCATTCATCACCTCCTTTTGGATATCCTGTGTATTTATGCAGCCAGGATCTGGGTGAAGAAACTCACTCTCTCTCTCTCTCTCTCTCTCTCTCTCTCTCTCTCTCTCTCTCTCTCTCTCTCTCTCTCTCTCTCTCTCTCTCTCTCTCTCTCTCTCTCTCTCTCTCTCTCTCTCTCTCTCCCTTGTCTAGCACGACACACCCAGACATCCTGAACTAACCTGCTGGGGCATTATTACTGAAAACAAATAAGAAGTGACATCCTTGTTCCAAGATTCATCTGGAGAGTTGGGAATCACATACCATGGTACATCTCAATTTTGACTTACTGCCCTATGCTTCCTGCTTGAATTCTCCATCTTTCTTGGTCCAATTCACTCTCCTCATTTTAGCTGTATACCTGAGAGGGTGCCAGCATGAATGCAACACCTTGCTCTAGAAATAGACTACAGAGTCACTTTCTATGTGGACTTGTGTTGGGCTGCTGTTAGTCCTTGTATTCCAGAGCCTGGGAAATACATATTTTGGAACTACAGTACCCACAATCCCCAGGCTAACATGGCCATCATGATTCTGAAAGCTTCAATCCACAAACTTTGCTTCCCCAAATTCTGCTGTCTTTGAAAGGAGAATTCAGGTTGACTTTAGATACGTACATAAGTCTTCTTTGCTGTAGCATCCTCTAAACTGTAGAACTACAAATCCCATTGTTCTCAAAAATAAGAAATCGGACATATGAACAATTGAAATGCTAGTTTGTCTTACTTTTTTTTAAAAACTGCATCAACTTTCTCACTATTCAAAACCACTATTCAACAACGTGGTTTCTTTGAGTTACTTTTGGAAACTATCAGAATAAGACAAACTGCTCGTGTGTTGCACAAAACACCCTCAAGTAGGCCATATATTGCCTGTAGCTAAAGCATAGTTACAACTTTGCAAAGGTAATGGTGTTCAATTTCAATGTGTTGTCTTTGTACATATATACATGTTATAAATGTGCAATGAAATTTGCAAAAAAAAAAAAAAAAAAACACTCCAGGCCAGACCAAAAACACATTCTTATAGCAATCTCCAAAATACACCCACCTACCAAAATGCCCCCCCCCAAGACACACAGACATCCACACACAGGACATCCACACAGAGACCAAGTAATACAGTTCAACAACTCACTACTAACGGTTCTTGAGTTCACTATTAAGTGCTATTATGTCTCTGGGATAAAAGCTGTTCAAAAAGCTGTCATTCCTTGCTGTGTTACAATGTAACATAGTCATGCTTTAGTTACTGAAAAAAGAAATTTATTTATTTATTTATTTATTAAGCTTATATACCACCCGTCTTCCTGGGAGGAACTCCGGGTGGTTTACAACAAGAGAACAACAAAACAACGGATTAAAATAGCAGCAAATTAACTGACTAGCTAATGACAAATAACTTGACAGGCTACTTTCCCATTTGCTGAAAATACACAACAGGGCAACGAGCTTGGCTCTGTGGAAACCTCTCTCTCGATACTCGCTTCCAAAATTTCCCAACAACAGCTCAGGCAGGTGCAATTTCACCAGCAAGAAAATCTGTATGGAAAATCTTTGTGTCTGTGTATCCAGATGTACTTGATTACGCACCAACTGGATTGATATTATGTGTCTGTGACCACGCAAAGCGAGGAAAACCCTGAAGGACTTGGGGATGGAGGTGCCAGGCCCTCTTTGATTATTAAAAAAAAGGTGGGCAGTCCTTCCAGGGGCCACACATTCAAATCCCTCTTTAAGCCTTGGAATGCATTTCATGATTTTTCTGCCAGTCACTTGCTTTTGGTAGAGCAGCCAAGGCACGTCAGACCTTTAAAACTAGGAGAGACCCTGCACACAACCCACAAACTAAGTCTTGAAATCAAAGAGAGCTTTGCGACATATGTGAGATGACCCAAACATATGACTCTGATACACATCCGGTCTCGCCTGATTTCGGAAGCTAAGCAGGGTCGGCCCTGGTTAGTACTTGGATGGGAGACCACCAGGGAATACCAGGTGCTGTAAGCGCCTGGAGTCGGAACGGGCAAACCACTCCAGTATTCCTGCCCAGAAAACTCCATGGACATGGAGTCACAAAGAGTTGGTCATAACTGTAACAACACAACAGAGAGAGAGAGATTGAGAGAGAGAGAGAGAGGAGAAGTGAATGAGATAGGCACTTTTACACGACCCCTAAGATCCACTGGCCACCAGAGATCTTGGGGGTTTGTCACTGTTCCTGTGTTCCCACACCCTCCGCACTTCCTTGCTCCTGTCTGCGTGAGGGGAGGGAGAAAAAAAGGGAGAAAAGAATGCAGTCTCACCTCCATCTGCTGGTGGAAGCCATCCCAAGCCCCGTCGTCCTTGTGATTTCTGTCTCTTAAAGGGGTAATGGGGACAAAAAAACAAACACAAGGCGAGGAGAGCCCGGCACTGACTGCTTTACATCTGCATCAGATAATTTTCACCCTCGGAGACCAGGTACTTTTAAAATGCGCTGGGACGTTCGCACTTAATTTTCTTTAAAGTCCGGAGCTGGTGGGAAAACAATTTTAAGCTCCGCATCTGGGAGCCCTTTGCGTTGGATTTTAGGGGTCCTGTAAAAGCGCCCATAGACACAATTAAACCTGCTAGATTTGTAAGCAGGAAAGGAGGGTTGAGACACAGGTGAACAAGAAAGTTATACTTGTTAAATAAATGAAGGGCAAAGAGAGTCCCAGGAATTTAGCATGGGTGATTGGAGGATGGAGGGCAAACTTCAGAGTGCAAGGCCATTGGGCTGAGTATATAAGAGGATATGACCAGCAGGGGGAGAGAGAGAGAGAGAGAGAGAGAGAGAGAGAGAGAGAGAGAGAGAGAGAGAGAGAGAGAGAGAGAGAGAGAGAGAGAGAGAGAGAGAGAGAGAGAGAGCATCACTGAAGCATGGGTATATCATAGATACTAAAGAAGGGTATCTTGAAGGCTCATGGATCAAGGAAGGGGAGGTCCCTGCCCACATCTTGGGAGCAGCACTGCTTAGCAGCCCAACACCTAACAGCTTTTAGTGGAACTTAAGAACTGCTACGTGGCCTACAATATCCTGTCAAAATAAAAGTTAAGGGGAGACCATGCTGCCGATGATTAATGCTCTGAATCCTTCCCAAACAGGACATCCACTTCAGTCACCAGACTTGGTCATTAAGCTCATCTAGAAGATTCTCCAGTCCCCGGTCCCAAAATGGCGGAAACAGGAACCTGCCTGGAAGCTGTTGAAAGGCATTGCCCAACGCCCACTCAGAAGGACAGGAGTCATTTCTGCTTAATCCCTGGCATCAGGACCTTTGGCGCAAATGCACACTTTGGGACTGAGATGCTAAAAGCAATGCTGAACAAGAATCAGGAACTGTGTGTGGGGTGTCATACTCATTTCCCATTTTCAGTGGGGGAGGAATTTTCTGGTTTAATCTATTTTTAAAAAGGCATACCATACCATTGGGAGATGGAGGGCAGTGCTTTAAGAGATCCGAGAGCTCACCCTGGGGTGACAGCTATTTCTTCCAGAATTTAGAAAGTTAACTTTTACAATATTTTTTTCTTTTTTCTTATTTATTTATTTGTATATTTGTATACCATGCCCATTTCCCAAAGGGAACTCTGGGCGGTTCACCTATCTATTTTACAGCTTTTTAAAAGTAATTAATTGTTGTTGGTCCTCTTAGCGTGTTAAAACAATCATTCCCTGTACTACTTCTTGCACTGGTCATCACTTTTCTGATCTTCTTTCCCCACCCCTACGGTGGCTCCCTTGAGCTTAGCAAGATAATTTGGAAAAATATAAGAGTAAGTTTCTAAAGGAAGTTGTTTACAAGAGAAATTGTTGTTTGTTGGACCACTGGAGCGATTTTATTTCTGTTCATAGGATGCTGCCATTCAAACGTAACTTAACTTCTAAGGGCCTTTTTACACGACCCCTTAGATCCGCTGGCCACTTAAATTCGGACCAGAGATCTTAGGGGTTCGTCGCTCTTCCTGTGTCCCCACCCCTCCGCACTTCCTGGCTGCTGGCTGCGTGAGGGGAGGGAGAAAAAGAGAAAGAAAAGCATGCCGCTCACCTCCGTTCTGCCTCTCACTTGGCAACATTTCAGTCTCTGTAAAAGTAGCTCTTAAAGGGGCGGGAGCCAAAAAACAACAAATAGAAGCAAGGAGAGCCCCGCACTCACTATCGTTACACCGGATCAAATAATTTTCACCTCCAAAGAGCAGGTACTTGAAAGGTGCGCTGGGACGCACTAAAGTGGGCATGGTCGCACTTAATTTCCTGTTAATTCCGGAGCTGGTGGGGAAACATTTTTAAGCTCCGGACCTGGGAGCCATTTGCCCCGGAGTATAGGGGTTGTGTATAAACTCCCTAAAAATCCTTGCTATAAACACTTGTATCTTATTAAAGGCCCTTGTGCTACTGGCAATTCTTTATGTTCAACTGCTCATTTCTCTAGGAAGAAAGTCTTTTTTCTGAACCTACCAAGTTATGTGGAAAGCAAGTTAAAGATGAGCTGAGCTGATTCTGTATTTTCCTCCCTACTCACAGCAATCTTCGTTTTCCCAACACCGGTTTCTTCCCTAGCCAAAACATTGCCACTCATGTGAACGAGCATATCAGCAAATCTGTGCATATTTTCTGATTAGAAAAAACTCAGGAGCTTTACAGACGCACAGTAGTACTACTGTAGAGGAATTCAGACACCACAGCTAAGATAAGGTGCTTCTTGCAGAAAATGCAGCTGCAGGGTCCTCATCCAGAATTTGAGCCCATGCAGCCATTCGCTGCATGGGCTCAACTCAGTGGGCGAGAGCACTGAAACCGTCAGCTGCAAAGTCAGCAGCTCGGCGGTTCAAATCCCGGGTGCCTGCCATAAAAAGCAGGAAGGAAAAGAGTTGTTCCGTGTGCAGAAATGCATTCAGCCATGCCGGCCACATGGCCACATGGCCACATGGCTTGGAAACGGAGATGAGCGCTGCCCCTAGAGTTGGAGACGACTAGCACGTATATGCAGGGGGGACCTTTACCTTTACCTTTTAGCCATTTGATGCAGTCGATCCCTGCTCCCCATCTGCTGCAGTTCATTTCTCAAAGGTTAGTAAACAAGACCTCCAGGAGTAAATAGTCATGCATGCAAGGGTGTGCATGATTTTTTTTTTTTGCATGAGCACATTACAGATGGGAGGCCCACTGGCACTCTTGCTTCCAAATCTAAATTAGTCCATTTTACCATGGCCATTTCCACTCAGTGCATTAGGTTCCTGGCTGCAGAGGCAGAGCTCAGAAGTTCCCCAAGGAGAAGAGCCAGCCTGAGTGGCTTTGGGCAAAATGCAGAGTCCTAAGGTGACCTCAGAAGAACGGAAGGATCAACCCCTTCTGAGCCCTCTCAGGGCCTTTTCACACGACCCCTAAGATCCGCTGGCCACTTAAATTCGGACCAGGGATCTTGGGGGTTCGTTGCTCTTCCTGCGTCCCAAGCCCTCCGCACTTCCTTGATCCTGTCTGCGTGAGGGGAGGGAGGAAGAAAGAGAGGAAAAAATGCAGGCTCAACTCCAAACCCGGTCTTAAAGGGGCGGGAGGCAAAAAACAACAAACAGAAGCGAGGAGAGCCCCGCACTCACTATCCTTACACCGCATCAAGGAATTTTCACCGCGGAAGAGCAGGTACTTGAAAGGTGCGCTGGGACGTGCTAAAGTGGGCGTGGCTGCACTTAATTTCCTGTTAACTCCGGAGCTGGTGGGGAAACAATTGTAAGCTCCGGAGCTGGCAGCCATTTGCTGCTGAGTTTAGGGGTCGTGTACAAAGGGCCTCAGAATTAACTTGATGGCAGAACAGACTGGATGACAGACCACTAGTATTTGACTTGATTTTTGAAGGACTCATAATGCATATCCTGTCTGAAAATAGCTCTCCAATTCCGTGGATGCTGGATGCCTTCATCTGGGCTTCCCCACAGGTGCCTTGCCTGAGTTTCTGAAAAGCATTCGTCCACCATCAATATAATATCATTCTGGAACCTAATTAAATTGTGCTGATGGTTCTTCCCCACCAAGGCCAACAAAATGGCCTTGGAATTTCAAGGCCGGCTGTGAGACATCAATTATCATGTTTATCTCCTCGCTTGCAGGAGTAGGTTTTAGACAAACAGCCTTGGTCGGCTCCTCAATGAGAGTCTAAAACACCACTGGTAGGAGACTCACAACAACACTGGCCTGCAGGCTTTTCTCCACAGAAAGAGGCCGTAGGTCTTCTTTCAGAGAAGGGCAGATCTTAGAACACAGTACTTGAAAACAATGCAGCACAGCCCACTTATTTTTAGGCAGGAAGAGTTTACACACACACACACACACACACACTTTAATTTTTGCTTTGGATATAGTTTAAAAGTGGTATCAGCACTTTTTTTTTTGCAAACTATTCATTTTCATTTCTACCTGCAGCCGTTCAAAAGTGGCCTGTCATTATAATTTGGTACAGGGACTGATAAAGCAACTTGTTGTGTTACAATATCATCAGTCCCTGTGACCCAGGCATGTCTAAAGTCAGGCCCGGGGGGCCAAATGTGGCCTGTTTTCAAATTTCAAGCGGCCCGCAACCTCTTCTCCCCACCGGCTTAGCCTGTCACGCATCCCTGCCAGCTGGCCCCTCCCCATAACAGATGGAGGCATCAGCTTGCACTTTTAAGTTTTGCCTGCTCTCCCTGCCTCTGTCTACCACCACCCCAGCCACCTGCCCAGCCAACCTGCCCCCAGCTCCATTGCTTCAGGGACAATCACACAGTTCTCCTAATTTGCAGGTTCTCAGTCAGATGAACAAACTGTGCACAATCACAGAAGGACCAGATGAGTGACACAAATCGCTGCAAGACATCTACCACAGCTTCCACCATTTCCTTTACAGGGTGACACAATGCAATAGGATTTGAGCTAGGATAACTAGCATGCAACTTCAAAACTTCTTGCCAGAAAGGCCTCTAAAAGAGCAGTAAAGTATCCTTTAGTTTAAAGCAAGCTTTTGAAAACAACTGTAAAAATTACTTGTTACCCCAACAGAGACTAAGTAACACTCATATTTCCTTGAAAGCTTATCTTGTTATGCTGATATAAATCTGCAAAGTAACTAGTTGAGGGTAACTATGTTGCTTGTGACATCCAGGCTCTGACTGATGGAACCGTTTCATTGTAGGGGAAACTGTTCTCTTGGGCATCCACTGAAAACACAGGAGCCTCTGTCAGTCAATGCAGTGGCAACCTAAGTTAAAGGAGACAGGATGAGCTGGGGAGCTCAGTAAACCAGTGGCAGCTACGCCTTTGAAGACAAAAAGGTGGGATTCTCTGTTTAAGCAGCAGCAGTACTTTCAAATCACCAGTTGTGAGATTCAGGGCACATCCTGGAGTGGTCTGCTTCATACTAAAATTATCTTTATCTTTAGTTTAGTTTGTGTTCTTCTGGGGTAAAGGGTTAGGTGCATTTACTCCTGAGAAAGCACATTCAGTTCTGCATATAATCTTACACCTCCAAATAGCATCCACCTTCCAATCCTGGTTTCGTAAGTTAGCAGTTTCAAAATGTCACAAAGGGCTTCATTTGCTTGCATCTTTTAGTACACTTAAAATATATATATTTACAGCTTCTTACTAGGTCAAATTTGAGTTCTGTTCTTTATTTGACCCTATTCAACTGCTTTTCTAAATGCATTTTTTTAAAAATGTATTCTGGGCGTATGCTTTTCTTGTGGTTTGCACTGTGGTGTTTTTCTCAGGGGCAAAGAATAGAAGAGGGAGGGATAAAAAACCAACCCCACCCGCCCGGCACGGCCTCTTTCAAGCGGCCACGGTGGCAGTGTGGTAAAGGCTTCTGAAGTCCAGAAAAGATTTCTGCAAACCCTTTAAGGAAATTGCAAAATGTTTTATTTTGACATTGCTTGCCCCCCCATCCCCCCAAGCCCGTTTGCTTCCTTTGCAGCCACAATCATGGGGCTCATGGATCGCTGACAGCCGATGACTCAAGTTCATGTGTAAGATTTATACAAGTAAGTCTCTGAAATCAGCTGGGGCGGGGAGGGAGGCTCTTTCTCCCAGGATGTAATTTCCACTGCTGTGGTTTTTCTCCCTGCGACACCTGACCCTCCATGCCACTAGAAACTTGCTATGCCTTTCAGGTGCCCATTGACAGTTGCAGCAAAAACAACAAAGAGTTTAGCAGTTCTTTAAAGACTAAGAAGGCTAATCTGGCATAGCATTTTGTGGACTGTAATCCACGTCTTCAGATCATTTATACTGCAATTCAGTATAACACAGGGCTTTCTTTATTTTTATTTTTTCAAATTCATGTATGAGCCTACTGAAAGTCAGAAAGGCAGGAATGAAGGAATCAGAAAAGATCATCAAGCAAAAAGATAGGTCACAGGTGAGCAAGACCATCCAAACTCTTATTTGACCCTATTCAACTGCTTTTCTAAATGCATTTTTTTAAAAATGTATTCTGGGTGTATGCTTTTCTTGTGGTTTGCACTGTGGTGTTTTTCTCAAACAGAAATTTGCACTGTGGTGTTTTTCACAAACAGAAATTTGGACAGTTAAGAAAGCTGACGGAAGGGCTGGAGAATGGTTCATTGAAATGTGGTCCTGGAGGAGAGCTTTGTAGCTACCCTGGACTGCCAGAAAGACAATTAAGTGGCTCCAAGTTGAAGCTCAGGCTGTGTAATCTTGGGCACATCATGAGAAGGCAGGATTCTCTGGAGAAGAGAAGAATCCTGGGAGGCAACAGGAAAGGAGGAAGACCAAATAGGAGATGGACCAACTCTCTAAAGGAAGCCATGGGCTTAAGTTCACTAGAGCTGAGTAGAGCAGTTGAGGACAGGACATTTTGAGGACTGCTCATTCATAGGGACTACTCTAGGTTGGAAGTGGTGGCACATAATAGTAATGTGTAACTTAAAGCAGAGTCTACCCTGCGAGAAAGGATGTGTGGTGAGTTGATAAATGAATAACAAGCTGCTGACTGGGCACTTCTGATATTTCCCAATGAAAGCACTATTGTGCTAAAATCCACCACCACCCCAGAATACGGCCAGGAACAAACCAAAGCCTGCCTTTAGCAGAAACACAAAACCACGGACAGATGGTGGAAAGGCATTTATCAAGGCTTGCATCGTCTGGATGGGGGGGGGGGGAATACAGTAGGACCCCGGTATCCACTGATTCAGTTATCCACGGTTGGCAGAGGGAAAAGTTAAATAAATAATTCAGCAGCCACAAAGCAAGCTACTATCACAAACAGCAGCTGTAAAGAAAAGTACTGTCATAAAACAGGAGCCATAAAGCCAGCTATGGACACAATGAGCAATCATAAAGCAAGCTACTCTCTCAAAACAGCAGCTGTAAAGCAAGCTACTGTCACAAAACAGCAGTCCTGGGGATTTTCTGGCGTTCCCTCTTATCCACAGTTTTCATTATCCATGGGAAGGCTTGGAACCAATCCCCAGCAGTTACTGCGGTCCTACTGTATACCAAAACCAAAAGTAAAGAACCTCATAATTTTGCAGGAAGTTTTACTACATGTGGGGAATCTTACAGATAGGATTACAAGACAAAACCAAACAGATGCACTTGTACACGTTTAGTGTGACACTAAGGCTGGGGCTGTAGGCACCTGGAGTAGGAACTGGGAAGCCACTCCATTATTCCTGCCAATAAAACTCCATGGACATGGGGTCACAAAGAGTCGGTCACGACTGTAATGACACAACACACAAACAAGGCTGGGGAGACCAGGGTTCAAATTCTCCATTTGGCCCTGCAACTCACTGGGAGACCATTGGGGAGCCACTCTTTAGACTGAACTACCTCCCTGGGTTGTTGTGGTGACAAGAAGAACCATGGAAGCCACCACAAATATCTTCAGGAATTCCTTCTTCTTCTGCTGTTGCAGGTTCAAAATGCTAGGCACAAATCTCACAATGTAACAGTTTGGAGAACAGCTGTTGTGCATTTTTCAGGCTATTTTGTCTGGAGGAACGTCAGGAAGAAAAACTTCCAGAACACCCGCCAAATAGCCAGAAAAACTCATCACAGCTATCAGATCCTGTCTGTGAAAGCTTTCCAGAATAGTTTGGAGAATTCTCAGGTCAACTGATCTAACTGGTTTGCTGTGAGGATAAAGTGGTGTGAGAAGGGAAAGAGCCACCATCACCATCGCTTTAGAACAGGCATGTCCAAACTTCGGCCCTCCTGATGTTTTGGACCACAACTCCCAGAATTCTAAGCTTAGATTGCCAATGACAAAGGATTGTGGGAGTTGTTGTCCAAAACATCTGGAGGGCCAAAGTTTGGGCATGCCTGCTTTAGAAGCACAGAGCTGCTGGAGAAGGGACCCTAGAGTCGGGGACTGATCTTCCACACCTCAGATAAAAAGTGGAATGCAAATACAGTGGCATAAATAAACAAGAATCTTGAGGGATGATGCGTCAGCTTCAGTTCTTGGGAGAAAAAGCAGGCTTTTAAAAAAAAACCAACAAGAATACTGGTGCATCTCCTCTCCGCAGGACCACCCTCAATCTACTAGTCCTCAAGACATCCCGAGGCAGCGCTTGCACGCCCACCTCCTGCAGAAGCAAACAGCAGAGGTGTTGGGGGGGGGGGGAGGAAAGAATGTTCCTTCTCCTCCTCTCCCAGGGAGAAGCAGGAGGGACGAGCCACTCGCCCAGCAGTGGCGGTCACTGCCACGACGGCCCTCAACCCCCCCCCCAGCCCCTGTGCCTGGTGCTTCGTGCGCCCACACGGCGCTCGTGGCCCCGTCCAGCCCATCCCGGACACGTCACTTCCTCGCAAACTTTCCCGAGCAAATGTCTGGTGCCCAAAGTTGCTTTCTTCCCAAGGACCGCGGCTGGAGGGGTTGTGGGGGGGGGGGGCTGTTTCCTCGCCCTCTAACTGCGGGGAACGGGGATAGAGAAGGCGACCCGATCTCGGGTCTTCTCCTCCTCCTCTCTCCAGCTTTGCACGTCGGGCGTCCTGCGTTGGTCATTGTCAGTTGTCACCACCACCAACCCCCGGCGATGGACCGGCGGCTGCTGCCGGACAAGGGCTGAGCCGCCGCCGCCGGGACCGTTAGACCGCCCGGGGCGGGGAAGGCGGAGGAAGGACCAGAACTAACCGAGCCGCCGTCAAGCATCCGGGGAGGGAGCGCGCGTCCCCCACCTCCTCGCTTTGCCACTTCTTCGGCCGCCGCGTCCCCTCCTGCCTCCCGGCGCGGCCGAGCGATGGCCAGCGACGGCGCGGCCAGGAGCCTGGACAGCATCGACTTGGCGGCGCTGAGGGTGAGTCCCTGCCTGCGCCAGGAGGGGAAGGGGGCGCCAGGGCCGGCCCTGCCGGTGGGCAAAGGGAGGGAGGGAGGGAGGGAGGCAGGCTGGCTGGCTGGCTGGCAAGCAGCTTTTTTTGGGGGGGGGGGGGAGAGGCAAAGAAAGACGCAAAGGGCTACTTTCTTTTTTTCCCAAAAAAACAATGGGGGTTAAAAAAAACCAAACCGCTCATGTTGGCATTTTGCAAAGAAGGATCCCGTGCTTCCTTGAACGTGGAAAAGTTTGGCTTGGAACTTTTGTGGCTTAGAGAGCCGGCCTCTTGGTATCATAGGGCTTTCTCCTAGCCTAGAGAGCTGTCAGCACCATTAAAAGAAGACTCCTGGCGGTTTCCTCCCAGACCTTAGAGAAGCCAATTTTAGACACTCCCTCAGCCAGGATGGGTTTGGGTGCAGAACGCCTCAAAATACACTGGGATTGTTAAGTGAGGACTAACTTGTTCCCCTTGAGTTGAGATCGAAATGGAAATCTCTGCCAGGGCACTCTCTAAATGTGAGTACACCAAATCTTCCTTGAGTTTTGAGGGCTTTACCGCCAAGGAGTTGAAGATGCTAAAACTGCAGACTTAGGCTGGATCTGCACCATTGTCTTGAGTGGTTCTCACAACAGCCTTGCAAAGTAGGCCAATGGTCATTTAGGCATGGAAAATAATTTCTGCCCTGCCTTTCGCCTTTAAAAAGACCCAAGGCAGCTTGGGTCATTAAAAGACAATGTTCAAAGTGAAAAACAATGGATATACAATGACAAAACAAAATGGATACCACATAATTAGACCACATAAAAACACTGAACAAAAAGAACACCAAAAGCACATTCAAAGCAGTATAACTGGGCTGCACCCAGACTCTGAACCTACCATCTCTGGCCTGCCCCATCTCTACTGGCTTTCTGGAAACAGGCAAATTATGCACATCCAAGCAGACCTCAGCTGGATCTTCTTGGACTGGCCTTCATCATCTAATCTTATGAATGTTGTTGCTTTAGTTATGTTTTCACTTGTAACATTTTTGCTTTTTATTATACGTTTGTATTTGTATTTTAATCAGTTTATTTTATGTTGTAAACTGCCCAGAGTGGCTTTCTGCCAGATGCACAGTATATAAATCAAATAAATAAATAAATAAATATCTTTCTCTTCAGGCAAGCTTTCCCTGAATGATGGACTACCTGTTTGTCTTTAAATGAATCTACCATACTGATTGCTGCCTAGATGCCCTAAGCACATCCGATCTTGCCTGATTTCGGAAGCGACCACCAGGGAATACCAGGTGCTGTAGGCGCCTGGAGTAGGAACTGGCAAGCCACTCCAGTACTCCTGCCAAGAAAACTCCATGGACATGGAGTCACGTAGAGTCAGTCACGACTCTAATGACACAACACACACACACACACACCATACTGATTTCATAGACTTTTGTTTATAACCACTTATAACTTTGTGTTTCCATTTTCCCGTGTGTGATTGCTTTGATATTTTCCATGTTCTCCACCCCCATAACTTTTGGATGGTCTACCATGAAAGATTACATGGAACTTTTACTCTCTCTTTAACTGCTTATGTTCTCTTGTAGCTTTCATGTTGCCTTTTATTGCTGTAAGATGTCCCTCAATTCCCTGTTCTCAAACTTGAATATGTCTTAATTGTACTGGACTGGTTTGGAAGCCATATATTGGAAGCTTCATTATTGGAAACCGTCTTGGGTCCTTTTCCAAGGAGAAAGGAGGGGTAAAAATACTCTAAATAATAAATAAATAAATAAAATAACCCATTTAAAAATCACAGGCAGGCATGACCAAACTTTGGCCCTCCTGATGTTTTGGATCACAACTCCCAGAATTCTAAGCTTAGATTGACAATGGCAAAGGACTGTGGGAGTTGCAGTCCAAAATATCTGGAGGGCCGAAGATGGGACATGCCTGATGGCCCAGAGAGAAAAGTCTTTACCTGCTTGTGGGAGGAGAGCTAGGCCTCATGTGGGAGGGATTTCTAAAATCTAGGGGCAGCAACAGAGAAGGCACCTCCTCATCAAATGCACCCCCCGTGAAGTTGGTGGGACTAATAAGAAAATGCCTCTCCTGCAGGTTCATAAAGAGAGACACAATCCTTGAGATAGCTTGGACTCCAGTGACTTATTATTAGTGGATAGGAAGCTGTATAGCTTTTCAACCAGAAGATGTAAGGCAGGCATGTCCAAACTTCGGCCCTCCTGATGTTTTGGACCACAACTCCCAGAATTCTAAGCTTAGAAGCTTGGACATGCCTGATGTAAGGTTTAATTTCTAGCCTCCCTCGTTAGAAGAATCAGGTGATGAAAAGCAGAGCTGTGCAGATTTGTGTCCTTGAATGACAACTCCCAGATTTGCCTGGGAAATTCTAGGAGTTTGTCGTTCAAGGACACACACCTGCACAACTCTAAGGAAAATGACCTCTTGCTTCTTGACCACTCCTGCTGGTTTGAGTCCAGAGCAGCAGATTTCCCCATAAACTTTGTGGGTGATGGTGTGAGATCGGCTTCAAGGGCTTTAAATCCCACCTCTCTATTGCGGATGCTCTAGGCTCCGGGGGATAATTTGGAGCTGGTTTGCAAGGCATCAAATGGAATGGACAAACGGAGAGTGCCCTTGAGTTTCACATGGATTTGCCTAGAAATACTCACAACAGCCCTGCAGTGTTAGATACAATGGTATAGATTGGGCATTTTGTGATAAGGTGGGCCTTTATCCTGAAAAGAGAGACAGTGGGCAAAACAAGAATTTTCATGCCTTTCACAGACATTTATTTATTTATTTTGAATATTTTTACCCCACCTTTCTCCTTGGAAAAGGACCCAAGGTGGCTTACAATAATGAGGGACAATATACAGTCCAGAACATTTAAGACATACTCAAGTTAAGAACAGGGAATTTGAAGAGGCATCTTAGAACATTAAAAAGTAGCATTAAAGCTATAAAGAGCACACGATTATCTCTCTTATTGGCCTTCTGCCAGTTGTTGGTCCACAATCTCAATCACCCCCACCAGCTCATCAAAAGCGATGAATTGCTGTTCCCTAACATCTGGAGGGACAGATCTTGCCTGACCCTTTCAAAAGATCAGAAAATACCAAGCTAAGATGACAAAGCTGCCACATCTCAAGGTACTCCTGTTCTTCGGTGGATAAAATCCAACTCTCCTTATTACATGTGCCGGCAACCCCCCGTTTTCTTCATGCCGACTTGGGAATTGTAGTCCCACAACATCTGGAGGCCTGCACTCACCCCTTGCTTATGCTGTATCTTTTTCAAAGATACTTTAGTGTCTGTTTTGTAAGTCTAAATCAATGGAGCTTACTGTCAGATTCATTATGGCCAACACATGCTTTGTCGTGGTCACCCGTCCCAGCTACAAATCTTTGGGGAAAGAAAGTGACCCTCCCTGTTTCACTGTGAACTTTGCATCGGTGCATTTGTATTAAGAGCCTCGTGGCGCAGTGGTTAAAATCCCTGTACTGCAGGTAAAACTGTGCTCATGACCTGGGGTTCAATCCCCGGTAGCAGGCACCCGGTTGACTCAGCCTTCCATCCTTCTGAGGTTGGTAAAATGAGTACCCAGCTTAAGGGGCGGGCAATGTGTAGCCTGCATACTGTAATTAAAACTGTAAACCACCCAGAGACTACTTGAAATGGTATGGGGTGGTATATAAGCAGAACTTTTGCTTTGGTGTGTGTTTTACGAATTTCTCTGCTGCACAGCCGTCCAGCAATCACCGGATTAAGTCTCCCCAAATATAGCCCTTCTCTTGATTATTGCAGTCAGTCTCTAGCTGACAAGGCTGTGAAGGGTGGGGTCCAGCTTTCTCAAAGAACTTCAGTTTGTCTTTGGACCATCAGCAAACAGAAGTTGGCAAAGTTTTTAACAACTGGCTGAAGTCAGTTCCGCCCATCGATTTGACTGCATGCTGACTTGTTCCTAAGACCTGCATGGCCAGCTGTTTCTATAATAGGTTGATCCCAACAAACATTAATAATAATAATATTAATAATAATAATAATAATAATAATAATAATAATAATAATAATAATAATAATAATAATAATAATAATAATAATAATAATAAAATTTATTTCCAATCAAAGACCAAAAACCAAAAAATAAAATCGTAAGAATAAGAACAATCAAATATGTATTTCAAGAGACAGCACATGAATCAAGCCTTATTACCCAACAAACATTCTACTCGCCTCCACTGGATTTTTGAGGGGAGGGCTCAGGGGTGTTTGGAGGCATCACCAGAAATCCCGCTGGAGTTTGGTCCTCACACTAAATCATAAAATCCTATCACATGTCTTGCAATGTTTTATCCCCTTGGCTGGGAAAAAAAAATTGAATTTGAAATCTATCACTTTGGTTAAAACTCACTAGGGAGTTATACAGATAATCACGCCACCAACACTCAGCAAAACACCTGAGAGACCATTTTATTGAGTTATCTGGTTATGTTTTTCTTAATTTCTCCAGAGGATTTCAAGGGGGAGGGGGTTCTGTGAAATAGGATTACATATGCAAATTTCTTTTTTTAGCATCTGTTTTAGCAATCTGGATGCCTGGAGTGGATTGTTTAGAAGACTTTTTGCACCATTGGCCAAAGCCAGGCCCAAGGGCAGTTCACTTTTCTGCAGCCTTTTTGTAGGGCTACACACAATTGGGCGACAACGGCTACAGTTCTTTTAGCTGTGCCTTCCCATCCTGGTGGCATCCAGATATACTAGACTACACCTCCCATTATCCCCAGACACCATCAACGTATAGTTGGTGCAAAATCAAATTAAATTTTATTGTACTGTCATAGACCTGGATATTTGACTACAGGGCAACACAGAAACAAAGACACAATATAGAGCCTTATTAAAAGAACCAAAATTTCTATAGCTATACAAGTAAATTGAAATATAGTTGGTGGATTTTTTTTCCTCTATCAGTTTCTCCTTTCCTCTTCTGAAGCCATCGGGCTGGCTTTGAAGAGGGTCTACAGCAGTTACACTTCCTACAGAAAGATTGCTCTTTTTCCATTTTTGCCACAGATGTGAATGTTAACTCAGTCCATGCTCATGTACTAAATCCAAAGCATAGGCACAGAAAACACAGAGCAGCCCTTCTTACTGCAAGACAATAACATTCTGTTTTGCCAGTCCCGACATTTGTGTACACGCAAGACTGATTTTTGGACCCCCTTCAAATGTACAAAACATAAAAACATTGTTTCATTGACTGCTAAAAACTGAAGCATGAAATGGTACCATTTGTATCTACCTAAGAAACAATCTTTGTCCTTTCTCCATGTGTTTTGTTAGCTGCAACTTACAAAGGGGAAAGATGCTGCAGACATTTTATACAAATCCCAATTTGGGGGGGGGGATGCTTTTTGTCTAGATTTTGGGGGAGGGTAGGTTAGATCTCTTCCACAAAGCAATGCGCAATGAAGAATCTGAGCAGGTACTTATTAATAAGTGGCAATTTGTTTTTGCAAACTGCATCGTTTCCCTTCAGCATAACTAGGCAAGAGGATTTTGGTCCGTGTTCTTTACATATAAATAAAGCTACGGCCACCACCATATCTTGCCATTTAAATTTAGAAACAGAGAAGCTTGGTTTCCTGGGCCCAAGGCAGACCTGACCATAAAATTAGACTCACAAATATACCCACATGTTACTAGGCCGCCCAGAAAAGAAATATGTGCTCACTGCCTATTGGTACCAACACAAATCCATTGTGATAAACAATTTGGGCAATGGATGATACAGTGTCAGGGCAAAAGGGCAGAAATGCAGGAAAACAAAACAAAACAAAAAACTAACTAACAGGAACACACCACAAAATACAGTCTTCCTGCAACCCCACTCCTTCCTAAAACATATACAGTGGTACCTTGTATAAAGGAATTAATTCGTTCCAAATGAAAGTATGTTAAGCAAATTTTCCTTTATACAAATTCCCATAGGAATGCATTGAAAATGGAGTGATCCCATTTTTATGTTGTACGGATTCTCCCCATAGGTGATTATGTTAAGCAAATTTCCCCTATCCGGAATTTTTATGTTGTACAAATTTTATGTTATACAAGCTGTTTGTTATACAAGGGTCTACTGTAACAAAGTCTCTGACCTTGAAAACCCAACACACTATAGAACCCACGCAAAATCCACGGACTAAATAGTAGGTTAGGCATATCCAGAGATGCTGTACATATGACACCGAAAGTTCACTTTTGGACACAAGGAAACAGACAAAATCAAAAGCTAAAACTGACCTCTGACATTGTAGTTTTAAACCACAACCTGGCCGGCTCTCCTCCCAGCTGCGCTCCTGAGGGCAATTGCTGGCCATCCCAGAGGCAGCTGGCACCTGAGCCTGGTTACCACCACAGGTGCAAATGTTTGTCTCAGACCCCAGCCTCTCACAGAAGCTTTGCAGTCGGTCCAACCCATGTGAGCTTCTGCCTTCTGTCTGTTTCTTTGGATTTATTGGTCATCAATAGAGTTCTGTCTGCCCTGACTGGCAGCCGCCATCAAACAGGGGCCGAGAAAGGTAACTTCCCTTTCCGGCTTTGTTCTCTGTGGGTTGGCTTTGGGGCAAAGGGCCAGCCCTGCTATCAGGCAGGCAAGATACGCTGTGCAGGCTCACAGAGCCAACTTCCTAAGCCCCTCTGGACTCAAGCAACGCCACCATTCTGAGACAACACCCAGGTCGCATCTGTCTTTTTCCTAGACACCTTCTCCTCCCTATAGATCCGTGGTTCTCAACCTGTGGGTCCTCAGTTGTTCCTGGACTGCAACTCCCAAAAGCCCCTACCACTCCCTGTGCTGGAAGGGATTTCTGGGAGCCACCAGTTGAGAACCACTCCTATAGATCAGGCATGTCCAAACTCTGGCCCTCCTGATGTTTTGGACCACAACTCCCACAATTCTAGGCTTAGGCTGCCAATGACAAAGGACTGTGGGAGTCGTGGTCCAAAACGTCTGGAGGGCCAAAGTTTTGACATACCTGCTACAGATGCACTTCAGGCAGTATTAAGAATGGTCTTGCTCACTAGCCATCCCAGACCTTGCACACTAAACAGGTAGCCGCCACTGCTCCAACGTGCCACTTTTTGGGGGCGAGCTATGTGTAGAGGCCAGGTGGGAAAGTGACTAAGGGCCTTTTCACATGACCCCTAAGATCCGCTGGCCACTTAAATTCGGACCACAGATCTTAGGGGTTTGTCGCTGTTCCTGCGTTCCCACCCCCTCCGCACTCCTGGCTGCTGGCTGCGTGAGAAGAGGGAGAAAAAAAGGAAGAAAAAAATGCCACTCACCTCCATTCTGCCGTCCCGGCACTGCATTCAGATCTCTTAAAGGGGCGGTGGGGGGGAGAACAAACAGAAGCAAGGAGAGCCCGGCAGTCACTACTGTTATATCCGCATCAGGAATTTTCACCTCCAGAGAGCAGGTACCTGAAAAGTGCGCTGGGACGGGCTTAGGTGGGTGTGGTCACACTTAATTATCTGTAAACTCCGGAGCTGGTGGGGAACCAATTTTAAGCTCCGGAGCTGGGAGCCATTTGTGGCAGAGTTTAGGGGTCGTGTACAAATACCGTAAATGGCACCCACAGATTGGAGCTGCATGTGCACCACGGAGCCTGGCCCTCATAACCTAACCAGCCCTATTGCCCCTGACTGCTATGGTGCAGAGTATGTACTTTCAACTGCCATGTTGAAGTAAGGGTCAGCTGCTGCCTTGATCTAGATATAGGGACAGCCATGTAGACCACTGGTCCCTATGCCAGTGGTGGTGAACCTTTGGCCCTCCAGATATTTTGGTGTGCCGAACTCCTACAGTCCTTTGCCATTGGCAATACAGGCTTGGAATTCTGGGAGTTGTGGTCTAAAACATCTGGAACACTGAGGGTTCGCCACCACTGCCCTATACAGTATTTGACTCACCAGATGTTCTTGGGCTAAAACTCCCAGAAGCCTTCACCACGAGTGGCTCTTGGCAAGGTTTCTGGGAGTTGTAGTCCCAGAATGGCTGGGGACTCAAGGCTGCGAATCATTGATCTCTTCTAGCAGAGAAATGTTTTGCATCGGTCTTGTCCTTAAAGCAGCTGGCTTCCACCCAGTGTGGAAGGCAATTGGCTTATAATAAGCTGGCTTCTGACCCCGGAAAAATTAACTTTTTTTGGACTACAACTCCCAGAATCCCCAAACCAGCCTGGCCACTGCCTCAGAAGCATCAGTTGTCTCATACTGGGCTTTGACGCTGGCCCCGTGATCTGCCCTCATGCCTGCGAGGTCTCTCACGTTCTCTTATGGCTTAGCTTTCTGATGGCACTACATTCTTAATTATCTCAGGCCTGGACACATCTCTGATGGAGTGCTTCTTCTCTGCTCACATTTGGTGCCCCAACGATTGAACGGCCCTCCGCTCTCCAGCTGTTGCCAACTTTACTGCCTCTCCTCTGCCAGATGCCGAAACCCTGGCCCAAACATTCATCACTTTGAGGTTAATTAGTGTAATGCGCTGTACCATATGCCTGTCTTCTTGCACTGTCTTTATCATTGGAGGAGAGGACCAAAATACTAGCGCAAAACAGCTGACCTGGGGGCCAGGATGCCAAGTTCCTCTCTTCACGATGCACCATCAGGCAGCAAATAAGAAAACCATATTGGAAGTCACTGGGAGTTGAGTCATGGCTACTGGACTTCTTTTTTGAGAGATAGAAACGTTTCGCTGTTCATCCAAACAGCTTCAGACATATTGGAAGTCAGATCATAAATGCACTTCCTATGTATTTATATTTACATTTAAGATTTAACTGTGGTTTGTTTGTTTGTTTTCTGCCTTGGGTGCAGGCATGAGGAAAAAAATTTAATTTTTAAAAATATATTTTTGGATTTTTGGATCTCTCCAAAAGATGTAGCAGCTTCTAACAGAATACAAATAAACTTTAAAAAAACTGAATTTTGGCAAAGTCTACCTTCCATCTCCATCTCACACTTTTAAATATCCACACTTAGCATTGTAGGCTTTTGCTTTCAAGACTGTGGGTTTTAACGGAGGCTCTGGGTGGAATGTGCAGATTCCCCGCATGGGGTCATTGATAGAGTGGTGAACTACAACCCTGAAGAACAGGGTTCAAATCCCCACTCAGCCATGACGACTCACCAGAGAAGCGGAATGGGTACAACCCCCACTGAAATAGCTCAGTTACCTGGGAAGCCCTATTAGGGTCATTATTAGGAACTTCCAAACTGATGGCAGAGCTGCCTAGATGCCCTAAGAACATCCAATCTCGCTTGATTTCAGAAGCTAAGCAGGGTCGGCCCTGGTTAGTACTCGGATGGGAGACCACCAGGGAATACCAGGTGCTGTAGGCGCCTGGAGTAGGAACTGGCAAGCCACTCCAGTACTCCTGCCAAGAAAACTCCATGGACATGGAGTCATGTAGAGTCGGTCACGACTGTAACGACACAACACACACAAACTGATGGCAGAGAACACCCAGCTGGATAGAAGGAGCTTGTGTGTGTATATATTGTGTTGTTACAGTCATGACCGACTCTCCGTGACTCCATGTCCTTGGAGTTTTCTTGGCAGGAATACTGGAGCGGTTTGCCAGTTCCTACTCCATCACCTGGTATTCCCTGGTGGTCTCCCATCCAAGCAGTAACCAGGGCCGACCCTGCTTAGCTTCTGAAATCAGGCGGGATCGGATGTGCTTAGGGCATCTAGAAGGAGCTTACTGAGGATGAATGTTTAACTAAACCACACTTGTGTTCTCAAATAAAGCTAGATGGTCAATCAGGTCTCAGGTGTTTTTATATGTGATGCCTGTGCATTTGTGTTGCAAAAGCCTTGCATGGATATTGCTGAGGCCTTACCGCCGCCGCCGCCGCAATCTTCCTTCAAGGTCATTTTTAGAAAATGGAATGTCCTTGCCTTCAGCTTGGGTGAGGTTGAATACAGCTTAAGGTTCTGCTCTGTTCATGCTTTACAAGATTAGCTGTGGCTCCCTGTACACTGACGTTTCCACATTCCAGGATTGGTCCTCCACATGTCTGAGACATGCCATTAACTCTTTGCAGTAGGAAACACTTCCTTCCCCCTGGCAGACCGCAAGAGGGATTTGAGCACATCTGGCTTTTATTTTTAGTAAAACCAAGTCCCCTTTCCACCAGGTTTCTTTTGTTTCAAGGAAACACATGCAGGAGGTCTTCCTGTTTGTTTGCATTCATCGGAATTCCAGAGGTGACTTTCCGTGGGGCACAAGACGCTGATACCTCCTAAAACAAAATCAATTGATGTACAGTACTACTTTATTGTTCTGTTTTCTAGGATCCAGCTGGGATATTTGAACTAGTACAAGTTGTTGGAAATGGGACCTATGGACAGGTCTATAAGGTATGGTATTTATTTTTAAAAGAAAATACTGTATTCTCTCATCTATAATATGACCCCCATATTTCTATTCCAAAATTACAGTTTCACAACCATGCTGTTCTCTCCTTGGCTTACTTCTGTGTATAAGATGATCCTTGATTTTTAGTCTATCAATTTTAGATAAAAAATATAGTCTTATACATGGGAATATATATATATATATATATATATATATATATATATATATATATATATATATATATATATATATATATATATATATATATATATATAAACTTTCTCTCTGGCTCGCTTTCTCTCTCTGTCTCTCTCTGTACACACATGCACGCGCGCGCACACACACGCACACACACACACACACACACACACACACACACACACACACACACAGAGTCATGATGTCAATAACAACCCATAGTACCAAGCTATAGTGGGGTAAATCCACTGATGGCATGGTGAGAGAAGTTAATTTTTTGGACTACAATCCCAGAGTCCAACAGCTTGTACGATAACATGGGAATTGTGGTCTTTTCTCACAATTAATACGAACCTACATAAGGTTACAAACCAGGGTGGGGTTTAGTTAGTGGGGACGCGCTTTCTGTCCAATCAAGTTGTCTTCCATGTTTTTGTTATAACTTGCAATCACCCGTTGGTGATATTTAGGGTTTTGTTGGGATAATTGAAGATATTGTTCATTGTTATGTTAGGGCAGTTGTTCTGACTCAAGAGGCAGTTGCATCATGGAGATGGGATAGAATATACAAAGATGGGCGTTGAGTAGATGGCAACTCAAAAACATGGTTTCCCAGCTGTACTTCATTGAACTCAAACCACACTATGAATTTTTATCCAAGGTTAACACAAACCATGGGCTAGAGTGACACCTAAAATCAGTGAATGTTCAAATCTTGCCTCTTACACTCACTTTAGATGCACTTACATTAGCTAAAATGATAAATGAATTAACCTCTTGTGCCCACTTTAGAATAAGCAGAGTAACATTCGTGGAAGATAGAATTAACCACAGCTCTGGCTATCTCTGGATCAGGAAGTTGTGATTAAAGATGTTAAGCAAGCCAGGTTATTGCAGCCAAATTTAAACCACAGTTTCCTGTTCTGGCTTGTTCAGAAGCCATTAACCATAGTTTTCTGTTTCAAAAATGCTGTGACTTTCTAGATGGTTCCCCCAGAAAAGAAAGAGCAACGTGGCTACATGCAGGTGTTTAGAGTTTGTTCATATCTCAGCTGAGGTATGAGCAAACTGAAATTTGATTCTCTGAATGCAGCTAAGTGCTTGTGTAAGGGACCAGGTTTGGGGGATACCCTATAACTAATAATTCCATCTTGCTGCAAACAAAGCTGTTTTACTGTATTTCCCCTGAGTCTTTGATGGATTTGTGGACTTCTGCTCTTGCTATTTGGCTGATACTTGTTCTTTGCTACTACACTTTTCTTATACTTATCCTTGAAACCCCTTTCACAGTTTGCAGTCAAGATAATCAATGGATGTGCCATAGTGGAAATGAATAGGAATGTATTTATACCCTTGATGGATACCTGGGGGGGAGGTATTCATAGTTTTCTCTCAGTCTTAACAGAGAGCAACTGTGGCGGTTACTTCACGTCTGTTTTGTAACTGTTAGTGTTGCACTTAGGAGTGGTACAAAAAATGTTACTTCATGTCTGTCACGCAACTACTGAAATTTATTTCGATCATGCTCCCGGAACGGGTGCTAAGCACAACAATACTGTATCTGGTACTGGGGTAGGGTTTTCCCTTGTCACTCTTTGTTCCCGTTTTCTGTTCCAAGACAAGACACCATGTAGTAACAATGGTCATGCAACAATACATTCATTTCTCTCAAAAAAACTGTGTCTGCGTGTTGTTGTTTTTTTAAAAAATTGACTCTGCTGCTTTGGCGTATGAAACCCTGATCACCAGTAATTCGAAATATCGAAAAAGTTTTTTAAGCCCCCCCCCCCAAAAAAAGGAAAAAGGAAGCTAGACAAATGCTGTGTTTGTTACGGTACAAGACCGTGAGGTAACACGAGACTTGTCTTGTGATTAAAGATGTTAAGCAAGCCAGGTTATTGCAGCCAAATTTAAACCACAGTTTCCTGTTCTGGCTTGTTCAGAAGCCATTAACCATAGTTAACATAGTTCAGAAGCCATTAACCATGGTCTTGTACCGTGACATAGTTAACTTGTCACGAGACAAGTTATCATGACCATGGGAACACTGAAACAGGGACAAAACCACGTGATTGCGACCAACGCTGTCATGGTACACTAGTCGTGGAACAAAGGAGGATGTGAAGTAACCGCCTTTAGGGACTACAACTGCCAGCATCCCGTTTCCCAGCATGACCAGTTGTTGAAGAGGAGCAGTGGGTTTGCAATTGTTGCAGACGCCAGCAGCTAGCAGAAATTAAAAGCCTTACAGGAAATGAAAGGGCCATCTCTCTGTGCATGCAGTGCAGAAGCAAGCCGGGCAAGCTTGATCTTAAGCTTCCCTGGAATTTCTCCATCCTTGTCATTGATGGGAACATTTTCAGGATGGGAGCAAGCCGTATCGTTTCCACACTTTGATCTTGCAAGCAAAAAAGGGCTTGTTTTGGTGTGAAGCGGTTCTTGCGTTTTGTTCTTAGGCAGCACTTTTTCCTCCCCGCTTCTTGTGAGGACCCCGGAAAGGTTGCAGGAGATCAGTTCTTTTACCAGAAAAGTGGGGGAGGGGGAGAAGGAAGGCCTCAAAAATAATTTCATATACATTTGGGGATGGGGAAAGAAGCACAATTCTGTTGTGTGGCCTTGTTAAATTATGAAGTGTGAAAGCAACTGGTGTGTCGTGAAGAAAGCCTGAGCAGATGGCTCAGCAATGACTTGAAGGCTAAGTTTAAGAAATGTGCACCGAAAAGTGCTAAAATGTGTTTTATTTGGCTTCTTTTGTTTGTTTTGTTTTGTTTTATGTTTCTCGGGAGGGTTTTGTGTGTGTGTGTGTGTGTGTGTGTGTGTGTGTGTGTGTGTGTGTGTGTGTGTGTGTGTGTGTGTGTGTGTGTGATGAATACGCATCAAAAGAATGAGTGAATTCAGTTATATCCTTGACCCTCAAGCTTTGGATTATGCCCTCTCCCAGACAGAATTGCTAACTGCTAGATATTTCATCAGCCCACTGAATATTTCAGCCTTGGATTCTTCTAGTACCCTATGGAATCCATTTTGTGAGCTCTAGAAATGTCTCCTGTTCCCTCCATGCACTGGCACATTGGGTTCCAGTGTCCAAGATTTCCTTGTCTTGTCCCTCAGCTGATGGCGGGAAGAGGCTGTGAGTCCCTTCACGGAAATGCCTGGCTCTTCCATGCCACTGGCACCTTTGCTGACCACTCTGCCCGCTGACTCATTCCCTGCTTCAATTTGAGCACCAGCTATTTTTAAGACATCGAGTTGGCCACTCTGTCTGAGTGGTCACGGCTCCTCTTTTCCAAACTGGTGGTCCCTTTACCACGACGTACAAAATAATGCATGAGTAAAGTGGATAGAGGGATGCTCTTCTCTCACACACAAAATACCAGAACTAGGGGACATCCACTCAAACTGAGGGCTGGGAGAGTAAGAACAGACAAAAGAAAATATTTTTTCACCCAGTGTGTTGTTAGTCTGTGGAACTCCCTGCCACAGGATGTGGTGATGGCATCTGTCCTGGATGCCTTCAAAAGGGGACTGGACAGATTCCTGGAGGAAAAGTCCATCACAGGTTACAAACCTTGATGGGGATGTGTAAATCTCCAGGCTTAAAACCAGGGTACTTCAAGGACCAGATGCAGGGGAGTGCTATCAGGAGACAGATATCTAGTCTCATGCGCTCCCAGATGCATCTGGTGGGGCCACTGTGAGATACAGGAAGCTGGACTAGATGGGCCTTTGGCTGATCCAGCACAGCTCTTCTTGGGTTCTTAGGTTCTTATGACTGGAACTCTCATTTGAAAACTGACCAGATTTAAAACTAGATTCCTTTCATCTTTTGCTTCCTCTTATTAGATCTAGTAAGATGTCTGTGGAGCTTCTCGGTCTTCCAAGTGAGGTTATCTGGGAGTTGAGTCATGGCAACAGGAAGCTACTTGAACGAGTAGTGAAACATTTCGACCCCATTAGAAAATAAGTCCATCCAACTCCTGGATAGAAGAAGTCGAAAGGAACTGTTCCTTTCAGCAGCCAGAACAGTAGAGCTTTCAGCTTCGAGTCTTCTCCTTCTTTCTGTATGACGAGGAGTACAGTTCAGAAATACAGTATTGGTGATGAAGGTGGGCGGGGTTTCAGCTATCTAATTACAACCCAATGAAAATCCCATGGAGACAGAGAAGACATATTGTACATCTCCCTTGAGACACATTGCAGAACCATAAACCCCTGGCAGTAAGTACAGTAATACCTCAGATAACGAATGTCCCTGATAACAAATTTTTTGGACGACGAATTGCAATTTCCAAGTATAGGGCTGCCTCGGATAACGAATTTTCCCTATGGGCTGCCATGGATAATGAATCGCAATTTCTAGGTATAGGTCTGCCTCGGATAACGAATTTTCTCTAAGGGCTGCCTCGGATAATGAATTTCCAGCATGCATTGGTAAAAAAGAGTTATCCCAGGCTGCATCACATTTGTACCTTTAAAGTACAATTTATAAAGAGTTTTGAGCAAACTACCAGGTATCTGTGTCTTTTCCCTAGACTCTGGAATGGATTAATTGGTTTCCCATTCATTCGTATGGGAAACCATGTTTCGGATAATGAATTTTTTCGGATAACAAATTGCCTTGGAGAACGAATTAAATTCATTAGCCGAGATGCCACTGTATTCTAAGTTCTCCTTCTTCCATACTAGCTAGATTATTGGTCTTTGTTTTGCTGATCCCATCCCAGAAGGCTCGAGTACAAGAAGCTGTACTTTTGAAGCAGAATAAGAACTTTTACAAGATAGTCTGTCTTCCTGGCTGTCTGTCTTGCTTTTTCCCCTCTTCCTTCTTTTGTAATGACAGCATATAGGACTGCTGAGTGGAAATAAATCAGAGGAAAACCGGTTCAGGAAACCTTGTCGTTTTTTTCTGTTTCTTTGGATTGTTGGAGGTTGTTTGTGTTTCCTTGCCTGCAAGAAGCAAACACCACACGCTGCAAAGTCCTTGTGTGGCCTTTTAACCAGGAGAGGGTTATTTGTAACCACAGTTACTATGACAAGATCAGCCCAGGATTTAATACGGGTGTTGATGGAAATTTGGAGATTTGTTTCATACTTGGGACTTTTGTGTTTGGTAATCTAAGCTGGCATGTGTGAGGTGGTGTTTGTCTAGACAGGGTTTTGTTTTCCATAACATTTGCATAATTATGTTTGCTCCGCCATGCATTGAAATCCTTGCTACAGAAGAAACAATTTCATGCTGGGTCCAGAAATACAGGAAAGAGAATCACTTCCAGATATGATCTAACTCAAGTTCCTGCACAGTCCTGCTCATTTTCACTCATAAGTAATTCCATCAGAGTTAAATGGAGTCTGCTTTGGATTTTAACTGTCAGCGCTTTTAAATTCAGGGGATTGCAGTGGGAGAAGGCACATGACTTAATTATCTACTTCGTTTGCATCCTACCTTTCCTCCTACTCATAGTCAAACACTATCACCATTACAGAACACTGTCTACATGCCTGATTGCCCAAGGATGTGGCTGCTGCTTGCTTGTGTGTGTGTGTGTGTGTGTTGAACCTGGTCTCTGGGTGTCTGAATTTCGTTGTATGTGTATACTGTGTATATACACACAATGATAATAAATTATTATTATTATTATTATTGTACATTCCCACATTCGGAGGAAACGACATGACAGCCAGCTATTTCTCTATCTTGGCCTGTTGGATCTACAATAGACTACTTTCAACTGGTGCCGTCCAGTTGTTTTTAGTCTACGACGTACATCAGCCCCATCTCACATGACCAGCGGTCAACAACGGTCAACAACGGTTGGAGGTACCATCCAAAACATTATATTGGTTGTCAGATTGGAGAACACTGACTTGGAGTCTGTTCTGCTGTTGACTGGTAGCATCTGTTTGTGGCCTCTGGCGGAGGGCTTTCTTGTCTTCTGGATGATTTAATGGCCAATACCAAGGGCTGAAGATGGAATGTCTTGAAACTAAATCAATTGCTCTACCACTGAAGTCTGGTCCCTTACCTTGAAGAACCTGCAACAACCTTCCATAGCTCAGTGGTTTATGCATCTGGTTGCATAGCCAGAGGTTGAGAGTTCAAAACGTTGCCTTTTTGACAGGGGCTGGCTGGACTCATTATTCCAGGCATGTCCAAACTTCAGCCCTCCAGATGTTTTGGACAGCAACTCCCACAGTCATTTGTCATTGGCCATTTAAGCTTAGAATTCTGGGAGTTGTGGTCCAAAATGTCAGGAGGGCCAAAGTTTGGACCTGCCTAAAATAATCCATAGGGTCCCTACCTCCTCTGCAGTTCCAAAATAAGGATGATACTGTATCACTACAATGGCTATATAGTTGTTGATACATACTACTCTGTGCCCCCAATGCCACCATTTGCACTGGAGCAACTGGTGAGCCTAGGTTTGGGAGGGGGCAGTGAATCCGCCCCGGGTTTGAGTTCAAACTTGAGGAGAGCTAAAGCTGTACCAAAAAGGAGGAGGACTATGGACCTTGGCCTCACAAATATGCACCACCTATTGGAGAGAAAGATATGTAAAAGCAGAGCTGCTTAAATAGTGCTTAAAGCACTCTCTGTGCAGTTTACAACTAATTATGCAGGCTACACATTGCCCCCCCACCGCCCACCCCACCCCAGTGAGATGGGCATTAAGTTTACCAACCTCAGAAGGATGGAAGGCTGAGCGAACCTTGAACCTTGAGCCTGCTGCCTGAAATCGAACCCCGGGTCGTGAGCACAGTCAGAGCAGTAGACATGTGCAGATTTGTGATTTTGGATTACAGTAGGACCCCCGTATCCACTGATTCATTATCACGGTTGGAAGAGAAAAAAATTAAATAATTCAGCAGCCACAAAGCAAGCTATTGTCACAAACAGCAGTGGTAAAGCAAGCTATTGTCTCAAAACAGCAGTGATAAAGCAAGCTACTGGCACGAAACAGCAGTTTGGAGGTGAGTGGGCAGGCATTCTCTCTTATCCACTGTTTTCATTATCCACGGGAAGTCCTGGAACCAATCCCCAGTGGATACTGGGGTCCTACTGTACAACTCTCCATATTCTCCATCAAACAGGAACAGACCGGTGATGTCTGCAAGGGACCTATTAAAAATGGGATGTTTTTATTTTTGTTTTTTATTACAGTTCCCAGAAGCCCACAGCCAAACCGGCCATGACTCTTGGGGTTTGTGGGATTCCAAAGGCTGTACAGTAGTTCTCAAACAGAAGCACTTCCCACACTGGCAACTCTAGGCATGGCTTATTGCATCACCATAGTCTGATTGCCTGTTTTTATGGGGGAAATGACAACAGCAACCCTTATTGCTCATATCACTTGAGATCCTGATTTGTTCTTCACCAAAGCATGTGTTGTAGCTATTAAGCAATTTAAGTCGAACAAAGTTTGAGAAAAGCATGTGACCGCACACTTTTTTCCCCTGTTGCTGTTTCTGAAATGCCATCTTTTGAAAGCAGGCAGCTTCTAGAGGCACTGAAATCAAATTTTATGAATGTTCCTCTCCTGCAGTTTTTCTTAAAGTTCCGATTATAAAAGGCAAATCATAAAAGAAATGAACAGTTTGCAGGTCAATTCTGCTGAACTTCAGTTGCTTGAATGCAGTGCTTTTGTGCTTGAGACTCTTTCTCCAGAAATGCAAAAAGGAAAATCATTTTTATGAGAGAGAAAAAAAATCCTGTTGATTTTGATAATGGACTCTGATGATTTATTTACATGCATGGGCCATGCGAGTCATTTGCACTGAGGCTGTGAAATTTGAAAAACAAGCAAAAAAGTAAGCGGAAATTAAAAGAACATTCCTTCAGCATTTGCCTTCTCCAGCTTAACATAAAAGATTAATTAATTTTAAGAAGTGCATTTAAAAGGATGCTAAATTCTGTTTCAACAATATGATAGCCAATCAGTCCTTCTTAGGGGGAATTCCACTAGACCAGTATGCATGTAAACCAAAACCAATTCTGGTATTGAAGGAACCATCTGTAATATGAGTCTAGATGAGCTTAATATGATGAGCACTGAGAGTTTTTCCCAACATGGAGTCTCCCTCATTATTCCCCACCCTTGGGGGGAGGGTACTATATACTAGGGTGGCAGCCAGTGTTAGATACAAAATATTAATAGAAAGATTGAACTTCCTGGTCAGGAGGAAGGACATGAAGTAACCATCTAAAGCTACAAAAACTGTTGACTGCAAACTCGGCAGCTCAGCGGTTTGAATTCCAGGTGCCAAGTAGTGGAGTGAGCTCCTGCTGATAACCCCAGCTCCTACCAACCTAGCAGTTTGAAAGCATGTAAATGCAAGTAGAAAAATAGGTACTGCCATAAAAACGGGAAGATAAAACAGTGTTTCCTTGCAGCCATGCCTGCCATGTGGCCACGGACTTGCACAACACTGGCGCTTTGGCTTGAATATGAAGATGAGCACTGCCCCTAGAGTCAGACATGACTAGCATGCATGTGTGACCAGGTGGGGGACCTTTACCTTTCCCTATAAATGATGCAATTTGCCATTTGGGACATTTGGGTAGCCACAGAATGGAGAAAGCTGCAATAAGCCATGTTTACAGATCTAACCAATGGAGTGGGACTTCTGAGGGCGCTTTTACACGACCCCTAAGATGCGCTGGCAACTTAAATTCGGACTGAGATCTTGGGGTTTGCTCCTCTTGCTGTGTTCTCACCCCTCCGCACTCCCTTGCTCCTGTCTGCGTGAGGGGAGGGAGAAAAAAAGGGAGAGAAAAAATGCAGGCTCACCTCCGCTCTGCCGTCGGGAGCTGCCCCGGGAAGCATTCCAGTCTCTTAAAGGGCCGGGGGGGGGGCAAAAAACAACAACAAACAAGGCAAGGAGAGCCCGGCACTCACTGCTTTGCAATCCGCATCAGAAATTTGTCACGTTTGGAGACCAGGTATTTGGAAAATGTGCTGGGACGTACTTAGGTGGGCGTGGTCGTACTTAATTTTTTTTTAAGTCTGGAGCTGGTGGGAAAACAATGTTAAGCTCCGCATCTGGGAGCCCTTTGCCTCCGATTTTAGGGGGTGTGTAAAAGCGCCCTGAGTTTATTGTGCAGATGGCTAGGCTTTTTGGCAGGTACCCCTTTGAGCAGAAAACAGTTGCTGTGCTTTCAGCAAAACCTTTGTAGTGTTGTCCCTTTTTAAAAGGAATACTTCCTTGTAAACTGTTGAGGGTTTTGTTTTGTTTTGTTTTCTTGTTTTGTTTTAGATGCAGGACTTGATTATTTAGTGCAAAAGATCTACCCTGCCTTTTCCCATAAAACAGCTTCGAGGCAGCTTACGGTAACAGTATGCCATAAATTGCAATTCTGACCAGAGAAATAAAACGGGGAAATGGAGACAGCAAGCCATTTAAATTAATAAAATGCATAAATAAACCAAAATGCCTGGGTTTTATACAAATGTGTGAACAGTATACGGTTTTTGTTGTTTGGAACCCAGAAACAGAATCTCAGTTAGAGTCAGCCTGATGCCATCTCAGAGTATTGCTTAGGTACATTTTCAAGTCCATGGGTGAACAGATACAAAAATAGGTTGGGACTTCTCTTTCACCTTCTCCATTACTACCGTCCGCCCATACCTTGCCTGCCACCTGCCCCATGTTGGCCTTTGGCTCCAATCAAGAGGGGAGAATGGGTCAGAAATGACAAGACAGGAAAACGGCCAGAAAACATCCCAAATCCCTCATTTTTGCACTCAGTCGCAGATACGATGGAGGCCCCGTCTCTAGCTTTCCACCTGGCAATCCTGTCTTTAATCCTGGTGTCTCAGAACCTGGGGAAGGATTTTTGGCCTTTACTCTTGGAAACACGCAATCCAGTATTGTGTGATTTATTATCTCAGCAAAAGCTTGTGTTCCTCATGTTTATTTCATGCTGCCAATAGCTGCTCTTTCTCTCTCTCTCTCTCTTTTTCCATTTGCTGTGAATTCTCCAGTTTATTTAGCTACACAGTACTGTATTCTTAGAACTGTCCAGTCAGCAGTATTTGGTTTCAAGAATTCTGATTGTCTAGCTGATTCTCCCTCCCCCCAATTTTACTTGTACCAACTAGTTTTTTTCTTTTTCTTTCTTTCTTTCTTTCTTTCTTTCTTTCTTTCTTTCTTTCTTTCTTTCTTTCTTTCTTTCTTTGGCCATTACTTCATGTCCCGTTCATCCCTCCTTGCTGTCCCACTTGGGACCGGTACAAAAAAACCTTACCTCATGTCCATAGCGTGACAGCAAAACCTTGTCTCGACCACGCCCCCTGATCCGGGAACAGAGCGTGACAAGCCGTATCTGCCCCTGGGTTGGGGAATTCTCTTGTCATACTTAGTTCCTGGTTCCTATTCCGAGACAAGGGACGTGAAGTAATGGCGTTTCTTAAGTGGAATGAAGTTCATGATGTTTATTGTAAAATAAAATAAAAATTTTGAGAATGTAGGAAGTTGCTTTCAATGAAGAGCTGGGAAATGGCTCTGCTGACTTGGAGATGTTCTGAGTTACATTTGGACCATTCCAGACTCTGCTTAGATCAGCTTAGACCAGCCCTGTGGAAGGCATGGTCCTGTGGATTTTGTTATACTACTGCTCCCATCAGGCCTAGCAGTCAGCATCACCAGTGAAAAGGGATTTGGGGCACAATTGTCCTGTAACATCTCAAGGTCCACCCATGTCCCATCGTCGGAACTGCTGATTTATTTAGCCCAGTTCTCTCGGCTCTGATTGGCCCATGCTCTCCACCACTTGCCATCAGATCTGTCCTCTTCTCTATTTGGCATTCTTTGGGTGGATTCTTGGCTCTTCCCTCCGGCAAAACACTGCTTGGAATAACTGTGGTCTTCTTCTGGCCAGGAATTGTTCAGTCTGGGTCAGAGTCTGGGCAGTAGCTTAGCAGGGGAATCCTAACGCCAAGATGTGTCGCCTACTGGGGGGCTTGGAAGAGGCAGGCAGTGCTTTTGCTGGCAGAAAGCATGGCCTTGATTCTCGAGGAAGCCGCTTCCGCTGGCTGATCTTGGAGACCGACCAATTTCCAAGGCAGTCTGCCAGCGGAACTGCTCTTCTGGCTACCATCCGTGGGCAGAAAGGCCAAAAAAAGGGGGGGAGCAGGTGAAGCCACGAGAGGGCTGAGTTGACGCCAGATCTGAACTCCCTCCAGCTCTAGGATGCAGCCACGACGCTGGCAAGACGTTATGCCAGAGGGGAGAGATCCCTGAGCAATTTCCAAAACCCGTTGGCTGGGGGGAAGAGGACAGGATTCAGCGTCAGCTGGCCTAGTGTCAGCTCAGCTGGCCCTCGGCCGTCTTGGCTAGTTAGGCTGGCATTCAGAGGGGAAGCATTCCAGGTGTTCTCATCACCATATGTGGTGTGTATGTGTGTGTGTGTGGGGGGGGGGAGAACCTTTCAGTTTTCTTCAGGCTAATTAAGAAAGCTATAAGCCTTTGGGAGAAAACAATGCACGGTCGATGGGTCACTGTATCCCACCCACCCACCTACTTTTTCCTATCTGGATGCCTTTCCTCTCGAGCAGAAATTGTGATACACAATTGTGATACACAATTTCTCCCAGATACAGAAATTGTGATACACAATTGTGATACGCAATTTCTCCCAGATACAGAAATTGTGATACACAATTGTGATACACAATTTCTCCCAGCAATGGCCAGCCCGCCAACAAAGCCAGAATGCAGCTTAAGAACTGGAGATGGGTGCGATTTTTAAACTGTGTGTGGAGCATCAATGGTCTTTGCAAACTCAGCCCACTTCTTCCCAGGGATTCAGCTTCGTGCAAATGTCTACCAAAGAAAGGACCTTTGGTACATGGTGTTAGACAGACCGGAGAACAGCAGCTGTATTTGTCGGGCGAACCATCCTTATCTTGGGTTGTGCTACTGTTCAATGAACGTATAGTGAGAACAGTACTGCTAACACTTCCTATTTGTCGGGAGAATAGGAATCTGCCTTGTATCGATTCAGAGCCGCCCGTTTGCTTTTTACTGTAAGATGGCACTTTGATTTTCAGCTAGGGTAGCAACTTTGCTTATGACACAGATTGGATGTTATAGACTCAGCACTTGTGTGTATTCTCTGCATTCCTGTCCTCGAGCAGATGTGCTTCCTTATCGGTGTGCTGGGTTCAGTGAATAGCTCACTGGTTTAAGAAGGAGCCAGAGGCTTGGAGGTGGAATCCCCACTCCGCCTCTTAGAGGAGAGCCAGCCGGGGTGGCCTTGGGCAAGCTGCACACTCCCAGGGCACCCCCTGAAGAAGGCAAAGGTAAACCACTTAGGAGTCTTATCTCACCTAAACCATTGGGCCACCCAGCCACTGAAGGAGAAATGCGTCCATCCACATATGCAATGTATGATTGCTGAGTGTTGAGATGTATTTTACATTTAATACGCAATACAAACATGGGTGTAGTTATGGGAATTAATATTTTGCTATATGTCTGAAGAAGTGGACGCGTAGTCCACAAAATGTTACATTAAAATATGAACATTAGTCTTTAAGGTGCCACATGTTTGTGTCTTTTGTTTTGTTTTGTCTTGTTTTTCTTTTATTTTTGCCTGATATTTTGTAATACTGCATTTTACAAAAATGGGAATGCTCCATCCATTCCTTTACAAAACATGTCACAGAGAATTTTATAATTTAATTAGTGCATGAACTTGTTTACCTGGTGCAAAACAGGTGTTCATTCCTTCGCTTATTGTCGGAGCAGGATAAGGCGTCTCTGCAAGAGGGCTTTTCTTTAATTTCGCAGAATGGGTCTTTTTTGTCAACTGCTTCCATTTTCAGTTGTGGTTGTATGTACTGTCTCATACAAAGTCGGGGGCAAAACCAAAATTATAGCTGCGGTGAATCCCTCCCCACATTTGTTCTTTTAGGACGAATGTGGTATTTGTAAATATTCTGTTGATCCTCTCTTTTCCACTGTTGCTGTGTTTTGATCAGTTTGTTTTCAGTAACTATCACATCTTAAGGACTTTCCATTTTCTGCCTCCTCAGATTTTTCAACTGTCTTCACTCCTGTCTCACTCAAGTGTACTTTCTTTGCACAACCTGCAAAGCTGCGAATTGGTACTAACTTCCTGCGTAATAACAATGCAAGGAAAGTGCCCTGCGTTTTATTTGCAAAAAACGAGTGACCTATTTTTGCCATTACCAAGAAATAGGCCATATTTTGCTCAAAGACACTTCTTAATGACCTCGCTTATGCGGCGATTTCATACACACTGAGATTTAGGAATGAAAATGTGTCAAACCTCAAGCAGGATTTTATATTTTTATTTACTGTCTTTATTTTACTTTATTCCCCTTGTTTTAGTCTTATACTTGCCTACGTCTTTTCAAATATTTGTTTACTCACTCTTTTTAGCTTTTAAATGTTGTCTTTTTAATGACGTAAGTCACCATGATGCCTTTTAAGGAGAAAGGTGAGGTGAAAAATATTTTACATAAATGAAAATAGAATAACATACACATCAAGTTAGTCTCTCCATGTTCCCACTCGTAATTGTGACTTATTAAATTAAGATGCTCAGTTAAGATAGCACAATGCAGTCCTGCATGGCAGTTGGAAAGCCTTGAGATGGGTCAAGACCCAACATTCCAACATGCTGAACTCCTTGCTAGAGATGGGCATGAACTGCTGATTTGGAAGTTCGTACCAGTTCTTTTAGTAGCCAAAGTGTCCATGCTTCAAAGCTCCACCTCCTCTGAATGCTGCCTCTGAGTGGGTGTCTACTAGAGGAGGTGGGGCTTTGAAGTACCCAACACCTGTTTCTCACTAAACTAACCATCATGAACAGATGAACTGGCAGTTCATGCTCACCTCTCATGTCAGCCCATTCTGGAAACAAGGAAAGTTCGATTTGAGGAATTCCACCATCTGTCTCAGGTGTACTGTTTTGGAGCTGAGGCCACCCTAGTGAGAAGATCTGGAAGTTGAGTCATGGCAACTGGACTTCTTTTCTTGAAAGACTGAAATGTTTCACTGCTCATCCAAACAGCTTTGTCAGTCTGAGGAAAGCTAGTTGCGTGTCCTCCATGTTATAGTTCACGTTGACCTCATGTCACCCTGGTCTCAAATAGGTTCATGTTCATCTTATGAGCTTATTTTTTTTAAAAAAAAAGACCAAAAAGTCATAAAACACATCAAAATCCAGAAAACCTGAATACTTTAGCTGTTTAATGGGAAGAAAAGAGTAAAAGTTCTTACATCATCTCACTCAAGGTGGAATCAATCGGGGGGGGGAGTGAAGGAAGAAAAGAACATAGAATCATAGAATCATAGAGTTGGAAGAGACCTCAAGGGCCATCTAGTCCAACCCCCTGCCATGCAGGAACCCCCATCACAATAAAACTGACATATGTCCATCCAGCCTCTGCTTAAAAACCTCCAAAGAAGGAGACTCAACCACCCTCCGTGGCAGCATATTCCACTGCCGAAGAGCTCTGACTGTCATGAAGTTCTTCCTAATGTTCAAATGGAATCTCTTTTCCTCTAGTTTGAAACGATTGCCCTGAGTCCTAGTCTCTGAAGCCATGGAAAACAAACCTGTTCCCTCTTCAATATGACATCCTTTCAAATATTTAAACATAGCTATCATATCCCCTCTCTGTCTTATTTTTGAAAGGCTAAACATTCCCAGTTCCCTAAGCCGTTCCTCATAAGACATTTCCTCCAGACCCTCAACCATCCTGGCTTAAAAAAATTGGGAGACAGCATCCTTGTGCAGACCTAAATCATCCTAAGTAAGCATGGTGGTGTTTAACCTGTGACATGATAGGAAGAACAACAAGATGACAGAGGACCAGAGTGTTTAGAGAAGCTTCTGGGGTGGGGTGCTGCCATGGCTTTCCCTTGAGATTGTTTTTACAGCACTCCATGCAAAAAGAAAAAAAAGATCACAGAGAGAGTCCCTTGGTGCTGCCTAGAAACTTGATGGCAGCTGGGGTTCATGGGATGTTGAGTCTTCAGTTGGGCTGGGGTGTAGGGGCTCCAGAGTTGACGCTGAGGCCCATACATTGCACACTTTGACTGTCAGGGAGCCCCAGATATGTCTATACTGAAGGCAGCAATACACAAGACATAGAATGAGAAGGACCTGTCACGAGAGTTTATGATACCCATCCATCCCTATCAATCTAAGTGATTAAAACAAAAGGGGTTAGCCTTCTTTGGAAATATATAAACCCATCAAGGGCTCTTTATGGTGTGGGGTGGGGGGAAGCAGGCCGCACTAATTAATTGTCACAGAGTGATGGATTTTTCTAGGCTAACTGTCATGATGGGTGATGTAAATCATTTGCCCTGGTTTAAAATGGTGTAATCTCTGAGAAATCGGCCATTTATTGCAACTGCATCCTCTCGGGTTTTTTTAAAAGGGTATTAACTGTTTCAAGTTTATGTGCAGCCCAGTAATTAACTGAAAGTAGCCACAAACCTCTGAACTTCTGGCAAGTAATTTCTCAGTAATTATTCTTATCAGCCCTCCTCATGTGGTCTTGTCAGTGGCCAAAAGATAATGTTGATCTTACAACATTTTTATTCCCCAACAAATCAATATTTGTAAGTGAATCATCCTCTTCCCAGAGAAATACATGCTTCTAGATTAAGCCAGAGGAACCAATAATGTATTACATTCCAGGCAAAAATCAGGGTTGGGGGAGGGGGGGTTAACCAAGGGTGCCAATTTGTCTGGAAGGGTTTTGTGTTGTACTGTAAAGCTTTCAATGCCTGGAAACATTGCTAGACAATGGCCTTCCACAGAGGAACGAGAGCTGTTAGACTAGAGGAAACAAAGTCGAAGCGACTGATCTCAACAGGATGCAAGCTAAGATCAAATCTCTTTTTGGATCGTACTCATGTCTATGGCAGTGGTGCCCAAACTTTGGCCCTCCAGATGTTTTGGACCACTACTTCCAGAATTCCAAGCCTGGATTGCCAATGACAAAGCACTCTGGGAGCTGTGGGACTTGCCTAGCACATGCACTGGCTTTGAATTTAAGATAGGTTGCAAATGAAGCTTGAAGTCTGAGCTCCCAACTTAAGTTCAAAGTTCCCTGTCTCCTCCAACCAACCCATTTTAAAAACTAGTACACCATGGTACATCTGCTGAAGTATCTGACTTTAAATCTATAGTTGTGACATAGGTCATTGTTCTACAAAACCATGCCACTGTTGTCTGTTTATATTTACTAAGCTTGTGTTATGATCACCTTTCCAGGGTCGTCATGTGAAGACTGGGCAGCTAGCAGCCATCAAGGTGATGAATGTGACTGAGGTGAGTGAGAAGATTGACTTTGGTAAGGGTATTGGGAAACTGAGAATTCTTTTTATCAAAGAACCAGTTGTCATGTTTCTATTATTTGAAGTTCACTTGACTCAGAAAAATGGAACCATCTAGGGATAAAAAGGCGGTGGCTTGACTAGTGATCTCACCAGGTGCAAAAATTAATTCTCAAAGCCAACATAATGCAGTATGCTACAGATAGACGGTTACTTCACATCCTTCCTCATTCCGTGTTGACTTTTGTTTCGTGATCACTTCGCTCGCGGTCATGTGGTCTTGTCCCGGTACTGTTTCTGTTCCCGTGTACCCACGGGCGTGATTGATGGGTACCATGATGACTATTACTGCACGTCCTTGTTTCGTGACAACACCTGAACTTCTCAGCCTTCATTTTTTTATTCGACCTTCCATTTTTCGATCTTTCAAATCTCCTCAACTTTGCCTTCAATGCGTTATGGAGCTAAGTTTGAGGCATTTGTCTTTTAATCTCTCTGCACTCCATTGCCGACTCCATGGGAATGTACTGGCGAATGGCACTAGATGGAGAATGGCACGTTGCGTGACAAGCCTTACCTCGCGGGCACTTTTCTCGGAACAAGAACCGAGACAAGCAGATTGTCGAGCCCAGGGAGGGGTATGGCTCATCACGCTTTAATCTCAGTTCAGGGGGCGTGGTCGGGACAAACTCCCGTCATCAAGCAATGGACATGCGGTAAGATTTCCTTGTACTGGTCCCAAGCGGGACCGCGAACAGCGATGAGAGGGACGTGAAGTAACAGCCATAGTCTGTGACTGAAGAGGGGATTATTTAGTATCAAGGAGGTCTTGTTGACAGGGCAGGAAGTTTTCACACACTCCCCAATGTTTTGTAGTTGGAAGCAAACATGAGTTTTATTTCAAGTTGGTTGCTGCAATGCAAACCTCAGCCCAAATCACATTATGGCATTGCTAATGGATTTCAAGGTTCTGTTGTGGTCATGGCCCATCAAGTTGCATCTAACTTATGGTGGTCCTGATAGAGATGTGAGATATTTAAGGATTGGCATCCGTTCAGTAAATTTCCGTTGCCAATGGGGATTTGAACTCAGGACCCCTGAGACTTAGTCTGTCACTCTGTCCACTGGGTCACACTAACGTCCATGTCCTAGTGACAGGCAGTCTGTAACTCAGAACTGGTCCTCAGCAAGTTGGAAAAGACTTCTGTCTGAACATGGTCCACTCTGGGGGGAAAGGAAGATATATTTCCAAGGCATACCCCATGTCAACTTATATTTTGGTACTGCCACTGGAACGATATCACTTCTCAAACTGAATCCCAGGAATGGAGTTCAAAATTTTGAAGCAGAGCAGTTTTGGGGCCAGAAGGTTGGCACAGAATGGCCCACTAATAAGCCAACGGTGCTAGAAATACACTTGAAAGGGAGCAGGAGATAGAAGGGGGGGGGTGACACTGAGGATGCTGCCTTTGCAATGAACAGATCCGGCCATTTGCTAATTAGTCATGATGCATATTACAACAAAAGCAGAGAAAACAACCCATCTGAGTGTCGAAATGATGGCTTATTTGAGGGAGAAAATGATCTTCTTGTATAAAAGACCGTTCTTTGCTGCATGCTTTCTTCTCCATAGGCATAGAGGGTGGCAGGACAGACGCTTGGGCCTGTTTTCAATCATGTCTATGCAATTGGGGCATAGCAATTGAAGAAGTTGTATATATTTTCCGGATCTATAATAATGAAGCAACCATGCCTCTTCCTGCTTATTTCTGAGTGATTATCTGTTTCCAGAGATAGAAAATAGAAGATTTCCTGTCAGTTCACTGCAGCCCCTGCTGTGCGTTCATAACGTCCCTCGTCCCTCGCATTCAGAGGCAGCTGATCAGCCAAATCTAGGCCAGCGCCGGCACGCCAGCAGCACAGAGGAGTGGACAAGTTGTAAATGCAAATGTTGCTTCTCATCACCCCCCCCCCCCTTTTTTTTTTTCAAAATGGGGAGGGCAGGGACATTGTTTAACTGCTCACTTGTAAAGTGATGCTGCTGAACTCTGCCTGGACCAATGTCTCGTACAGGAATACAAGAGGTGCCCTCTTTGACTCAGCTAAACAAGGCCTGCTGAAGGAGTAATGCTTTCACCAGGCACCAAAAACTAAAGAAAGACAACATCCAGTTTATAAAATTATTCAGGCCACGGAGAACAACAGTGGATGTGGGGTGGGGTTATGCTCATTCGCTTCTTTCACAGTAATCGACTGGCACGAGACACTGGAGCTCACCCTGTAGTTCAGCCCTCAGCAGAACGGAGGTTGGGCATTCCTGGTAGATATCCGTGCGATCTTTCGACTTGGCTTGGGTTCTCATTCCAGGACTCAAATTCTTTTACAGTGCGAGTAACAACACACCACTGACACGGTACTGGCTTAGGCCAGGCATTTCAGTGTGACCGAGTTGTGAACTCATTTCTAGCATTGAAATAGTCCAACAATTGAAGGCCACCCGCAGGACCTCAAAACAAAACAACACAACAAAACCAAGAGACCCATCCCAAATCCCCTCCATCAGGGGCATACTAGGGACCAAAGCTCTACTTAAGGGATGCCATGCTCTCCCTGGGCTCCGCTTTGCCCACCCTGTGGTTTCACATCTTAATTGCTTCCACTTGGGTTTGGCAAACCTTGTTCCCTTATTGTCTCACTGCAGTTCATTAATTGAAAGCCCACCCCCTCTGACACTCTCTCATCCTCTGACTCCTTTGCTGTGGGTTCTGAGGACTTGGCAGGGCTTCAGTCCATCAGTTCTGGGTCCCTCTTTATTTTTTTGTTTAGCTTTGATCTCTCTGGCTGCTTTGTGGTGGGTTGGCCAGATCAGCAGGAAGCTGCTGGTGGCCACTAGGAGAGGATCCACCCATCTGTCAGGAAGAGCCGAGTCAGTGCGGGGAAGGGCATGGGAACTTTCTAACCTCGCTACCACGCCACTTCTCAGAGTCGTCGTGGGTTTCACCAGCGCCTCTTCCGCCAGCTGTACTTCCTGTCATCTGATAAAGTCAAGCAGGCAGAGTATTCCTAGCAAGATCAAAGGCATGGTTCTTTCTCTCCCCAGCCCGTCCCATCCCTTTTGAGTCTGGAGGATGGTTTGTCATCAGGACAGCCAGACACAGCAGTGTTGGGAGCCAGCAGTCTCTGTTTGCTTTGGATGCCTTCAGTTGCAACTGATGTAGAAGACATACTAAATCAGGGGTCCTCAAAGTTTTCAAACAGCGGGCCGGTCCACCACCACCCAGACACCACTGGGGGCCGGATCACAGTCCAAAAGCAGCTGCGGAGGCTGGCTTGCTCACAAAACAGGGGGTAGGTGGGGGGTTACAATTGGTCCCAGGGGCCGGATTCAGGACCTTGGGGGGCCGCATCCGGCCCAGGGGCCTTAGGTTGAGGACCCCTGTACTAAATGCTGCAATCAAATAGTTAGAATTGTGATGCATTTCAAACATTCTCTAAGTATATTGGGCAGATGGTCTCAAATAGCCCTATAAGGAAGTCAGGGTCATTAGTCCTGAATGGCAGATGGAGGGCAGAATCTGAAGGAAGGACAAGATCCTTACCAAAAGGAATTTGATGTTGGAAGAAGCTGTGTCATTCAAGGACAGAAAATGAGTTCAGCCTTCCAAGATCAAGCTAAGAGAGTCATTGTTTTCTTGTAACTCCTGCAAGCACCCCCAGCCAACATGGCTAGGTCCAAAAAATATGGTTTCTGAATTCTGCTCAAACATGGCTGTAAATTCTGCTAAAAATGAACGAAACAGGAAGAAAAACAAGTTGAGGAGCCATGTAGCCTTCACAAAAACCCAACACAAAAGTAGAATTTGGTGATACCTTTAGGCTACTAGAAAAATAATAATAAAAGTTGCTGCTAATATTTCGAGGGCAAAACCCTCTTCCTCGCAGCTGTACCAAAAGTTTAAAACACGGCAAAATATGGAGTTGCCAGGAGTTATTTCTTAGATGTAAATTCCTTGGCAAGATGGGGGAAAATACCAGACAGTATCTTAGCTGTGGCCTGGAGCCTCGGAACATCAAGCTCTGGGCTTCAACTAAGGTGTGTGTGTGTGTGTGTGTGTGTGTGTGTGTGTGTGTGTGTGTGTGTGCGTGCATGCACGCGCACGCGTGTGCGTGTGTGTGTGTTGTGTCGGTACAGTCATGACTGACTCTTCATGACTCCATGTCCATGGAGTTTTCTTGGCAGGAATACTGGAGTGGAGATACTCCCTGGCATTTTTTCCATCTTGCCAAGGACTTTACATCTAGGAAATAACTCCTGGCAATTCCAGCTTTTGCCATGTTTTAACCTTTTGGTACAGCTGCGAGGAAGAGGGTTTTGCCCTTGAAATATTAGCAGCAACTTTTATTATTATTTTTCTAGTAGCCTAAAGGTATCATCCTAAAGAGCAGAGACATCACTTTGCCAACTAAGGTCAGGATAGTCAAAGCTATGGTTTTTCCAGTAGTGATGTATGGAAGTGAGAGTTGGACTATAAAGAAGGCTGATCACCGCAGAATTGATGCTTTTGAGCTGTGCTGCTGGAGGAGAGTCTTGAGAGTCCCCTGGACTGCAAAGAGATCAAACCTATTCATTCTGAAAGAAATCAACCCCGAATGTTCACTGGAAGGACAGATTTTGGAGCTGAGGCTCCAGTACTTTGGCCACCTCATGAGAAGAGAGGACTCCTTGGAAAAGTCCCTGATGCTGGGAAAAATCGAAGGCAAAAGGAAAAGAGGACGACAGAGAATGAGATGGTTTGACGGTGTCATCGATGCAACTAAAATGAATTTGACAAAACTCCGGGAGGCAGTGGAGGATAGGAAGGCCTGGCGAGCTCTGGTCCATGGGGTCACGAAGAGTCAGACACGACTGAACGACTGAACAACAACAACAACAACAGCTGCGAGGAAGAGGGTTTTGTCCTCGAGATATTAGCAGCAACTTTATAATTATTTTTCTAGTAGCGTAAAGGTATCACCTGTTCTACTTTTGTATTGAAACTGGAAGAGGAACTTTCAGGAAGTGAAGTTAATCATCATGTGAATGCTAAAGGGGTGTGCTTCACAGCTCAAATGGGACTGAGATTCAGACTAGTTTCTAAATATAGACCCACCTTTTCGCAGCCAGAAATTGCTTAGGGTAAGCAACTAGCATTATTGGTGCTTATTGATCCCAGATCAAGACATTGTGCTGCCTGAGACCAAGATCAACACAACAATGCAAGCAAAACGGACTGTCTGTTGAGTCTTCACTGCTGGCAGTGGGATGATGTGAAGCACTTTGACCTCCATCTCGCCAAGGGAAGTAGGCTAGTTTACGGGAAGCAGGGCAGGCTCTTTGGCATATATCTGGTAGGGCAGAATAGCCAGGGCACAGGGAGTTTAAAATGGCTGGGTGGCTACCATTGCTACCCACCATCTCCCTGGATTAATCTTGTTAAGACATAGATAAATAAAATAAAACCAGACAATGCTTGAGGCAAGTTTACGGGGCACAGGAAATGCAGTCATAAGGAGAGTTCTAACCAAGCTCCCTTTTCCCACGAAGCTCTAGCAGATACCTTTGGGGGATCCCCCAATGGGACCTAAAATCCCCCCCATTGGTATTTGATGATATTGTACCTCCCGTTATGGGGCAACTCAGGGACAGGTAGCCCCACTCTTCCCCTCCCCTCAAAAAGAAATTGTTTAACTTAAAATTGTCTAAGCCTGGAACCATCACCAGATCTTAAGTTGTGACAATGAAAGTGAAAGTCGATTGTGTGTTTAGTTTGGAAAAAAGGTGCCTGAGGGGGATATGATTGAGACATACAAAATAATGCAGGGCATGAGTAAAGTGGATAGAGAGACACTCTTCTCCTTCTCACAAAATACCAGAACTAGGGGACATGCACTCAAATTGAGGGTTGGGAGAATGAGAACAGACACCCAGCGTGTTGTTAGCCTGTGGAACTCCCTGCCACAGGATGTGGTGGTGGCATCTGGCCTGGATGCCTTCAAAAGGGGATTGGACAGATTCCTGGAGGAGAAGTCCATCACAGGTTACAACCATGATGGAGATGTGTCATCTCCAGGCTTAAAACCAGGGTACTTCAAGGGCCAGGTGTAGGGGAGTGGTATCAGGAGACAGATTTCTAGTCTTGTGCACTCCCAGATGCATTTGGTGGGGCCACTGTGAGATACAGGAAGCTGAACTAGATGGGCCTTTGGCCTGATCCAGCATGGCTCTTCTTCTGTTCTTATGTTGATTCACATAAGTGCTGTCTGCAGTCAGTTTGGAATCAGGAGTTCCAAACTTTTAGTCTCCTAGACTTGGGAATGGCACCCAGAGAGGGAGGTTTCTGTTGGGTTCCTCTCCATTGTGCTTGACTTTTAAAGCACAGCTCCAGCAGGGGTGGTCTCCTGCGTGTGCCCCTGTGGGCTGAGTGTGCCCGATGCCATTTCCCACCCTGTCCTGCTTTTCTCTTCCAAGGAGGAGGAAGAAGAAATCAAGCTGGAAATCAATATGCTGAAGAAATATTCCCATCACCGCAATATTGCAACATATTATGGCGCTTTTGTAAGGAAAAGTCCTGCAGGTCAGGATGACCAGCTCTGGGTAGGTATCCAGTTCCCTTTTTCAGCCTGGTTTTAACATCCCTGTTTGGTTATTCAGTTACTCTCAGTTCCTAATTAGGGTTCACTCTGTTCCTTTATTGCTTCTCTAGTTCTCTCGGGTCTGCATTCTGCTCTTCTTGAATTCCGTTGAAGGGTGGGAATTTCTCAGATAATTTCTGGCATCAGAGCATGTGTGGCTAATTGCACACACCCCACACCCCACTGTCTTAGCCCCAGTTGTGTCTTTCTTCTCTACTCCACATTTGCAGTGTCACCAATATGCTCCTGGGTATGATTTTATCTTGCAGGCACATTTTTGCACCCAGGATGATGGGAGATGTGTGGTCAGTGGCCGCCCGTCCTCCTGCACATTTGTAAAGCAGTGCATTTGAGCTGTATGTGAACTCCCACCCAATTCACTTTGTTTTGGTGATGTCTCACATATGTTTTGCATATATGTGTGGGTGAAACATGAGAAGACTATAGGTTTGTGCTTGAAGATAGTCTTTTGCGGCACTTGATCAAATTGTACATTCCAACTGGTGATGTAGAGGTGAACACTTAGACATTAATGGAATGGAAAGTAATGAAAATGTTGCGGAGTTTTGAATTACTGTTTAAAAATTCTCCCTTTTGATACACAGAGGTACAAAGTCTTACATAACAGAACAGCTTCATGTTTGAAGACAGTCCACCCATTCTTCCTTAATTAGCATTTGGAGTCTCAAGTAACACAGAGACATTTGTAGTAGTAGAAAGAGTTGTTGTTCAGTCGTTAAGTCGTGTCTGACTCTTCATGACTCCATGGATCAGATCACGCCAGGCCCTCCTGTCTTCGACTATGTTTTATTACTTAGAGTTGTGAACTGCTGACAACATACTAACAAACTAACTGATCAACGATTTACTTAAGTGAGGCAAACAGAACTCTCAGCAGATAGGCGGGGCTCTATTTGAATTTTGAGGCAGGAGGAAACAATTGGTCCATGCTGGATAGATTGACAGTCATCCCAAACCAGAAAGGACGGTCCCAGACAAACCTACCAAAGGCAGCATGCAAGGTTGTAAAAGCTCCGACCGAAAGTTGTGCCAACGCACACGCACAAAGTCCAGGCTTTAAGATATGAAGCACAGGGTAATGGGAAAGCCAAACAAAAAGGCCCTCGGAGAAAAATGCTTTCCTTTCTTCCATTACCTCAAGGGTTATTCCAAAGGAGGCCCCTAGGATATCCTCCTGATAAAGTTGTGAGGTATCTGGGAGAAAGAAAATGTATAAATGTACCAAGTGAAGTCTAGCACCTGGAAGATCTAGTATTTAATTTTTAGAAGACCAGGGCTTAATGCAAAAGTATCTGGAGGATGTAGTCTAAGATTTAGTTGACACAGAGTCACGGCTAAGTGGCCTCTGGAGTCAGTGGCCTTCAGGCCTTCTCAGAGGCTATAATGTTGTAGTTGTGCTGGGAGGGGCCTTCATGGTTATTGACCATCTGGAAAGCTGACTGATGATGGCTATAATGGTCGTTTTGCACAGTTGTCCATGAAATTAGCAGTTGCGATCGGAGCAAAGAATCTAACAGGAGCAAATGTTGTCTGTACCATTAGAATGTGCTTTGTCGATATAAAAAGAGATTATTATGGGCCAAATGGAAAAAATTGGGAGCATTAGCAGCAACTAGTGAGGCATGCACAGGCATGTGTGTACTTTTAATGCTAATATCAAAGACGTGCCTGGCAAAAGAGCTGCTTTTTGTTGCCATTTCAATTTCAGTACCTTGCATTATGTCTGTTTTGTATATCTGAGACCTCTGAAACTTAAGAGTGTGTCGGTATCAACAGAAATTGGCTCAGTTCCAATAAATAAGCAAAGCTTTCTTGAGAGGATCAATATTTTCTTCCATAAGAGAATAATAACTGAAAGCATAAACTTTCTTTGCCTGCTACCTCTCACCAGACACTTGCTTTGTAAAGCAAGTGTGGGCTCAGATGATAATAATGTGTTTATTATTTCAGAAGTCAGGGAATTGTGGTGCCATCACTCCAGCCACTCGGTTGGCAGGGAGGATGTTCATGGACTACGTAGAGGGAGCTAATGCCAGTTTACATGTCACCAATCAAACCATGGTTTGGCTCTCGGGACCAAGCCTTTCTCTGCACTGTTTGTGTGTAGCCTGCACACTGTAATTAAAATGTTACTTCAGAACACTTTGCTTTTGCTTTTGCTCTTTCCTCCTTTCTCTTCGTCTGCTCTCATTCTTCCCTGGTTTCTTGGCGCCCAACTGGAGCTAAGTACAGTAACCAAAAAACATTGTTTACTTCCAATCCAGAATAAGAAACATACTTCAGAGCTTCATCTCCTATTCTGGCTGGGACACTAAATATGATCTGTGCTAACGATGATGTCACTTTTATCCCATGCACTGGGGAAGGGATTCAGATCCACCTAGGAGAGATGGTTTTTTAAAAGAGGTTAAAAAGTAGAGAAGAGGGAGGGAAAACAAAGCTTACTTCTTCCTTGAATTGCACCGGTCCAAGCCGTGCAATTGGTTATTCCCAGATTTATACTAAACAAACAAACAAACAAATAATAAATAAATAAATAAATAAATAAATAAATAAATAAATAAATAAATAAATAAATAAATAAATAAATAAATATTTAGAAAATGAATGTTCAATAAATACTGTGCTGCTATTCATCTCCAAGACGTGGCCTGAGAAAAGTGGATCTTTGATGCTCTCTATGTGGGACTGCCGATGAAAAGTCTCAGGAAACTTCAAGGAATCCAAAATGCAGCAGCCAGATTGCTGACCGGGGTGGGGTACAGAGGTCACATTACAGCCCTATTAAAGTAGCTGCACTGGCTACCAATCAATTCCAGGCACAATTCAAACTGCTGACCTTAACCTACAAAGCACTGCAGGACCTGGGTCCTAGCTACCTCAAAGATCAAATCTCACAGTACAAACTGAATCAGGTGGTAAGGTCATCAGGAGAGGCCTTTCTCTCCATCCCACCACCCTCACGGGTGTGTCTTGTGGGAACACATGAAAGGGCCTTCTCGGCTGCTGCATCCATACTCTGTAACTCCCTCCCAATAGAGGCCAGGACTGCCCCATCCCTGCTGTCTTTCCGGAAACAGGCAACGACCGTTCTCTTCAGGCAAGCTTTTCCTAAATGATGGACTACCAATTATGTGTCTTTTATATGAATCTACCATACATGTTCATATAGCCTTTGTGTTTATAACCACTTATAACCATGTGTGATTGCACTGACACCATGTTTTGAATGTTAGTTTCCATCACTCATAATTTTGACATGGAATTTTTACTCTCTTTAACTGTTCGCGTTCTCTTGTAGCTGGTCTTTTAATGCCTTCTAATGTTGTCTTTTAATGCTGTAAGGTAAGGTGTCCCACAATTTCCTGTTCTCAATACTTGAATATGTCTTAATTATACTGGACTGTATATTGTCTCTCCTTATTTATTTATTTATTTATTTATTTATTTATTTATTTATTTATTTATTTATTTATTTGTTTGTTTGTTTGTTTGTTTGTTTATTTATTTGTTTGTTTGTTTGTTTGTTTGTTTTAGAGTATTTTACTGTAAGCCACCTTCGGTCCTTTTCCAAGGAGAACAGCAGGGTAAAAATACTCTAGAGAAGAAGCTGTTCTTGAGACGGTTCATTCTCGCCCTCAGTACTCTATATCTCAGTCCCTATGAGAAAGCTTGTGACTTTTATATGAACTTTTATATGAATCTACCATACATGATCACATAGGCTTTGTGATTGCATTAATGTAATGTTGTCTGTTAATGCTGTAAGATGTCCCTCAATTTCCTGCTCTCGGTACTTGAATGTGTCTTAATTGTATTGGCACTATTTTTGCAATTGTATTGTACTGTATATTATCCCTCATTACTGTAAGCCGCCTTGAGTCCTATTTCAAGAAGAAAGGCGGGATAAAAGTACTCTAAAATTTAAATAAATAAATAAATAAATAAATAAATAAATAAATAAATAAATAAATAAATACATACATACATACATACATACATACATACATACATACATACATACATACATACATAAAATTATTAGCGTGGTGCAACCTGGTCTGATGATGGCAGCCAAACTTTGTTAATCAACTGTTTGCACTTTGTACTTATGCTTTTTGGTGGCAAAAGAGTTATTCAGAGATTTTAACTAAACAGGGGTCTGACACCCCTAACCCCATTATTGTTGAAGGGAGCAGAATTCGCTCCCAGCAGTGAATAAAACATTCATAAAATAATTGTAAAACTGCAGAGCTGGAAAAGACCCTATGGGTCACCCACTCCAGTCCCTGTCAAGAGTCCCAGTGAGGAATTGAATTCCCGGTCTCTGGCTTTGCAGCTATAACCACTGAACTATCCAGTAGTAGCCTAGTAATTTGGTAGACCTTGCTGTTAGCTTGATCTAAAATTTGCAGTTGACCTAACTTTAAGAGGAGCTTGGAAATAGCTCTTTAAAAGTAATAGTTATTTGTTGAATTGTTGTTTATTTACTTAGCAATGATGTGTCAATGTGTGTTGTGGCATTGGATGGTTGAGAAAGCTTTTTTAATTTATATGTACATTTTATTTTATTTTATTTTATTTTATTTTATTTTAGAGTACTTTTACCCCACCTTTCTCCTTCAAAAAGGACTCAGGGCGGCTTACAGTAATGAGGGACAATATACAGTCCAATACAATTAAGACATATTCAAGCATTGAGAGCAGGGAATTGAGGGACATCTTACAGCATTAACAGACAACATTACATTAATGCAATCACAAAGTCTATAAAAACACAAAAATGATTAACAACAAATTGTATTCGTTCAAAGAAAAGGAAACACATTTGCATTACAATGTCTTCAGGTTTTGACTGTAAGTTAATGGTTTTAATTAAATGTTTCTCCACCGTGATATTATCCAATTATAGTCGTTTGAAAAACGTACACATTCCTTACATCTCATAACATGAGTTTTTAAACCACTCCCCAGTTGGTAATGGAATATTGTGGAGCTGGATCTGTGACAGATTTGGTGAAGAAAACTAAAGGCAACTGTTTCAAAGAAGACTGGATTGCATATATATGTAGAGAAGTCCTCAGGGTGAGTGTCATCTTGATAACATATCCGAGTAAGTTTGCTTTGATCTGATATGTGAAGGCACCACATGGTAAAACACTTTCTCTGAAAGTCTTCTGCTGACTTTGTCTGCCCACCTGGTTCAGTTCGCACAGACCTCATGCCTGTAAGAAGTTGACCCCCGAGAATTCTGGAAAATGTAAACTATGAACTGGACATTGTTGTTTAGGGAAGATTTTGAAGACGTTCTCCCCAATTAATTAGGACAGCAGGGGAAGCAGGAGAGGAATATTTCACTGCATGTTCTAAATATTTATTTGTTGCTGTCTTGGTTGTGTGTTTGTTTATATTTTCCTTTTTTTCCTCCTGTTCCTCCTCCTTATTTGTGTGTGGGGGGGATGGGGTTATGTACATTGCCCAGAGTAGCAATTTGCTAAATATGTGGTAAATAACTAAATAGTTAAATAAATGTGTCATCAGCCAATGTCTTGTCTTGTTCCATATTTACACGTACAAGGAATTTCTGCAGCAGAGGCTGCGTCAGCAACCTTCCATGGTGCTGCAAAACAGGTGGTTGAATTTCCTTGCAGGGAAATATGAAAAAGGATATTAGCTATTATATTCAGTTAGTTGAATCTCCTTTCTTAGAAGGAGCATCCTTAAAGGATGGCTAAAAATCCATTGAAAAGATACATATGTGCATATATATATTGACATAATTCCATCCAAACTAATTGAGACATGATGCCTGTGTAATCAAAGTAGGACTACTGAGAAACAAGGGAGTCTCAACATTTGCAGCCAATATTTTCATTAAAAGTCCCTAAAGGGGTAAAGGTATCTTAAACGTTTAGATCAATGGTGGCAAACCTTCGGCACTCCAGATGTTTGGGACCACAACTCCCACAGTCCTTTGTCATTGGCAATACAGGCTTGGAGATTCTGGGAGTTGTGGTTCAAAACATCTGGACTGCCGAAAGCTAGCCAACACTGGTTTAGATGATCGTTGAACACATAAATCTGACCATGATGGGGAGGACAGAAGAGAGCTAGAGCTTGGGAAGCGATGGAGACATCTACAAAAAGTCATTGGTGGGAATATGCCCATACTGTGACCTTTCTTTCTCCCATGTAGTAACTATCTAAGCGACAAATACATATTTAGTTGTATGTGTTTTATAGGCGCTTCTGGCTTCTGGCAATTCTAATGTGGGTTCTTAAGGTGTGTTAAATGTCCAAAGAGGGATTTACCTTTGTCAGCCTCCAGAGAATTTTTTTCAACCCAGAGCAGATAGTTGAACTCACATCTCTCATGTCCTAGGCTGGCACTCCACCCGTTACACAGCACTGCCTCTCTTTTTAGTGAAGTGCATTTCCCCCCCAAATTAAGAGCAATGGGTTGTAAGTGCAGAAGTGGTTATTTCTCTGAAAACGTTGTCTTTGAAGTGGCCTTGTCAAGCAATCTAAATTTGAATGGGACAGCTATGTCTCTCCAATGCCTTGGATGTCAGCAAGGGCGATGACTTAGTGCAGTGGTGGCCAAACTTCGGCCCTCCGGATGTTTTGGACCACAACTCCCAGAATTCCGAGCCTGTATTGCCAGTGACAAAGGACTGTGGGAGATGTAGTCCAAAACATCTGGAGGGCCAAAGTTTGGCCACCACTGACTTAGTGTCTCTCCCACAAGGGCCTTTTGCTCATCTAGATCAGTGGTTCTCAACCTGTGGATCCCCAGATGTTCCTGGACTGCAACTCCCAGAAGCCTCCACCACTCGCTGTGCTGGAAAGGGTTTCTGCGAGTTGCAGTCCAGGAACATCTGGAGACCCACAGGTTGAGAACCACTGATCTAGATGACACATCATGCCAACAATGATCACATCAGGCAGACAGGTTATGGGCTTTCCTCTCACCAGCCTGTCTCGGTATGTTCCCAGGGACTGCGTCTCCCACCCTTGTGACCTCTCATCTACCCTGGAAGTGTCTCTTTAACGGAAAAGCATATATTCATTTCCCAAGATCTGAATTCCTTCTTGTTCAAACAGAAGTAAAGTAAAAAGGCCACAAAGTCAACATGGTGCGTTTTTATCTTCTTTATCTTTTTAGGGTTTAGCACACTTACACCTCCATCATGTTATTCACCGAGATATTAAAGGTCATAACGTACTCCTCACAGAAAATGCCGAGGTGAAGTTAGGTATGTGGTTCCTCTAGTATTATGGTGGGATAAATAAAACATTTGTTTTGAAGGGGGAAAAGGCATTTTTGTTTAGGTTTCAAGTCAAGGATTATGCATGTGTCCAAGCAAACACCACCTCAAAAGATGCATTCTTTCCTCGGTGAATGACAAGTAAGAATATGCCTTCCATAAGGTTGCTAGAAAAGGTATCTCCTCCTGTGTCAGAAAGGACGCAAACAAGTCATTGCTCGTGGGTGACAGAGAGTTCGGAATGCCTCTTCCAGGGACATATTAAAATGCCCTCTTGTGAGAAGGAATTAGAGGTGACCTTCCAAGAGATGATTAGAGGAGACATTTGTCAGGGGGGAAAAACAGTGGTACCTTGTATAAAGGAATTAATTCGTTCCAAATGAAAATCTGTTCAGCAAATTTTCCTTTGTACAAATGTCCCATAGGAATGCATTGAAAACGGTTTAATCCCTAATCGCAACCATTTTTCTGTTGTATGGATTTGCCCCATAGGCGAATCTGTTTAGCGACTTTTCCCCTATCTCTGGAAATTTTTTCCTTTAAGCGGATTTTCTGTTAAACAAACTGTTTGTTATACAAGGGTCCACTGTAACTAGGGTTGCTCTAACACATCGGGGAAGCATGCCTTCCTGTGTATGCCCTGTAGGAGGAAGAATATCTCCTCCCATGGGATAACAGTAATTGTAAGGGTTGACATTTTGAAAAATCAACAACATCATTTAGTATTTTAAAATAATCTGTTGCCTGACTAACCAAGAGCACATTTGGAATCTAATCAGCAGATGTTAAGTGATCGACATACTTTGCTTTATCAAATAAACACTACAAGCCTAATCATCATGACAATAATTATGATGCTTTATATGGCCTTCTTCAGCGATCAAGGAGGTTGATTTATTTTATAAGTAGATGTCATGTTTGTTTGTCCACCCATTTTTCGCTACCTTGCATTAGTTTTGTTTTGTATTTTTAGCTTTTTAAATTCTGGTTCTACTGATTGTTGTTGGTTTTTTTTTAATGTCATACTGTGTTACCAATTTTTTTTCTGGAATTGTATGCTACTCCTTGTTAACTGCCCTGAGTTCCCATCTGGGAAAATCCAGCAGTAAATAAATAAATAAATAAATAAATAAATAAATAAATAAATAAATAAATATAATCACCACCACCACCACCTACTGTTCCCACTGCCTCAAATACAGTGTTTTGCAGTGGGGTCAATTCAAACATGCAGATGCCCCCCCCCCCCCAAAGATATTGGAGAAAAAACAGTGATGTGCCTAGATGTGTGAATTGTCGGTCTTGTGGTTGATATTATTTTTTCCTGTGTGGGGGTGTTTGTTTGTTTTGCAACACATCTCCCGCCCTTCAAAATTTGGCTGCTAACATCTTCTTGGTTCTTTTGTGCCCGCTTGGATTTTATAGTGGATTTTGGAGTGAGTGCACAACTAGACAGGACAATCGGCAGGAGAAACACATTCATCGGGACTCCCTATTGGATGGCACCCGAGGTGATTGCTTGTGATGAAAATCCAGAATCAACATATGACTACAGGGTGAGTTTTCCTGCTTCTCTTATTTCCTGCTTCTCTTATTTCTTCTTCTGCTGCTGCTTTTGGCAGATCTGTTAATCATTTCTCTCTCCAAGCATTTCACCAAAAGAACAGAAAAGGCACTCGACTCTCACGTTTCCCCAGTGTCACATATGTGGACACAAAGATATTCTTGATTTGTTTTGTTTTTATTCTAAAAATCTGCTGCTCTGCTTGCTATCACAACAAGCTGTCCTACACCTCCTGCTTCGGTTCAGACAATTGCCATGTCTTCCTCACTTCCCCATCTGTCACAGGGGTAGTTAAGAATTTAATTTCAGTCCATGTACTCTTCCTCTCCTTCCTCAAACTCTATGGATAATTTAATGGGGGGAATGCAAAACTGATATATTTCTTCTTTCCCTAGGGATGGGTCAGAATTTGACTGTTGATTTTGAGGTTTGTTTGTTTGTTTTTCAACAGATTCTACCAAAATTTGCAAAAATCATGTGTGGGAGAAGCCAAAATGGACAGAATTGCTCAGTCGTGTCATTATTGTAATCACTTCTTGACTGAACTGCTGAAATCCTTCAGTGCCGATTCCTTTTAAGTCAGTTTCGATTGCCTCCCGTATATGTTTTTTCTCTCACTTAAAGTGATGACCAATAAATAGCAAGAAGATGTGTACTGTTAGTGTGTACTCTAAGGGGAGAAATAAGACAGTAAAGTAAGTAAGTAAAAATGTCTCCCAAAGAGTCATGGAAAGAGAGAGAGACTGACTCCTTTCATGTGTTTGCAGTGTGCAGACAAATTTAATCAGGAAGTGTACACACAAAGACTACGAGCCTGCATTGGTTTCATCCAACTTGGGGGTTCCTAAGGGGTGTTGACCTGCTTCTCTTATGGCATTTTATTTCCTTCTTTATATCTTTTTCTCCAGAGTGACTTATGGTCGCTGGGAATCACAGCTATGGAGATGGCTGAAGGCGCTCCCCGTAAGTCACTCGTGTCTCAGCATTTGCTGCATGTTAAGGGTGGCCTTTGTGGTTGTTGTCTGCATCTTTGTTAAATGTGGAAAATTGGCTGACTAGGTAGACAAATAGCCCCTCTCCCTGCTCTGAAGTTCTGCTTTCCATGCCACAAACTCAAGGCAGGTTTATTAGACTGCGGTAAAGAGGAGGGTCTTCTCTGTCTTAGCACCATCCACCATGTAGATTGATTTCCCCCCCACTGAGATGAAATGGGCTCCCAGCATTGGGAGTTTCTCTTATCAACATAACAGTTATTTGTTAGCTCAGGAATTTAGCTGATCATTTTCCTGTATGCAAATAACACAATTGTTTTACACACACACACACGCACACACACACAGGCCCCCTTTTCACACGACCCTTAAGATCCGCTGGCCACTTAAATTCAGACCAGAGATCTTAGGGGTTTGTCACTGTTCCTGCATTCCCACCCCCTCCGCACTCCTGGCTGCTGGCTGCGTGAGGGGAGGGATTAAAAAAGGAAGAATGCCGCTCACCTCCGTTCTGCCATCCCGGCACTGCATTCAGATCTCTTAAAGGGGCGGGGGGCAAAAAAAGAACAAACAGAAGCAAGGAGAGCCGGGCAGTCACTATGTTATATCCGCATCAGGAATTTTCACCTCCAGAGAGCAGGTACCTGAAAAGTGCGCTGGGACGCGCTTAGATGGGTGTGGTCGCACTTAATTATCTGTAAACTCCGGAGCTGGTGGGGAAACAATTTTAAGCTCCGGAGCTGGGAGCCATTTGCGGCGAAGTTTAGGGGTCGTGTAGAAAGGGTCTCACACACACACAGAGGTACTTCTACTTACGAGTTTAATCTGTTCCGAATGCATGCTCATAAGTCGAACAACTTGTAAGGAGAGCACCCATATCTAAAAATAAAAATAAAACAAATACATTAGAAAATTGAAGAAATATTTAAAAAACTGTAAGTAGAGCAGACCACATCTAAAATTTGTAAGACAGTAGTTAAAATGCCAATGGTTTTCCTTTCTTAAGTTGAATTACTCATAAGTAGAGCCTTTCATAAGTAGAGGTACCAGTGTGCGTGTGTGTGTGTGTGTGTGTGTGTGTGTGTGTGTGTGTGTGTGTGTGTGTGTGTGTGTGTGTGTGTGTGTGTGTGATTTCTCAATTGATGCCTGGCATTTTAGTTTTATTATAATTTGGGGAGGGGATTTTTAATAAAAGAAAAGCAGCATAAAAATATTTTAAATGGATGGATGGATGGATGAATGAATACATCACATACTACATACAGTTGAATATGTAAATGGTTACTAAATAATAATTATATTTTAATTGTAACCAAGGGTAATTAACTTTTAAAAATGGGCCACATTGTTTCCCTAGGCAAGGACCTATTTGCTAATGAGCTTATATTTATGCAGCCATTTCCCATTCACTTTTGAAGTCACAGTATAGAGGAAATCCAGTGGAATGTGCTTGCCGTGTTTATTCTAAGCTCCTTCACCCCCTCCCTCCCTCCCTCCCTTCTGCCTGCCCTAGCTTCAGAAGCTCTGGTTTTCTGTGTCAAATGACACAGATGGAAAAACGTACTAAACAACTAGGCTCCAGCAACTTGAGTGCTTTTCTCTTGCCGGAGGAGCCATGCATAGAAGCAGGTACCAAGAAGGAAAGTAGTTCGTGCGTGTCTTCTTCTTGGTGCCTATAGTATCATTTCAAGCGATTTGAAAGTGTGAGTGCAACCAACATAGATCAGGAACCATAGGTAGAGCCTGTATCTCACATCTCATCATCTCGAATGCAAGTTTGCCTTTTCCAGTCAGGTCACATATTCAGTTTGTTGGCTTAAAGGGCCATGCAAATTGTTCACTAAACCAAAATAATGCTAAAGAAAGACTTGCATGTGGCTTAAACAGTTTGCATTGGCACAAATGCATCCTTGGAGTGTCAGGATCATTTGGCATGGTGAGGTGAGGTGAGCCATGGTGAGGTGACCTATTGCTGACTACTGAAGACGAATGATCACTCCAGAGACTGATATTAGAAAGAATGTGTTATGTTCAGAATTCCATTTAAGGATTATTTGTTTATCTCATTTATAGGCTACTTATCTCCCAGAGTCGGACACAACTAGCATGCAAGTGCGGGGGGGGGGGGAACCTTTACCTTTTTTTATCTCCCAATGAGAGGACTCAAGGGAGCTCACACTGTTAAAACAAGTAAAATTTAATTTAATACTAATAAATTACACAGTAAAACAATTAAACTGTAAGAGTAATTAAAATACAGGAGAAGGATAAAAGGCAGGCGGCCAGCCTGATCTCCTGAGGGAGAGCACTCTACAGCCTGGGAACTGTAGAAGGATAGTGTAGCAGGAGAAGGATAGTGTAGCAGGAAAAAGAACTCACTCAACTTAATAAGTAAAAAATGCTATTGAGAAATTCTATGTGTGTGAGTCTCCTGGCAGGCATTTATTTATTTTATTTATTTATTTTTACAACTTATATGCCGCCCACTACCCAAAGGTCTCTGGGCGGCTTACAATCAAGGAATTAAAACAGTTAAAAACATCAAACAACAATAAATAATTAAAACAACAATAAAAACCTTATACTAAAACATCTCTAACTACTAACTAAAATGGAACAGCAAGAACAGACAGGGAAGAAGCTCACGGGGGGGATGAAAGAAGGAAGCCTAGGATTATTCATCTGCTTGTAGAGGTAGAAAAGGCAAGAACAGAATGCCCTCCCGAGTGAAATCCGCCGGGCACCGACGTTGATGACATTTCGGTGCCAGGCAAAACCCTCCTGTTCCAGGAGTTTTTTAACTGATACAACATAGATTGTGGGCCCTGATGGCAATTTTTAATGTATTGTATTTGTATTTAAATGTTTTTAACATTTTAATTGCTTATTGGTATTTTAACATTTTATTTGTTTTAATTGTTAATTGACTGTGAGCCGCCCAGAAACCTTTGGATAGTGGATGGAATATAAGTTGGAAAATGAATGAATGAATGAATGAATGAATGAATGAATGAATGAATGAATGAATAAGAACAGGGAAACTTCAGGCCCATTTAGTTCCATCCGGTGCACTCTCTGGTTCAGATCACTTGCTTATGTGCGTTAGTGCTCTTTTCCAGCCTACAGATCATCCCACATAGAGATGTCAGACTCTGTCTTGAGTGCAATATTTTTTACTGGAGCTTTATGTCATCTAAAGATGCCAGCCGTCACTCGCACAATGTAAACAGTGATGAAACCTCTGTAATGATGTGCATGTTGGAACCTGGGTGACAGTATTTTGTTTTAAGAGGTTGCTAATTTCTTTTTTCTTTTCCCTTCCAGCCTTGTGCGACATGCATCCTATGAGGGCACTTTTTCTCATTCCGCGAAACCCTCCCCCAAAACTGAAATCCAGGAAATGGTAAAGCACTTCTTTTTGACAGAGACAAAATAGCAAATATACTGACTTAGAGCACTGTTCTGGGGTTGGTATTTCTTCAGACAAGGGGGAAATCTATGTAGCACAGATAATGCGATGTTATCAAATGCTTAAGTCGGTGGTCTTATCTATAGGACATTGGAGGTTTTGGCCACAGGTGCAACGTCTCCTGTACAGAGTCCTTGTTAGACATGGTTTGCATTCAAGCAATGTGAAGCAAGGGCTGCAGTTCAGTTGCATTGCGTGCACTCTGCACATGATCTCTGCAAGCAGGTGGTAGGCAATGGCTCAGACCCATAACAAAATTGGCTTGGTATCTTGCCTTTTCATATATTTTTTCATTTTTGTTGATTAGATCTGCCTTGATTCCCCCAAACCTTGTTGAAACAGTCCTTTAAGCTGTTTTGAAGAGGGACAGGAGAGGATTCCCAGCCAAGCTGAACGTTTCATCTGCTTGTCTCAGCTTTTTTCTTTCTGCGACACTTTTCAGGTCAAAGAAATTTCTGAACTTTGTCGACAGCTGCTTGGTGAAGAATTACATCCATCGCCCAACCACGGAAGCCCTGCTCAAACATTCCTTCATCAAAGACATGCAGAATGAACGGCAGGTGCGCATCTTGCTAAAGGACCATCTAGACAGGGCCAGGAAGAAGAAGGGAGACAAAGGTGAGGTCTAGAGTAATGCCAGATTCAGACCCTATTGCCTTTAGTCATTTGTGGGGTGCAAGAGAAAGGATGAAAGATTTATGTGACAAACTAGGGTAAGGCCCCAGTAGGGCCTCCAGCTCTGGGGTAGCCTTGTGACAAACACAGAAAAGTCATTGGTTCGACTATTGAAATAATGTTAATATGTCTGTCCAGTGTTTAAGACAGGATTTGCCCCCAACCCTAGCTAGAAATACCTGGTATTCCATCCAAGAACTAACCATAGCCAATGCTGCCTAGATTCTAGAGACACCAAATTTGGAGCCGGGCAGCCATTTTACATATTAACAAAATGGCTCATTAAAACAAACAAAAACTCCACCGTTATGTTTTGTTTCATTACGAAATGCTGTGTGGCATTTTGTAAGCTTATGAAATGGTTTGTAAGGTTACGAAATGACAAAACAGTGTTTTGTTATTCATAAGGTGCCCATCCTTAGTTTGAACTGCAGTTGAAGTGGATCTAGGCTATCTGTTTCATCCAAGAGCACTTACAACTAGTCAGCCATCACCTTCTTGATCAACTTGGCCAAGAAGGAAATGTTGACAATGGACATATAGTTGAGATCATCTGTTGCTAAATTGGATTTTATTGGTATGGGGCCCCTAATGGTTTCCTCTAGAAGGAAGTGTAAATGACCCTCTTCTAGGAGTGGGTAATTGCTGTGACTGGTATCACGGGTAGGTGGATGGAGTAAAGAAAGAGACCATCCTGTGGCAGGGATATTCTGGGCCAATTTGCACAAATATTTATTGACAAATATTTATTGTAAATGAATATGGATCACCTGGAGCAAAGAGCTTACATGGTTTCCCTTCCTCTCTTTTAGAAGAAACTGAGTATGAATACAGTGGAAGTGAGGAAGAAGGTGATGAGCTGAAGGAAGATGAAGGAGAACCAAGGTTACCATTTAGTTATTACGTCTGTGTTTTTATTTTAATGCAATTTATGTCTCTTTTTATTGGTGTATACCACCCATTAGGCATGGGCATTTTGTTTCGGAACTGGTCTGGTTTCGAAATGAAACACAGGAACCCAGCTGGCATTCAGAACCGGTCCAACTCTCTGGAATGAATTCAGCCAATCCCTTACCTTGTGTTTGGCTAAACTCCAATGAGGAATAAGCCTCCGATGTCATCGTTTCTTCTCCTGGCGTTGGCCAATCAGGAGCTGTGCAGAGAAATGCATCATCCTGATCCTTGTCTGATTGGCCAGCGAGCCCAATGCAAGGTAAGGGATTGGCTGAATTTGTTCTGAAGGATTTGAGTGATTCTGAATGCCAGCTGGGCTCCTGCATTTCCTTTCAGAACCAGTCCACTTCTGAAACGAAACACCCATGCCTACTACCCAGACCTTACACTAATTGAGCTAGCTAGCTAGCTAGCTAGATAGATCCAAACTGTTAATTAATCACTTAGGAGAGAGATGGTGAGCTGATACAGCTGAGTAGCTTGGAGTACTTGACTGTAGAGCCATGAGTAAGAACTTGGAATCCCCACTATGAACTCCTCTAGGATTGGAGTCTACCAAGACCACGTGGCAACTGACAGGGTTACCCACCCTTGCCACTGTGGTCATGTTGCCTGGTCCCATAATGCCTGCAGCGGGAGAGCCTATGAAATCACTTCTGGATACTCTATAACTGGGGGGAGGGAATCTAGGAAGGTCACTGAAAATTGTCAGCATGTCATGATTATTTATTAGAGAGAAAGGACTGCAAAGCTCAGTTTTGTAGTTCACTCGTTCACTACAGGGACTTCGGAGTCATTTTGCAATGATCTAGCTCCAGGCAGGATCAAAATGAACAGCTGATGTGGAATTAAGTTTTATTTTTCCCCTTCAAGTGGAGACGGAGTAATGCTTGCGTGGAAAGAAGGAAATGTACATCACGGGATGGTGTGGGTATTCATCACTGCTAAGATATTGCAGGCTCTTCTTTGGTTGGTTGGCTGCTGACTCATGCTCAAGCACACAAAGGTGATGAGCATCTTAGCGGCTCGCACATTACGCAGGTGAAATGTAGCAGCAGCAGCTGTAGCAGTAAGCTTCCTCATTAGCACAGTGGTTTCCACACCATTCTTGCCGACACCTATCGTGGTCTTGTCAGCTGCAGTCCAGAAGACAAACCTTACACATTTCTGGTTCCCATACCTATAGACTGAGAACTCACCCTAAGCTGCTGCTTGAGATTTCACAGGGTGTGTGCAGCTCCACAGAATGGCCCCACGTTGCTGCCCTTGGCAAATTCCTTCCTTATTGCCCTTCATCCTTTTTGCAACGGCCAGCTCCACCTTCAGGCAAAGCAAGGCAGCCGAGTCACACAGTAAATTGCCGGTGGCAGCAAATTATTAGGGTTTGGGTGTGTGTTTTTTCCAGAGCAAGAGAAAGCATTTTTATTTTTAGAGATTTTCTGGCCCAGGTGCCAAAATAAGCCGGCCACCTTTGGGTGCTATGATCCTAGATGAGCAGAAGGTGTTATTTGTCCATTTTCTTTGGCTGCCGGTGTGCCTTGACTTTTGGATTCGCATCCCAACAGCCATCTTTTTCAGGGTCACCTCTGTCAATGGCTAGCGTAAATGAGCTCCCAGTAGGGGTGTGAAAAGATGCTTCAGTTTCATTGCATATCTGTGAATCACACTGGCATTTTTTCCTATCCTCGTTTCATACTTTTTTGAGAGACTTGGGTGAGCTCCCCGCCTCTTACACAGATATTCAAACATAGCATGTTTTATACATTTCCCCAGATTTATGCACATCTATATGAATCATATCTAAACATATCCATTTCTTTCATAACGAAAGCACTTCTGGGTGAGTTTTACCCAATTGTGAGCTCTCTCTCTATTTTTACCTTTCACATTCTATAAAACACACTTTATTTTGTACCACGCGTTGTTTCTCATAAATGCTCCCAGAGTCCTCAGGGGAAAGAATGCAGATTCTTGAGGCAAAGTACAGTGGTACCTTGTATAAAGGAAATAATTCATTCTAAATGAAATTCTGTTAAGCAAAATTTCCTTTACATAAATTTCCCATAGGAATGCATTAAAAATGGAGTAATCCCTAATCGAGACCATTTTTATGTTGTACGGATTCTCCTCATAGGCGATTCTGTTAAGCAAATTTCCCCTATCTCCAGAATTTTTTATGTTGTACAGATTTTATGTTATACAAACCGTTTGTTATACAAGGGTCCACTGTATATTTCTTTTTGCAATGAATTTTGGGAAGCATGAAAATGCTACTTCCATCAGAACTGTCTGAGGAAGCAAAAAATGTTTTCCATCCTTTGCTCCCTGTAGTCTTGATGGCGAGTTCTCCCTGAGGGGTGGAGGGGTGGCTAAACAGGCCAGCTTCCAGTTATCTCCATAAAGGCTATGCCAACTATCAAGCGCTAGGGGCAAAAAATAAGTATAGAAAGAAAGCAGGGCTTCCCTAGTAATGAGCAGAGTAAGTTGTCTGCTTCGGGCAGGAGATGGGGAAACTGGGAACTCATGGAAAGATGTGGCAAGAAAAACTGTTCATAGCAGGTGCCTTAGTCTACACCACATAAACATGCCTGGGATGTGCCGTTGCCACTTGCCCTATTCAGACCTCATGCATCATGGCTAGTTGGTTAGGGCTGAGACTGCTTCTTCTGTTGTTGCATTTTTCACAACTTGAGCTCCAGGCCTGGAGAGGAGCAGGATACTGTTTGTGTGTAGGCTACACACCACACACACACACACAAGATGCCCAAGTTTTCAATTCATTCAGTTATTAGTCCTGTTTGCTCCTCTGTGTGAATTAGGGAGCAAGGACATCTTTTTACCTCAGGATACAAAATGCATCCTTGCACAGGAGTTGGTGCAAAGGAATTCACTATTATGTACCAAGCTGAGGGACTGAGGGATGCCATTATTGAGGGATAAATGAGCCTAAGCCTTGGCTGACATGATAATCTACAAATGGCAGGTGTTGCTGTGTGGTTTGGTTTGCTTTTGATTTAAACCAGACATTTTCCTTCCTGTGCTGCCCCCTCCCTCCAAATCTGAGGCAAGCATGGCTAAATATTGAAGCATCTGCCCAGAGCTTTGCTGTATTCTCCTCAACCACCCCCTCCCTCAACCAGATGGGCCTCCATAAAAATGCAGGCTGTATCTGAATCCTGTCTTGTTCCCTTTCGGCATTGGCTGTTGAATATAAAGTGTGAACAGATGCTAAAATTTGTTTTGGGAAGGCAACAGTGAAGTGATGTCTCCAGTGAACAAACAGATAATCAGGTTTAGCCTGGATTCTGAAGAGCTGTTAAAACACAGACAATGTAAATACAGAACAAGGCTGGAGAGTTGTGAGGGAAGAAGCAGACAGGAGATTCTGTGGAGATTTTCTAGAACGTTCTAAGGCAGAAACCAGGACGTGGAGTAGACATAGCCATTCATACTTCTGTGTGCTGTATTATATTACTAATGTTAGTCAAATCGATATTTGTTCGTCTCTTCTCTTCCCTTCCCTTTTCTTTCTTTCTCTTTTAAAATTAAGCTCCATTGTTAATCTCCCTGGTGAATCCACCCTCCGCCGTGAATTCCTGAGGCTTCAGCAAGAGAATAAAACTCGTTCTGAACCTCAACGCCAGCAGCAGAAAGACCAAGAGAAATACAAAAAGCAGCTCTCAGAAGAGAGGCAAAAAAGGATTGTGGAGCAGAAACTGCAGAGGAAAAAGTTGGAGGATGTAGGCTTTGGATTTTTTTAAAAACTCATATATTTTGTTTTATTTCTTTGCAGTGCATTAAAATAAAAAGGGAATAGCAGCCATGTATGCATTTGACATGTTTGTATACCTTAACTGGGAGTTGAGTCATGGCTACTGGACTTCTTTTTTCTTTTTCTTTTTTTTGAGAGATAGAAACGTTTCACTGTTCATCCAAACAGCTTCATCGGTTCATCCAAACAGCTTCATCAGACCGATGAAGCTGTTTGGATGAACAGCGAAACGTTTCTATCTCTCAAAAAAGAAGTCCAGTAGCCATGACTCAACTCCCAGTTAAACGCACCTGGATGACTGAGAATCTTCACAGACGTTTGTATACCTTACCAAAAAGTGTTGTTAGATTGTTAATTATGATATAAATTAAAATTTAATTTTTAGAAATATAATGGGGTTTTGTTGTTAAGCGTTATCTGTGCACATCTGCTGATCAACAGAAGCACAGCAAAAGAAAAGAAAATCGTCTTCCCACCCCCAAGGAGCTTATAATATACTTTTTAGAACTGAAGAGACAGCAGAGGAGTGGGGGGGGGGGAGAGAAGAGCAAAACTTGGAAAAGTTATTCATTTTGGACTAGACTTCTAGAACTACTCTCCTCAGCGGGGGTTTCTAGTCCCAAAAAGCCAGTGGCTGACTACTAGGCTATTTAGCCCCTGTTTGATCTATTTTGGGGATGGCTAATTCTCTCTGGAAGATGGCGAACCGACGCCGTCTTTGCTGGAGTGAACCATCCTCACCACCACCACTACCATCCTGAGGGACTTCTACATTTTTGGTGCAGGTAGGATCATCCTGTTTTGGTTCATTTCCAACGTGTGCGATTGCTGGAAAAAACCCCAAAAGAAAGCCTTCCTGTAGGTTGCCAATATCCAGAAGTGGTCCTCTTCTGAAGCTACTTCGTAATGTTGACAAATCGACAGCAAGCCAAAAGTGTCAAATGGCTCACCAGACCTCCTACTAGCACCCCAAAAAGGCATGCTGAGAGTTGCATATTTCCCCAAATCAGCAGGACAACAGAGACCACAAGCAATCGCTAAGGAATTAGTGCAATTGCTAGCTTCATCTGGAGTTGTCTCGATGAATCAACAGGACTTTCAGTGCTCTGAACTGTGTGCCTTTTATTTATTTATTTATTTATTTATTTATTTATTTATTTTTGTTTATTTATTTATTTATTTTTTTTACAACTTATATGCTGCCCACTACCCAAAGGTCTCTGAGTGGCTTACACAACTTATATGCTGCCCACTACCAAAGGTCTCTGAGTGGCTTACAATCAAAAAAATTAAAACGGTTGAAACATAAAATATCAATAAATAATAAAATCAATCACTAAAATCATTACAGTAAAATTGCTATCAGAGGACCCACATTCTATATTGTTTAAATTAAAAAACGCCTGGGACAGGAAGGTTTTTGCCTGGCACCAAAATGTCATCAATGTTGGTGCCAGGCGGATCTCACTCGGGAGGGCATTCTATAGCTTGGGGCCAGATGCCGAGAAGGCCCTATATCTACAAGCCATCCCTCTCACCTCCTTGAGGGATTGCTCTTTCAGGAGGGCCCCCTGGCTCAATCTTAATTGGTAGGTTCATATGGAAGGACTACTAATTATTACTCTTAGTGTCCTCACACATTATTCTGTACACATTATTTAGTACACGTTTTGGCTGTCTTTCCCAACTGCAGTCTTTAAAGCAGTGGTTTCTCACCTTGGATCCCCATAAGTTACCTCGTCTAAAACTCCCAGAGTCCTTCATTAGCTGTACCGACCAGGATTTCTGGTAGCTGGTTTAAAGGGACCCTTCTATCCACATGTAATCCTGGTCACTCCAGTCCAGCTCCAAAAGAAACTGTTGATGGACTGGGCATGGAGCAGAGTCAGGCTGGTTACCAGTCTCCTGGATTTCTTCTGGCCTCTGGAAATAGATAGAACCAGACCATGCCTTGGGAAATAGAAAAAGTGATTGTACCCTTAACCTCCCTGGGAGTGTTTCAAGCCTGTGCAGTTTCTTCTTATCTGACTTCCTAGTTTATCGCCATGCTTCCGTCGGACTCGGTGGTTATAAAACCACATTTGCATGAAATCACCCATAGTGGCAGTATGACATGATCCATGCTGTGTGGTTGTTTTATATATATATATATATATTTAACGAACTGCCTCTGAGTGGAGATGATATGAAAGCAACATTTGTTTCCTGGCTTGCCTCCAGCACCAGAAAAGAGAAGAGCTTCGGAAGCATCTGGAGGTTGAAAGAAGATGTCCGGAGATCAAGGCAGCTCAAAACAAAGCCGAGAAGGATAAAGATGTCAGGAGAAGTAATGAAGAGGAGTGGGGCAAAGCCGATGGGGTCAAGAAGTCAGAAAGCCAGCAGGTGTGGATGTGGTGTGGTATTGTATTCCATGGTGTTGTGTTTCCTTCCCTTCCCCTCCCTTCTTTCCCCCTTTCCTTCCTGCAAAAGAGAAAGTTGACATCTACTGCTAAAGGCTGGTGATCTGCAGAGGGTGAAAGAGCAGGAGTATTTTCCCATCAACGTGTTCGACATATGGACATATGGTACGAAGCGGCTGCTCCAGGCAAAAGCCAGCACATGCACAAGGGGAAAGAGTTGTGCAAGCATGGAGCTCCCCCTTCACATATCATAGTTTCTATTAAGGGAAATTCTCTTCTGCCTTCTCCCTGGTGTAGGGAATGGGTTGTCATTGCTTTTAGGACAGTTTCTTCTGGTATTAGATTTCAGTGCAATATTTTCCATGAATCGCTCCTAACTAAAAAATTCAATGCACATATACGGGCTCCCTCATGTTATGCTGTTGGTCCATTATGGTTCATGGCTAGCCAAGAACCATGAGTGTTCATGAGCCCTCCCTCAAAATGAACCAGTATGTGGTTTGTTTTTTCCTGTTCATGCCCTTCTCTTCTTTAGATGGTTCTAGATTCCTGGTTCCTGTTCAGCTTTAAGCAGAAATTATGGTTTGCTGAATTTCAACAGTTAAGCCCATGAGGTTTTGTGACTCCAAATTTTGTCTGTTCTTTTCTTTTCCTTTTGCATTCCTTTTATATGCTAGAAAAAAGTTGAGGACACACCTCAGAGTAAGAAGCTTCATCGGACGCTTCCCAAAGATCAAGCCCAGCTGCTTTCTTTCCAACATGATCACAAGCAAAAGACGAAAGATATTCCCCAAATCCTAAGCCCTCCTCCAGGGCGGCTGCCACCCAACAGTACAAACAGAGAGGTACGTCACGTCTCATTCCAGATAGATCCTTGCCTGGAACAGAAACAGCTAGGAATCTGGTAGCAGAGATAGAACGTTCTTTATTCAATTACCGTATTTTTTGTGTGTATACGACACCCTTTTTTTTTGTAAAATTATGGCATGAAAAATTAAGGGGCATTGTATACATAGAAGTAACTATTTCTGGGGTGGGGATGGGATAGGAGGGAAGTCCAATTGACCTTTCTGTTTTGTTTTTACAAGGACTGGGGCTTTCATTTTTTTTTGCAGATAAATGCTTAGTGGTGGAGCAACCCCGTTAAGAAGTTCATTTTCAGGCAAAAAAGAAGGGTCAGATCCTCCAAGAACAAAGCAGAAAGGAGGGCAATCAAGCACTCCTGGAAAGAAAACAAAACAAAACAGCGGTGGGTGGTAAACAGCTGGGGGTGGGGTGGAGGAGAAATGAAACAGGAGAATCCAAACGGACCTGACAGCAGCGACTTAGAGATGGAAATATACAATATATTACTCTACACATAGGAAAAAGGAGCAATGAGATTCTGCATTAGTTTAACCAATTTTCTTTCCCCCATTTTCAATCCTTACTTAAGGATGTAATTTTCAAGTAACACGTGGTTTCACAGGCTTAGAAAGTACAGTAGTTGTGTTCACTCCATGCCTGCAAACAATGGATTGTTGTTCAGGGTAAAAATTAAAAGGACATTTTCATGGGTGGGCAAGCTCTTTGAGTTTAGAAACAGAAAAGCTCAACATTTTAAAAACTATGTCCATTTCATCTCCGTCTTTCTGTCTGTCTACTTATCTTTCCTCTAAAGGGGGATGGACAGTATATGGCTCCGCTTCTCCCAGCTTTATCCTCTCAATAACCCTGTGAGGTAGGCTGTTGAGAAAGAGAGACTGATCCAAGATGATCTAGTGAATTGTATAGGTCAAGGGAACTAGAACTTTCATCTCCCAAATCCTAGTCTAACAGCAATAAAACACACAAAAACCTGACTAATCCCCCTTATATTCACAGTTCTTATTGTGCTATCAGGGCACCTCTGACTTAGGACAATTCTGCAGTTGAATGACCTCCAAAATATCCTTCCTTGACAGCCCCACTCTGGTGTCATAAACTCCAGTTTTCTTTATGGAATCAATCCATCTCCCATTTGGTGTGCCTCTTTTCCTTCTGCCTTTAGCTTTACCTAGGATTGCTTACAATTAGAATAGCTGAATTTTCTTTTCGCATCTCGATGATTACTCAAGGATGAATTGTGGGTTTTAGGTTAACACCAACAGTAGGGAACAGACACTTGTTTTAGGGCAGAAAGAAGATGAGATTGGGGAAAGTGGCTTGCATTTAGATGACAGAGATAGCTGGAAAGTCAGCTGTCAGGGTTGCCTGATCTGTGGAGCTTATTTGAGAAAATTCCAGATAACTCAACAGTTTGGCTGTGGAGTCAGAGTTTGGAAGTTCAGTTCCCCAAAATAGGAATTGGACTTGATGATCCATAGGGGCCCCTCCATCTCTGCAATTCTAAGAGTGTTATTTATTTATTTATATAGCTTGTATGCCGCCCACTACCCAAAGGTCTCTGGGCAGCTTACAATCAAAATAAACAATTCAGGGCTCTTTTACACAACCCCTAAGATCCGCTGGTCACTTAAATTCGGACCAGAGATCTTAGGGGTTTGTCGCTCTTCGTGCATCCCCACCCCTCCGCACTTCCTGGCTGCTGGCTGCGTGAGGGGAGGGAGAAAAAAGGGGACAAAAGAATAAAGGCTTACCTCCCGGTGCCGGTGGAAGCTGCCGGGAGCCCCGTCACTTCCTGGTTCCTTCTGTTAAAGGGGCGGGAGGCAAAAAAACAACAACAAAAAGAAGCGAGGAGAGCCCGGCACATCTGCATCAAGATTTTTCACGCTTGGAGAGCAGGTACATGAAAAGTGCACTGGGACCCGCTTGGGTGGGCGTGGTCGCACTTAATTTTCAGTAAACTCCGGAGCTGGTGGGTAAACAATTTTAAGCTCCGGAGCTGGGAGCCATTTGCGGCGGAGTTTAGGGGTCGTGTAAAAAGGCCCTTAGACAATTAAAACATCAAAATTGCAATAAAAGTAAAACAATAAAACATTTAAATACAACAAATACAATATATTAAAATACTACACTAAAATCGCCATCAGGGCCCACAATAATCTATTAAAAAACTTCTGGAACAGGAATGTTTTTACCTGGCGCCGGAATGTTATCAATGTCAAAAACATCAATGTTCTTCTTGCTGTTGTTGTTGCTGCTGCTGCTGCTGCTGCTGTTATTATCTGAGTGAATGATTCTTGGGGGTTCTAGATGTATTCCAAGTTAAGGGTGCCTAATGAGATTTTAATTGTGCGAATCCACAAATTATGGACCCCTTTTTGGATAATATACCTGAACACTTGAATGCTTTTAGAGGGGCATGGTTAAGTAGCTACCCGTCTTCTAAGCTTTAGAGGATGGATAACTTCGTCTGTTGCTTCAAAATTCTGCTTTTGCTTTTTTAAAATTTTGTATTGTTTCTCGATGGGCGAATCAGCCACCTGAAAAGTGGGGAAAGACAGATCGCATGTCAGTTCCAATATTCATCTGTGTCTCTCGCATGTATTCCATAAATGACCTCTTTGTTCTAGAATAAAAGGCACTGTAAAATTTAGCCTGTGCAATTACTGTTAAATTTTAATCCAAATGTACTGTTGTGGGTTTCTGACATTAGCAGTGGTAGGCAGGGAGTCTCTGTTGGAAGCACGTGGCACTAAAAACACACAAATTGGGTCTGACATAACCCTGTGCATTCTCTTGCAACCGCCGACTGCGTCTTGTGTGTTTCTAGCACTCTGCTGTTGCCATTATGATTCTGCATGCTCTGTCTCTTTAATCCCATTCACATCATGTTGATCTCGGGGAGTGTGTGCGTTTCAATTCACAGGGACCAGAGCATTGATTTGAACTGTTCTCCTCCAGTGAAGTAATCATGCCTTCTTATTGAGGCTGCTGTTTGGGTAGATGTCCTGGTGTTTTATTAACAAGGAAGCTGTCAGGGTTTTAACAGCCCCCTTCCCCCCACACACACACACACCACCCAGATATGCTATTAACACGCCCATAGGACAGCATGTACCAATATTGAATCTGCCTACATTTCCCTGAGCAGTTAGCCGGCTTGGAGAGGTAGGAAAAGCATCCAAATAGACTGAAAAAAAATCAAACTGCCGTTCAGACTTCCAGTTCATATGGGAATTTCATTCTGGTGCTTTCGGCGATGCATTTCAACACTTCATTTATAATTACAGTTATCTGGAGTGCAAAACATGAATTTAAAATTAGGGGCAGGGGAGAAAGCCCGAAGGAAAACTGGCAGGGAAGTCTAGCTGAAGACAGGATGGCTTTATCGATACATCAGCTTGGGTCTTGTTGCAGAAGACGTAGACAGAAAAGGCTTAGTTCAAGGTAGAGATGGGCACGAAACACAGTTCAGAGGTTCGGTCCAGTTTGGCACTGGGCCCACCCAGATTTATTTCTGCAAGCAGACTACATTTCCCTCTGGTGCCTCCTATAATAAATAAATAAATAAATAAATAAATAAATAAATAAAATTACTGCTTTTTAATTATGTAAACTGCCTTGCTATACTCATTCTTTCTGTCTTTATCTATTGTCTTTCAATGATGTAAGCCCATTTAGCTCCTTTTAAAGGAAAAAGGCAGAGTAAAAATATTTTAAATAAATGAATAAAATATATCTAGATGACATTCAAACTGATTTCATTATTTTGTTTATAAAAAAAGAACAAATACTTGTGGGACCTTAAAGGTTGAGCAAGTTTTAATTGGCATTATCCTTTGTGGGTCGTACCTCCCTTTTCCCCTTCAGTAGCATCTATTCAGCAGCCAGTCAACCTTTAAGGACAGAAGACTTTAAGATCGAAGGAAGGAAGGAAGGAAGGAAGGAAGGAAGGAAGGAAGGAAGGAAGGAAGGAAGGAAGGAAGGAATCCTGTACCTATTTCAGATTGCTGTTTCCCATCTCCTTATAAACAGGGGAAATCAACAAGGAGTGGGCTAAATCTACACGTTCCCCCCTAATCTCAGAATTTAATCTTGCTGTGCTTTTGTCTTTGTTCATTTGTCTGCAGTCCGAGAACAAGCACAAGAAGAATGAAAGTGGCCAGACCGATCTCGCCTGGGCAGCTGTCCTTGGCCGGGACACCAGCTCCCATGGGAGACTAGGTTCGGGAAGTAGCTCCAGTCCTTGTACGCCAGCTTTGCAAAGAGCGGTGATGTCTCAGGTAGAAGATTCTCATCATTCATTCTGGGAAAGTCTATGAGCAGGTCCAGGAATAAAATGTAAAGATGGCATATCGTGTTGTCCAAACCAACATTGTTTAACAAATCAGAAATTGTGAGTAGCCATCAAAACAGGATCAGATTTTTTTTAAGACTTCAGGCTCCTAACACCCCCCTCCCCCTGCCAACTTGATAGCTAGCCATGCTTGCTGAAGGTTTCTGGGAAATCACTGTAAAAGCGAGCAACATTTAACCAGGATGTAAAACCATGAAGAACAGGTGATTAGCTATGTAATTAAACTATGTTTAGTCCTTAAACATAGTCATGGTTTAATGTGTTCTTCTGCCCTGGGAAACCACAGTAGTGGCGAATATCCTTTGGCACTCTAGATGTTTTGGACCACAACTCCCACAGTCCTTTGTCACTGGCAATATAGGCTTGGAATTCCGGGAGTTGTGGTCCAAAACATCTGGAGTGCCAAAGGTTCACCACCACTGAACAGTGCAAGCATTTAGGGCTTTATAAGAAGTTGAAGGAGATGATTTGTCTGTGGCTCTGGAATCCAAATGGGGATTTGTGAATCGAAAGCATGCAAACCATCGCTTCAGTATTACTTCTGCAGCAACCCTTGGTTTTAAAATAGTCCTTTCTTTAAAAAGCAGTGGTACAATCATGTTGAAATGAAACAGTTTGAAGCTGCTTTGATGTCTGTGGGAGAATTTAAGTGCAGACACTTCTAAGCAGAAGAAACAGCCTGAAGGCTGATGCTTTAAAATAAATAAAATTAAATAAAATTAAAAAGCATACATAGACCGCAGTCTTACCTGGGTTTTCTGTGTATATAAATTTCCTGCTCTGGTATTCCAAGTTCCTAGACAGGCTGGCCAGTTTCCTTAGCAAAGAGTCAAAGCCCAGTAGCAATGCAGATGCTGGGAACACAGAACGCCACATGTTGGGCTCCTGGCATCTGCAATTAAGAGTGTCAGGTAACAGATTTCACAATGTATTTTCCCCTGCATGAGTCTTCGGGCAAGAGTGGGTTAGCGGGACAAGTAATTGAACTGGTATAAGCAACTTCCCGGAGTCTCCAGTATCCCACTTTTAATCCTAAACCTATAAACTAGGTGTTAGAGTAGCCCAAAGCTTTATGCTCTTAAAAATGCCCCCCCTAGTGTTTCTTCTGCCAAACATATGTTTTGAAAGGTGGTGTGTGTGTGTGTGTGTGTATTTCAAAATACATGTCTGTCTGTCTGTCTGTCTTTCTGTCTGTCTGTCTGTCTTCTCTCTCTCTCTCTCTCTCTCTCTCTCTCTCTCTCTCTCTCCCTCCCCGCCCTCTCTCTCTAAATGCAGTGCTTTCATTAGTTCCTTTTTCTGCCTTCCAGAGAAGAAGTGGATGTTTTATCACATCTTACCACTTTCCAAAGATAAGGTTATGCTTGACTGTAATTTGAAGCTGTTTTCATGTACTTGGTTTAGAGGAGACGATTCGCTCTTTCTCTCTCCCCAGTCCACTGCTATGACCGAAGCCCTTTTTGCAGATGATATGGTGGCATTGGCCTCACAGCCTTTAAATAGAGATTACAAGAATATTTTCTCAGAATATGGGTTAGTATCTGGTATAAGGGTCAGCTTATTAAGGCTTAATATAGCCAGCCAAGAGACCCAAATACAATGCAGTATAAGGAAAATAAAGGTGAAGGACTCCCTGTATTCTTATTATGTAGCTTGTCATAATGGAAAAATTAATGGAAAATACGTGGTTACAACTTGGTTGTAACCAAAGAATGTATGCAGACCCAAGGAGACCCCCACCCCACCCCAAAATTGCTGTTTAGTGACAGTAGCTTGCTTTACGGTTGCTGTTTATGATAGTAGCTTACTTTGCGGCTGCTGAATTATTTATTTAATTTTTCCTCTGCTAACTTGATCACTGAATCAGTGGTTAATTAATTAGTGGATACAGGGGTCCTATTGTACTGACTGATAGGTTACATCATAATTTGAGGGGGTTCCAAGAATTTTTTTGGGGGGGGGGAGACTTTGGATTCACTATTAGAGACACACTGGAAAAGACTGTGGAGTAAAGAACATTTTTTAAAAAAAACAGTTTCAACACCTGTAAGAGAGTATTGCCTCAAAGTGCTACACCATTGCATTCCACTCAAGTTGAATTACTTAAGCAACAAAGTTGGATACAAATTGTTGGAGAAGCTGCAAAGCAATTTGGTGCATAATCATGTTCCTGGTGACACTGCCTTAGAATATTTAATTTTCGGGTAGAGGTATTGATAGAATTGAAAAGATAGCATTGCAAAAGAATGTCATGACTTTGGGATTGGAATCAGTGGGTTTATTTTTGGACTCCAGTGCATTAATACATCACTAGGAGTTAATCCCTTTTCTGTGCATAGTAGAGATGGGCACGACCAGAAAAAATGACGTTTCGAGTTGTCGTTTGTCGGGGCGGGTCCGTTTCGGGTCGTTTCCGTTTGTCGCAATAATTTTCAAAAATTTGTCGTTTCCGGTTGTCGTTTGTCGTTTGGGTTGGGGTTGGGATTAGGGTTAGGGTTGGGGTAAGTGGGCTCTGGGAGGCACCTCTCTGGGTGTCTCTGACGTCTGACCCACTAAGAAGGGAAGGGAAGGGAAGCGTAACGCAAAGCCGCCGCGTACCATACATTACATTATGTTAGGGTGAGGGGTAAGTGGCAGAGACACCTCTCTCTCTGGGTGCCTCTGACTCACTAAGAAGGGGAGCATACTAGCGTACTGACGTACAGGTTAGGGAATGGGGTGGGGTAGGGGATAAGTGGGCTGTGGCCCACTAAGAAGGAAAGTGTACTTGCGTACGGATCTGGGTTAGGGTTGGGGTTAAGGTAAGGGCTAGGCTTAGGGTTACAGTTAAGGTTAGGGTGGGTTAGTGGGCTGCACCTCTGGGTGCCTCTGGCCCACTAAGAAGGACAGTGTACTGGCGTATGGGTTAGGGTTAGGGTTAGGGTTAGGGTTAGTGAGCTTTTTATGCCCTCTGGCACATCCAGAAGTCTCAGTCAAAACCTGGCCATGCGATTGGTGGAATGGCTCCAAATATTTGCATGGTCCCATCCCATGGCCAGCCCATCATTGCGCAGGTGTAAAAAAATAAAAATAAAAATAAAAATGAAATAAAATAAATGGAGATGTTTTATTGCAAGAAAAACCCACTGCTGCTACTATAAAAAATCAGGCATTTAAAATACCTAATTTTCAAATATTTCTGTGGTGCTTTGGTGGGTTTTTGGACCAAGATTTAAAAATAAATATTGCGGTTGCCATTTTGGATCCCCCCCCCACCGCATGGCAAATGGAGATGACGAGAATGGCCCACCCAGCCTGGTACCAGCAGCCCAGGACAGGAGAGGGGGGGAGGCCGGGGACCCCCCCAGAAACCACCCCTCTCTGGTAGGTGCCCTCACTGAGGCAGGCATATTTTCACCTGCTTTTTTGGCTGGGAATCGGGGTTTTTTTTTAAACTTTTTTTCTGTGCTGCTTAGCATCGTGCGATCGCCGCGATGCCATGAACGAGAACGAAAAATCAGACCCAATTTTTCTTTTTCGGTTCGGGTTCGAGCTGGAGCGGAGTAATTCTCGTTACCGTTACCCGTTACGTAACGATAACAAGAACCGAAAACGGAAACGAGAATTTCGCCGCTCCGTGCCCATGTCTAGTGCATAGCAGCTAGACAAATGATTACAAATGATTAAGCAGCTGTAGAAGTCTCAATAAATGCTTTGGGAACCTAGAGTATGGAAATGAGCATTGATGGAGAAACTCACAGCTCACTCGCGATTAATGTACAGACTCATTTTAGTAAAACGTGGCTCTCTTTGATTCTGTATTGTAATAATTATACTGATTCTTTTAGCAGTTCCCCAGCCTCTCGTGTTGACTTATGGAGAGACGTGTTAACTTATTTTAGCACTACCATCTGATGCTCTCATTGTGTATGCTGTTTTGGAGGACTGTAATTTTTTATTGTTGCTTTTGTAGAGTGCGTTCAGAATATTGTTTGCCCTGCCTTTCTCCTTTTAAAGGACCCAGGGTCACTCACAACATTAAAAGGCAGTGTTTAAAGCGAAAAACAGTGAGTATACAAACATTAAAAAGGATAAAATATTATGCACTAAAACATCAAAAACGCATTCAAAGCAATCAATTTATAAAACCCACCAGGCAGCCAGTCATTAAGGGAAAGCTTGCCTGAAAAGAGAGGCTTTTGTCTGCTTGCGGAAGGACAGCACAGATGAGAACAGCCTGACCTCTTTTCTTATGTGAATACATTATTATTTTTTAAAATTCCCAAGTCAAAGCCAAGAAGACCTTGATTGAGGTAGAACTGTCAAGTGCTTGTTTGGAAAAGTAACTTTTTTAGAAATCCAGAGATGCAACTTTTACCAGCTGTTCCTAATATATATATATATATATATATATATATATATTTGAACAGATTATATATAACTTACAGTGACATTAATGAGTCCCTCTCTGAATTAGGTTTGGGGAATAGTTTTTCACAAAAAGCCTTGGCTCCCACTGCAGACCTCTGCTTGCTTCAGAAGTTATTTTGTTGTGCATAATTCATAGAACACCATAAATGTAGCATGTGCTTGATGGAGCAAAAAGGAAGACATGAAGTCCCTGTCCCAGAGGGTGAAACTTGGAGACTCAATGGAAGGAAAGTCTAGCAGAAGGAGGACCAGTTTGGCTTGCTGTGTCTGTGGTTCGCATCCAGCATCTGTGAAAGGTCAACTGAGGCCAAGGCATTCCTCAGTCAAGAAGAAGTGGAGGGTCCTGGTTGCTTCTCAACGAGGACTGCAAGTTCTAGAACATGCTAGACCAGTGTTGGCGAATCTATGGCATAGAGGCCAAAGGTGGCACGTGGAGTCCTTTCTGTGGGCACACGACATCGCCCCCCACCCACAGCCATGATACTTCCTCCTCCGCTTGGAGCACACCACTGTGCTCCGTGCAGAGAGCCAGGCGAAGGGGAGGCAGCGGCTTGTGGGCTCATTCATAGCTCCATTTTACTCTCTAGCCACGCCACTTTTGGGATACCCAGAGCAGCATGGCTGGAGACTAAACTGGGGCTACAAATGAGCCTACAAACTGCTGCCTCCCCTTCTCCAGGCTCTCTTCACAGAGTCGTTTGAAGGCTGCTGAAATGGATCCATGCAGAAAGCTGAGCAAAGGGGAGGCAGTGGTTTGTAGGCTCATTCGTAGCCCCAGTTTAATTTCCAGCCACACCGCTTTTGGGATACCCGGAGCGGCATGGCTGGAGAGTAAACTGGGGCTACAAACAAGCCCACAAACCGCCACTACTCCTCCACCCCCAGCTTTCCCAATGGTGAAGCACCCCATCCACCTCTCTGCCCAGGGTGCTGTGGCCACAGGAGATTCAAAAGCCTGCTCTTCAATTCTCGCTTTGCCGAAGGGTGCTACTCTTTGGGAAAGTGAGGATTGAAGAGCAGGAGTGCTACCTTTCGGGAAACTGGGGATCAAAGAGCAGGTTTTTGAATTTTCTGTGGCCACAGCAAGGGTGCTGTGGCTGAAGGCAATTCAAAAGCCTGCTCTTCAATTCTTGTTTTCCTGAAGGGTAGCACCCACAGCATTTGTAACCCAGGGTAGCACTGTATTCAGGTTAAATTGTTGTATTGGCACAATTGCAGGTTGGGCACTCAGTCTCTAAAAGTCTCGCCATCTCTGCCCTAGACAGCACGGCTTGAGGTGACGCTGTCTAAGGATACCATTAAAAATAAAGTAATGTTTCCAAGATATGATGACATGTGAGCATTGGCAGCTGTGTACTTTGCCACTAAGCCAAAGGTGGGCAAAGCATGCTCGGTTAAAAAAAAAAGCATGCTAATATCAGATGCATAGGTGGCAAAAGGCATGTGAAGTGACAAATAGATGTCTTCCACTGCTTGGAGGAGCACATTGTCTAAAGACACAACAAGCACGTTGCCTTCTTAGACACATAATGTTCTTCTGGGGTGTTCCGGGTGGGACACGGTAGTCACAGATTGGCAAGCAATTTTTCACTCAGGGCCTTTTCACACGACCCCTAAGGTCCGCCGCAAATGACTGCAAGGTCCGGACCTTAAAAATGTTTTCCCACCAGCTCCGGACTTTGCAGACATTTAAGTGTGACCCCGCCCACAAAGCGCGACCAAACAGCAGTTTTCTTGTACCTGCTGGTGGAGGGTGAATTTCAACCTGGTCCGGATTTAATCTGGCAGGTCACCCTCCACCGGGATCCCCGGTCCTGCTGCTGCTGCTGCTGCTGCTGCGGCTGGGGCTGGGGCGCGCGCCTCTTCTTCTTCTTCCTCCTCCTCCTCCCCGCCGGGCCTGGTGTTTCTCTTCAGCTGCGGCCTCCAGCCCAGCAGAGCCTCGACTGCCGCCGCCCTGTTGTAGCCGGGGTCGCCCCGGCCGCCGCCGCTGCTGCTCCTCCACCCGCGCGCGCCCCAGCCCCAGCCGCAGCAGCAGCAGCAGCAGCAGGAGGTGGGAACATAGAAAGAGCGACAAGCCCCTAAGATCGCTGGTCCGAACTTAAATGGCCAGCGGATCTTAGGGGTCGTGTAAAAGCGGCCTCAGAATGATGTTACATCATCAAAGATTGGGGAATATGAGTGACATAGGAAGGGCGGTGGTGTGGGGGAACAGAAGAGTCGTTGTCCAGGGTGCAAAATCCTTAGGGGCACCACTGCCATCACCACCACTAGAATAGACCTTGAGTGACTCCATGGACACTTCATGGCATGACCCTGGGTGGCTTCTCTCATTGTACTCCTGCTCCCCACCCTGCCTTTGCATTGGGGGGGGGACATGTGACACCCCCCTGCAATACTTGCCTTGCCTTGGGTGCTGGGGACCCATGCTGTTCAAGGGGCCAGTGGAACATCTCTCCCAGGAGCAGCAGGAAGTTTCATTTGTCCCCTGAGGTTCCAATGTGGCTGCCCCCATTTGAGCATTCACAAAGCAGTGAATTTAGCAGCCATGTTTGGTTTGGTTTGGTTTGGTTTGGTTTTAGCCAGGAGTATTGCAGATTGCTGCATTGTACTAGTCTCAAATGCTCCCCTGAGCTTGCAACTTATTGGTAGGATTGACTTCCAAATGGGCGAATTACCTGTCTTCGGTTCCACTTGAGCAACGGCGCAAAGGTTCAGGCTCTCTCGAGTGTATTTTTTGCTGAATCAGGTGCCAAGCAAATGACAGGCATCTTGATAACAGGCTTCACGAAGCTTTCTCTCTTGCGGCAGGGTGAGCTGGCTTTTGAGAACAGCTTGACACTCCCAACCAGCCTGGTTTAAATAAATACTATCATTAGCTGCAATCATATTGGACAAGAAAGTGGAGAACAAGTACCATATTATTAGATCCTGTACCTGCTGAATAGGCTGTTTCCATTTTTAAAGAAAAAGGCTGAAATGTTTTCTAAGAAGTAAAGTATGTGGCCAAACATCCTACATGATGAAAAGGTCTGTAAGTGGAAGTTTACAAGAAAAGAGAAGAAGTATTATTGTACTATTATATTAAGTTCACCAGGGTTTCCGCAGCAGTCATCTTTCAAGTGCTGCTGAACTCCAGCTCTCCGTGTCTGTTTCCATTGGGCTTTAAAGACTAGCGGTTCCTTGCCCATACTGAAGTACAGAGAATATGGGATATCAAATTTCAGATCACAGGAAGTTGCCTTATACTGAATCAGAATGGTAAGCATATAGCCCCCTTAAGGACACAACTGGGCAATGTCTTTCCATGGATTGGTAAGGACACCATCCTGAATTATATGGCACTCCAAACTGGCGACAGAGATGAGCTGACAGTAGACTGTTGAAGCTGTGCTGAATCTAAACCCTTCCCTGCCCACTAGGCATGTTGGAAATTACTCTCGCCCTGGTCTAGAGCTGTGGCTGTAGCCATGGTCTGCCATAACCTGGCTCATTGCTTGGCCCTCTTTTTTGCCACTGTCTTTAAAGCTTTTTTGCAGGCTGGATGTGGTCACTCTGCTGGAAGATCTTTTAGATCAGCTGTCAGGAGGATTTTCCTAGAACAGGCATGTCCAAACTTCGGCCCTCCAGATGTTTTGGACCACAACTCCCACAGTCCTTTGTCTTTGGCAATATAAGCTTAGAATTCTGGGAGCTGTGGTCCAAAACATCAGCAAGGCCGAAGTTTGGACATGCCTGTCCTACAAGAAAGGTCCTCTCTGAATCTAGGAGGGGATTTCTGAAGGCAGAAGGTGCTTGTGCTGAAACCGAATATTATGCAGCTAGTGCAGAAGTAGTCCAAATTGCATTATAAGTGTGTGCCGCATTGCAAACAGTATACCACCAACTTCCTTTTTATTATTATTATTTCAGTTGGTTGAACAGATTGATTCCTTGCCTATTTATTTATTTATTTATTTATTTATTTATTTATTTATTTATTTATTTATTTATTTATTATTGAATTTATACCCGGCCCATCTTCCCGGGGGAACTCTGGGCCGCTTCCAACAGGCTGACCAATGCAGCAATATTCATATACAAAATACAATATAACAGATTCAAAATACAAATACAGTAAAACAACAAACAAATTAGAGTTAAAAGCATAGATAGCGCCCTTGGCATATGAGCAAATGTGGCTCAGCAGCCCAACATCTTACTAAGAAAAATAGACGGCGAATGGCGGATGGCGGGAATAAAAAAGAAAAAAACTGAAATAAATTAAGCTTGGTCACCCAAGGCCTCATGATAGAGCAGAGTTTTCAGGGCTCTACAGAAGGCCAGCAGGGACTCTGCAGAGCGCACTTCACTAGGGAGGCTGTTCCACAGCAAGGGGGCCGCCACCGAAAAGGCCCGGTTACGGGTGGTAGTTTTCCAGGCCTCTCTGGGTGTGACGACCCGGAGCGAGTGTGCTTGCGACTGCCGAACTGGTCGGGCCGAGGTTGATCGCTGGGCGATCCGCTCTGCCAGGTAGTCCGGGCCCAAGCCATGGAGGGTTTTATAAACTAAAACCAGCACCTTGAATCTGATCCGGTGTGCAACGGGCAACCAATGCAAGCGAGCCAGGACTGGGGTGATGTGGTCATGACGACGCACACCAGCCACCAGCCTGGCTGCTGCATTTTGTACCCGCTGCAGGTGCCGGAGGAGAGTCAAGGGCAACCCCATGCAGTAGTCCAACCTCGAGATCACCAGTGCCTGCACTACTGTTCTCAAGGAGTCACCGTCTAGGTATGGGCGGATCTGGGCTATTTGACGCAGGTGGTAAAAAGCAGTTCGGGTCATGGCAGCCACCTGGGCATCCAAGGATAGTGCCGGATCCAGAACCACACCCAGATTCCTAACCCTATCCGCCAGTTGAAGGGAAACACCCTCCAAGCAGGGGAGAGGGCCTCCATGACCAGATGAAGAACTCCCGAAGAACATAACCTTGGTCTTCTCAGGGTTCAGTTTAAGCCTGTTAGCCCTGGTCCATGTCATGACCGCCTCCAGACACTGGTCGAGAGTCTGGACAGCTTCCACTGCAGAGGTGGAAAAGGAGAGATAGAGCTGCGTGTCATCAGCGTACTGATGACAGCAGACTCCAAATCTCCGAATGACCCCAGCCAGCGGTCTTACATAGATGTTGAACAACATGGGGGAGAGAGACGAGCCCTGCGGAACCCCACAAGGGAGTGTCCACGGGGCCGACAACTCTCCACCATGTTGCACATACTGGGGGCGACCCTCCAAGAAGGACCAGAGCCAACTGCGAACAGTGCCTCCGATACCTACTTCAGGGAGCATGTTTTAAATCCATTTTTCAAGTGGGGGGAGGGTTGCTTGTTTTGTTAAAAAGTGACATATTTTACTCAATTGCAAGATGGTAGTTTAGTTTAAATTTCTAGTGAAATTGAATTATTTTCAATTGTTTTAGCATATGTGAATGCCTCTGTCAGTGTAAATTGTGTCTGTGGGTCTTGCCACTCACTGATGTGCCTTTCCTGCACCACCTCCTTCTCCACCCCCCTCTGTGTGTGTGTGTGTGTGTCTGTGGGTCTCTCTTAGAAAGCCTCCTCAATGTGTCTGTTCAGCCCAGACTGTATGCCTTCATTTGCAAGCAGATCTAGTCAAAATATCTCTGCCCATTTTCAGCTCTTGTGTGTGTGTGTGTGTGTGTGTGTGTGTGTGTGTGTGTGTGTGTGTGTGTGTGTGTGCACCCTTCCTTTGCAAGCTTAGTCAATATTCCCAGTAAATTTCAGCCTGAACTTGGTACCCCCCTCTTTTTTTCCTATCTGACATTCTGTACTAGTGCTATGTCAGATTTCAAGAAATAAATAATAACAATAATTAAAAATAACACTGTAGTGGTAGTTTCTAGTGGCTGTGAGAGGCAGCCAGTGTGAGAGCAAGTGAGCACTGGATGAAACCTCAAATGCAATGATTCTAAAAGCCCATTTAGCCCCCTTGACCTATGGGCAATACTGTTTTCAAATACATGAAAAGTTTCCTAAGAGGATACACATACACTATCCCAGAAACTGTGCGGCTACCACATGACTTCAAAGCAAATTTAAAAAATCCTGATCCATCACTCATTTTATTTCAATATTGTAACTGTGTCCCAGGTTTCTTCAAGGGAAAATAAATATTTTCTGAAAGGTTCCTGTAAGCTTATCTCATCAGGAAATGTGACAGTAGCACCGCTTCTTTCTTTGTTTTTCAAGTTTTTATTTTATGCTCTGTTCTGTGCCTCCTGCCTCAGCCACTATATTTGACAGAAGAAACTTTAGGTTTTGTTCCACAAAAATATTATATGTGCTTTGTTAAAAGGCAAGGCTTATCTTTAAATTGTACATTTTACCATTTTAGTAATGTTTTTTTTTTAAAAGGACTGTTCAAAAATTGTGCAAGAGGTCTGATGGTAAAAGCTTAGCTATCTTTGGCTTAACCAGATCAAAAAATAATAATAATGAGCATGTATTCAGTGAAACAATAATGTATGTTTGTCTATTTTCTTGTCCTCAGTAAAAAAAGCAGACACCTGAAAACACTCAACCAAAACTTTTGTGAGATATTTTTTTCTGCTATCTGTGTGGACGTAAAGATCCTCCATCAGCAGAAACATATTTTTAAAGTTCTGGATTTTTTTAAATTTTTTTATTGCAAACGTGTTTATTGGGCTCGCTGGAAGCTGAGTCATGGCAGTTGGATTATTAATATTAAGCTAAGCACTGAAAGTGCTGTATATAAATGCTAAAAGGGAACAAGCAGCGCCACACTAAAAAACAGTACATAAAAGCAACACCAAAACGCATTCAAAACAGCAAGGCACAACAACCCAATTTTTTTTAAATGGCAGCTACTCACTGAGGGAAAGCTTGACAGGAGAGAGAGGTCTTTGCCTGCTTGCAGAATCATAGAATCATAGAGTTGGAAGAGACCTCAAGAGGGCCATCCAGTCCAACCCCCTGCCATGCAGGAACCCCCATCACATTTTCAACAGATGGCCATCCAGCCTCTGCTTAAAAACCTCCAAAGAAAGAGACTCCACCACCCTCCATGGCAACATATTCCATTGCTGAACAGCTCTAACTGTCATGAAGTTATTCCTAATGTTCAAATGGAATCTCTTTTCCTGTAGTTTGAAACCATTGCCCCAAGTCCTAGTCTCTGAAGCCATGGAACACAAACCTGTTCCCTTTTCAAGATGACATCTTTTCAAATATTTAAACATGGGGCCAATCTGGCCTCTTGTGAAAGGGAGTTCCAAAGTCTTGGAGCAGCCACGGAGAAGCTCCTGTGTCCCCGCAAAACATATCTGTAACGTTTGGCAGGACATTAAACATTATTGTTAATGTTATATTTAGGCTTTTTAAAAAAAAAAGTTGCACCCCGATTTGTTGGAGGAGAAGACCCAATGGCATCCTGCCGAGGGTGGGAAGACCTTGAAGTAGACGTAAGGGCCAGCCTGGGCTCTGTCTCTCCAGCTGAAAAGCAGCCTCTATGCCTTTAAACTGCGCCTCTTTGTTACCTTCCTCGCCATTGCTACCCTCTCCTCCTCTGCCAAAAGTTAAGCATAGATGTGGATGACAACGATAAGATGGTGATGCAGAGATAATATGTTTGGCGTTTGTTTTATTTATTTGAAGAACGACAACTTGCAGACCAGCCGGGAGGTCTGTCATAGCAGTTCATTGTCAGATGTGGCTGTGACACCACTAAGCCCCAGTCAGGATGCTGCCTTCTGGAGCAAATGTCAGACTGAAGAAGAGCCCCCAAAGGTACCAGTTCAGCTATTATATGGGAGAAATATGTTGTGAACCAGGCATGTGGCTGTAGAACAGTGATCATGCACTGTCAAGTCAATTCTGACTTATGATTATCCCTTTCAGGGTTTTCTAGGTAAAGGGGTACATTAGGACCCTGGTATCCACTGGAGATTGGTTCCAGGCCTTCTTGTGGATAATGAAAACTGTGGATAAGAGAGAATGCCAACCCCCCCCCCTTAAAAACTGCTGTTTTGTGACAGTAGCTTGCTTTACAGCTGCTATAAAGCAACAGTAGCTTGCTTTACGGCTGCTGTTTGTGACAGTAGCTTGCTTTGCGGCAACATAATTATTTATTTAATGTTTTCCTCTGCCAACCGTAGATAACTGAATCAGTGGTTAATGAATCTGTGGATATGGGAGTCCTACTCTGTTCAGAAATGGTTTAACATTCCCTTCTCTTGGGGTTGCCTTGGGACTGTGCAGCTTTCCCAAGGCCTCCCAGGCTGGCTCATCTCCCTGGAGCAGAACTCCCAGTCTCTGGGTCCAGATAGCTAGGCATAGCTTGTAATAAAGTTTGCAACATTTTCCTCCTAACTAAGTATACTAGGTCCTCTCTGAAAGTAGAATTCTACAACTAGCGCTAGCTCATGCAATTTTGAGGAAACATGTCTCAAAATTCCTCAGCCGTGAGGAAGAACAAGAATATTTATGTGGCTCTGGAGCGTTATTAGATGGTACATTGGATTCCTCCAAAGGAGACCCCACATGTCCTCGAGCCTATCACTGCAACCTTGCAGATCAGATATTGTCTTTTGGAAAGTGAACGGTATGGAGTAGGGTGGGGAATGCTCACATTTTTAGGACACCAAATTCTGAGCCCGTAGCCAGTCTTTGTTCGTCTGACATAATCAGAGAATGAAACAGAACAGAGATTCTGAGTTTGCTATTGGTGGTGCATCATTGGTGGCAGTTCCTGTTCATATGGAGGCTGAATTGCAGCCCAATTCTATGCATGCTTACTTGGGAGTAAATCCCGTTGTATGCAAAACATTCTACCTCCTCATAAATGTGTTTGGGACTACACTGTTCGGCTGCATTCTTATGAACTCCTCTTTATTAACCACACTAGCACAGTAAGGAGCTGCATGGCACAGAGTTTAAACTGCAGTACACTCTGCAGTCAACACTCTGCTCATGACCTGAATTCAATCTCAGATTAGGCAGCTGGCTCGAGATTGAATCAGCCTGACATCCTTACATGTCAGTAAATTGAATACCGTGACAGTATGAGAAGTGTGTAGCCTTGAATTGTAAATTGTCCAGAGAGTGCTTTAAGCTCTATGGGATTTTTTTTTAAAGCAGCATACAGTATTTTGTTTTTTTGCTTTAAGGCTTACATCTGAGAAACCATGCATAAAATTGCACTGTGCAACTATTCTAGCTCCATTGATGGATCAGCTAGTTCTATGAACCTAATAAGCCAAAACAATACCATTCCTGGCCCCTCCCCCCAAAATCAGCAAAATGAATGCATATAATGGACTACAGTTTAAATAGTTTTTGTATATTTTAGCGCTTTGAAGGGTTGGGTGGCATGTACAACATGGGGGGGATGTTTTGAATACTTGGTTCTTGTTTGTTTGTTTGTTTGTTTGTTTGTTTGTTTGTTTGTTTGTTTGTTTGTTTGTTTGTTTGTTTGGGTTTTTCTTGCTTTGTTTTGTTTTTTGGAGGGTATTACAATTCACAGATTCCCCTCAACCCGCACAGCGATCAGCAAGCTGGTAGCTCCTTTTTCATATGTGTGTCTTAAAAGCGGCAAACAGAAGCATTTGCTTTACATCTTACATATGCCTGGCCATGGTTTTATCTTATTTTAAAGATATAGACTCAGCTTAGCTGAGTATGTAATTTATGAACCTGTAAGTAAGGGTTTATTTATTATTATTTTAATGGAAGATGGTATAATTTTGCACTTATTTCAGATTTTGAATTGTATGTGTTTATTGCAGATTGTTTGGTGTTTTTGGTCTTTGACCATAATAAACCTATTCATTCATTCATTCATTCATTCATTCATCTTTCAGGTGCCTCAAAGAACCACCTCAAAATTTTATGCCAGGGACTGTGTGGGTCATGAGAGACATCATTCCAGGTAAGCTTCTTGGTGACTCTTCCTGCTGATAGAAGCCTATGCAACAAGGATGTCTAAACTGGGTTCCTTTGCTGCTTTCTCCTGAAACCTGTGGGCAGAGTCCAGAAGCAGCAGTGGGCCTATCATTACCACGGGCAAGGGTCTTGCATTTACTCAACATACCATACTACAGTGCTAGGTTGTGCCCTAGGTGTGAATCAACCCCTGTAGAAGCAGTAGTTTCAGTATCTATAGCATTGTTGCATATTAAAGACTTCTGTCTTTAAATAAGCAGTCTCACCATTCCAGAAGTGTTGAGTTTCTCCATATGGAGAGACCATCAGAATTCCTTTTCCCAGGGGTACTGTGAGTTTTGGTCGTGTTGTTTTCAGAAATGACTTTGGGACCCTGAAACAGAATGTGAAGTGGAAGCGCTTGATGTTCCCCTCTTCTGGCTCTGGCATGTTATTTATTTATTTATGGCTAACACTTACCTTGGTCTTTCTTCTTTGCAGCACACATCAGCAATCCCTTGGGGGACATGCAGGGAAGACGAACAGCAGCAGCAAACAAAGGGAGATGGTGTCTCATCGGAACAACCTGTCGGCTTCAGGTGATCCTTAAGTCAGGGTTTTAATTGCCCACTGCAGCAATTATTCTACAGTGTTTCGATTCCCATGGGGGGCAGCCAAGCTATGGGATGGAAAAGCTGTTCTCTCAATTATATTGTTTTGCTAATTGCCTTTATTTTTTATTGATAGCATTTAGTTTCATTTTTCTTACAGCAAGCATACAGGGGGTGGGGAAAAGCTGTCCACCACCACCCAGCTTCATTTTATAAGAGAATTAGGGAGAGCTCAAGTGACATGCTCAATGTAGTGTAGTGGGTACAGTAGTGGACTGGTGTTCAAGAGACCTGGGTTCGAATCTGCCCCTGGCCATGGAAACTCATTGGAGGGTAGCTTTGGTAAAAATAGTGATATGCCATCAAGTTAGAACCAGCTTATAGTTGCCCTAATAGGTTTTCAAGGTAATTGAGTAATTAAAGAGTGGTTGTAATAGTTGCATTCCTCTAGCTTCCATGGCCAAGTGGGAATTTGCATTCGTCTCTAAAATCCTAGTCCATTACTCTATCCACTACACCACACTGGGTAACCTAACACTGATAAAAGCACCTCTTAAATATCTTACATACTCTTGAAACTCAACAAAGGCTGCTATAAGACAGTTTTGACTTAACAGCTCGTTGCACACCATGTCATAGTGGTTACAGTGCTGTGCTGGGAATGGACAAACCCAGTTGGAAAACTCCAGTTAACCAGATCACACCTACTGGGTGACCTTTGGCCAATCACACATTCTCAATCCAACCAGCCTCATGGGGTTTTTGTGAGGAACCCTGAGGGGAGACCCACAAATGCTTCCTTGAGCTAATGGGTGGGCGGGTGGGACATCACTAAATGATAAATACATAGCTGAAATGAGCCATCAGACCAAGCCATTTGGGAGCTGGATGATATTGGGCTGGCCCTCTAGGAAGAAAGGAAGCTTGCTTTCTGCTAAGTCAGACTCAGGGGATGCTTGCGGCTCTGATTTCAGGCCACAAACCTATTTTGGGCTTAAATTGGAGTGTTGCAGGAGCTGTCCAGGGTGCTGAACTGTGTTTGCGGATCAGGTTCTCTTGGACCTACCTGCAGACTTAGGGGTTTTAAAGAAGCATTTTACAGGAACATCCTGAATCCAATCGAGATGAAATGCAATAGCAGTATTGTTTTATAGTTCAGGACAGAAAACAGGCACAAAAGCGTTGCCCACTCAAATGAATAGGATAGAGTTAAACTTGAATAAATGGAACATACTACAAACCAATTTGTATATGAAGAATTTTCTTAGTATTTATTATAATAATTCCAACCTGCCTATCCAACATGCTTCAGGTCTATGTGATTGTTCTGGTTGTTAATTGACCAAGCAAATGACTATTATGACTCTGTAAACTTTTCTTTCTCAAACATCTAGGATCATCCAGACGCCACCACTCCTATAAGAAACCTGAAAATGCATCTCATCCATGCCATATTTCAGTAGGTTCCCCACCCCCCTTACTGGTAGAATATTTTGAGTTCTTTATGTCCTCCTTCTCCTATGTTGTATTTTTTCCTGTCTTTATTTTGTTCTTCCTCTTTCTCATTTGCTATTCTTTTAAAAACAAAAATACCTTATTCTTTTTTTCCCCATTCTGTTGCAATTGATAGATTCTTGTCAGTTACATATTCATATATATAAGCATTTTTATTTTGTTATGTCTTACATTTTTAACATTGTATATGGTTCAGAACCAAAAGATCAAGAGTTGCTAGACCCTTCCTGTAGATGACCTCTCAGCTAACTCTCTTTTAATTTTACTTTTCTCACAACTGGGCTCTGGAAATTGAAGACAGACTAAGATTAAAATATAAAATCGTGGGATTAAGTATAGCTAGGGACCAAAGGGAAGAATGATTTGTCTCCTCTTACCTGGGTGTTGTTTGTCTCTAAAATTGGGATTGGAGATGTCCGATTGCATTTTGAACAATTGCATCCACCACTGTCATGTGCAGTTTGAGTCTTGATCAGCCCCAGAGGCCTACTATCTGACTCTGCATATGGGTTGCAACAGAACAGGGTTTAGTGAACTGGGAAGGGGATTAACAAGAGAGAGTTTCCTTGGCCCTAGTTCCTAACACTATGCCAAGGTCTTTATAGCTAGTCTCTCACCCCTTTGAATTACTTTCATCCAGAGGGACACAGCATGGAAGACTTAAAATTTCCTAACGCAGGGTTCCCTTGTCCTTTGACTGCTGCTAACAATGAGGGTTGGGGGTACAAACTTCAGGGGTGTGGTCCCATATGGAACCAGGATGATCCTGATCCTTGGATTTATTTATTTATTTATTTACTTACTTACTTACTTACTTACTTACTTACTTACTTACTTACTTACTTATTTAGATTTTTCTACCATGCCATCTAGCCCAAAGGCTACCCTGGGATGTTTACAATAAAGCAAAATAAATAATACAAAAAGTACAAATAACAGCAATGGATGAAAGTAAAATGTAAAATTATACAAAATTATATAATAAACATAATTAAGCCAAACAATCATATAATGAATAGTAGATAACAAAAAATGGCCATGATCATTACCAAAGAATAAAGTATCTATAATAGCCGAATGATAATGAAATCAGCATATACAAGAGATGAAGAAAAAGGGAGTTCCAGATGTTAAAAGTGTCATTAAAATTCTGGGAAAGCTAACCTATAGAGCCACGTTTTTAACTAGTGTTTAGAAAATTGGCGTGTGGGAGCCAGACATATTTCAGGGGGCAGTTTATTCATAAACGAGGGGCTACAACCAAGAAGGCCCGATTCCTCATCTATACTTTTTGGGTCTCCCTTGGAGTTGAAACCCTCACTTCAAATGCCAAGCCTGGAGGGAAATGAGTCCAGACAGTTCTCTGTGGGAGAAGCCACTGTGACAGATAGGGAGGCCCCAAAACATTTAGGTTTTGTTATCACTAGAACCTTGAAGTCAATGCGGAAGCATATTGGTAGCCAGTGCATGGCGGCCAGAACAGAGCGAATGTGATGGTCCCTTCTAGTCCCCTTTCCCTGGCATTCTCCCACAGTTGGTGCCCTCTCTACCTCTTCATGCTCCAGCCCTGCTTCTGTATAGGAAGGGTCCTCTTAGATTCCCACCTCTCTTGTTCACTCCAGCAGATTCCTGATATGGGGGATTTTTGTGTTCTCCCCCTTCTCCCTTGGGGAGCCTCAAATGTATTAGCACATCTTTCCAGGGGTCCTCTTTATAAACACAATCCCACTCCCCCCCCCAAGACATTCTGGATCTTCTTCAAGGATTCTTCAGCCCAATAGGTCCCTGGCCATTCCTCTTGGGAATTGCCTCCTTCTTTGGGTTCTCCTTCCCTTTGGGTTTCAGTAGCATTCCGGCCTTCCTCAGCTTGGCTACTTGACCCATCTTCTCCTGAGCCACCTTGACTTTCTCCTTCAGGACTTATCTCTAGGGCCCCTTCCCTTCCAGCAGGAGCTCCACCGTCTCCCCTGACCTCCTTCAGTCCTCCTCTTTTGTTGGAAAAACCTCCCTATTGCCCATCTTCCAAGGATAAATTAGCTCCTTCCTCCCTCTCCTTGGCTGCCTTCTAACCCCAATGATTGACATGGCCACGCAGGGCTCTGTCTCGATCTTCACCCTAGAGATCTTGAATGAAGGTTTGTGGGGCCTGGGTTGGAGGTCAACAGACCTCCCCACCCCCCAGCTGGAGCATCTATATCTCTGTCCTCCTCACCACCATATGGCACAAGCCCCTGGAAGGAGACGCAGAAATAAGTCCCACTGTGTCTGTACAGATGTTCAGGACTTCATTGGGAACACCCTCTTTATTGAGAAATGTCCTGGTTCCAATATTATTATGATGAAAATACTTTCTGTTTAGAAAGAAATAATTCTAGAGTTTAAGTAGTTGTGTGTGCAATTGTTCTTGGACAGCTTCCTCCCGTCAGATGACCCAAAGCTTTGCTGGCTAGAGATGGTGGGAGTTGTAGTCCAGGTTGGGGGGAAAGCTAGAACATCAAGTACCTGCATATAGAATTCCCTATAATTACAGCAGTAAGTTTATTAGCAAAAAAGACATGTCCAATCAGACTCTTTCCTTTTGTTCAGAGTCCACCTTTCTTGATCAAGGTGAAAGATGGTGGCAGCTTGGTCCGGAAATCATTGGAATATTCATCCTCCAGTGATGAAATGTGCAGCAGTGATGATGATGGCGATAATAACAGCTGTGACATAAGGTTGGCTTTACCCGTCTTCCACCCAAACAAGGATGGCAATTTATTTGTTTGTTTGTTTGTTTGTTTATATTTCTATACCAACCCTCTTAGTACAAATGACACTCCCTGGGCCTGTTTAGAAAATGGTCAATCATAAAAACAGATACCCCTCAATTCCCTGTTTCTCAAACTGATTGTGTCTTAATTGTAATGGACTGTATATTGTCTCTTTTTACTGTAAGCCTGCTTGGGTCCTTTTCCAAGAAGAAAGACAGGGTAAAAATAATAATAGATAATAAATTAAATTAAATTAAATTGAAATACAATTTAAAAGTCATATAAAACACACTTAATGAATGCTGGTCAGGTTATGTATCTTGTTGCATGGGGAGAATTAATGCATTCAGTATTTTTTTTTCTTCACGTTTTCTTGTATCATCAGTTTAGAGGTTTGTATACCCATTTGTGTACTGGAACCAGGGTGCACAGGAACAAAATATTGGCATTTTTTGATTAGCAGGGAAAATGGCATTATCTCCTATCTGTATCAAACTTTACCCTTTCTTCTGAACTTAGACACAAGCCTTATAGCAGCTGGGAGGAAACTGGATTTTCCTTGTAATCATATTATCTTGCAAGTGATCCCCTCTTGAAAGTCAAATCATTTTGGGGGGCCTTTTTACTGGATGGCTATGGAATTGACTAGACCCAGCTTGTGTGCTACCTGGTTCAAGGGATTTTCCTGTGCCTGCCAGGGCCACGAGTGCCTCCAGAATTACCCTAGAGTACCGCTGGTGAGCTGCAAAAACAAGAGGCCTTGTTAAAGGTGTCATAAATACAGGGGTACCTCTACTTACGAACAGCTCAAGTTAAGAGCAAAAACCCATTGGCATTTTAATTGCTGCTTTACAAATTTTAGATGCGGTCTGCTCTACTTACAATTTTTTTTTCATTTATTTATTTATTTATTTGCTTTTTTAGATAGGGCTGCTCTATTTGAGTGTTGTTCAACTTAAGAGCATGCATTCGGAACGGATTAAACTCGCAAGTAGAGGTACCACTGTATTCGTAAGCTGCCCCACTGGAATGATGTGCAATGACTGAAAGAGTTTTCATCCCTGCACAAGGGAGCAAAGATTAGGACTTTTGGGGGGTGGGGTGGGAGTAGGGTATTGCTTTGTTCTGGGTTTTTTTAACATTGAAAACTTTGATATTATATTTAAAAATATATAGTTCACAAATTTAAATGGTGAAGCATGAGTGATGCCATCCATTGAAAATGGCACACACATCTTCGTCTGCAGCGCCACAGAAGGAAGGGGTTGATTCTTCACCTGCTGGTACTTCTACCTATATTGCAATCAGGGAAACCACCCACGGAAGCACATGGGTGCCTGTCTTATACCACTGAGAGCACCATCTGTGTTGTTCACTTGACCAAAACCAGCAGGGCAGCAACCCAGTAAAAGCAGAAGTGCACAAAATACAAGTTTTAAAACACATCCAAGACACGCACACAAGGACGCCCCCCCACACTATTTTCCATACTGTCTCCCTTCCTCCCACAGAACCAGCCAGATGGTTTTTTTAAAAAAAAAAAATTGCAAGTCAGCAACCCAGTTAAAGCAAAAGTGCATAACTTTTAAAACACATCCAGGGCACACACATTTTCCATACTGTCTCCCATCCTCCCACAGAACCAGCCAGATTTTAAAAATATATATTGCAAAAACAAACCAACAAACAAACCAGGGATTCCCTCTGCTTTTTTCTTGGCATCCAGTACAGCTATTATAGTCCTCTGTGTGTGTGTGTGTGTGTGTGTGTGTGTGTGTGTGTGTGTGTGTGTGTGTGTGTGTGTGTGTGTGTGTGTGTGTGTAAAACCTCAAAATGCCCTTACTAAAATAATAAAAACAGGAAGTGAATGTCTGGTTGCTTCCTATTTAGACTCCCCCCCCCATATCCAGCTGTTTCCCAGATTGCTGCAGAGCATGGAGAGTGACAAGGAGTTCAAAGTCCTCCCTTCCCCTCCCCCAGCCCCATCTTTTGAAGAAGAGACAATCGTTTAGTGGTAGTCAGAGAAAATGCAAGGGTAGGGAGAACAAGCAGAAGAAAGGAACGGGAAACCATTTCTGAGTATTCTCCTCCTGGAAAAACAATGAAAAGGGCCACTATAAGTCAGAACTGACCTGATGACATGTGATTATTCTTATTATTTTGGATGTTTGTAGCTACAGCTCCCATCATCCCTGATAATAATTGGTCATCCCGATGGGCCTCACAACAGCTGTAGTTGAAAGACATCACAAAAGCACCTCATTCAGATAGTCCAGTTTGTTAAGATGTCATTTGAAACTGTAAAAAAGGAAAGTAAATTTTTTTGTCATTTTTTTCTAGTAGCCTAAAGGTATCACCTGTTCTATGTTTGGTTTTTGTGATGGCTAAACGGCTCCTCCACTTGTTTTGCTTCAATTTGAAAAGTAAGAAATAATTTACTTTTAACGATCTTGGTATTAACTGTATGTGGGTAAGATGCCTGCATCTGTTTATCGATATTATTTGAGAAAACTGTGCTATTCTGTTTGCTACCTCAGTTTTCTATTTCTTTTTTCCTACTTACTAATTGGCATTTGTTACTAGGCAAAGACTCGGCAACGGAAGACTAGGCAACGGAATGCCAGGTTTCACGAGGGCTACAGTTCCAGATGGGATCGAACTGAAACCTCAAAGTGCTGCGATAGATCACAAGGTAACTCGACCAACATCCAAAAAAGTACCATTTATTTATTTATTTATTTATTTATTTATTTATTTATTTATTTATTTATTTATTTAATCAGTCTACTGCACCATCTAGTGGCATGCCGCTAACTCAGCGTGGTTTGCAACATATGCTGTACCATTTTGTATGTGTGGATAAAGAAATCAAAATTTCACTCCCTCACTTTTTGGTATTGGGTAGAAATCCTGAGTCATGTCCCTGCAAAGCCACCTCTAGGATATAGATGTGCTATCAACAGATCTAAAGCAATGGGGACTGATTGGTGTGTGGTGGGCCTCTACTCAGATTGGGGAGACCAGCTGGATTCAGGCCACAGGGATTTATATCTTCATCAAAAAGTTTCCTTGTCTAGCTTTGAGTATCAGAAAGTCAATGACTGGCTAACTCTATAATTTGTAAGTACAGTGGTACCTCGAATACGAATTTAATCAGTTTCAAATGCATGCTCTTAAGTCGAACTACTCTTGTCGGGGTACCTATCTAAAAATTGAAAACATAAGTTAGCAAATCAAAAAATGAAAAAAAATTGTAAGTCAAGCAGACCATATCTAAAATTTGTAAGGTGGCAGTTAAAATACCAACAGTTTTCCACTCTTAAGTCGAATTGCTCTTAAGTCGAGCTGCTCTTAAGTCAGGGTACCACTGTACTTCATTTCATCCTGTTCCAAGTTACAGTATTCTTCCTGCTGGTCTCTGCTGACCCTGAATGCTTGACCAGAGGCGTAGCTAGGGTTTTCAGTGCCTGGGGACAAGGTCAGTTTTTCTCCCCCCCCCAAAGGGCTAAGGTGCCATGTAGAAGGCAGCACTGGTGGCCAGGAAGCCCTCCACGCTGGCCCTGGCAGGTCACCTGCAACGTGCCTTCTTGTGGTTCATGGGCGGGGAGCTGTTTGGCACCTAATTTGTTGCCCCCAGATGCTGCGCCCAGAGACAGATGCCCCCCTTGCCCCTCCATAGCTATGCCACTGTGCTCGACTTGCGTTGTTGTTGTTGTTGTTGTTGTTGTTGTTGTTGTTGTTGAATCGTTCAGTCATGTCCAACTCTTCGTGACCCCATGGACCAGAGCTCGCCAGGCCTTCCTATCTTCCACTGCCTCCCGGAGTTTGGTTAAATCCATATTGGTTGCATCGATGACTCCGTCCAACCATCTCATTCTCTGCCGTCCTCTTTTCCTTTTGCCTTCCATCTTACCCAACATCAGGGACTTTTCCAAGGACTCCTCTCTCCTCATGAGGTGGCCAAAGTACTGGAGCCTCAGCTTCAAAATCTGTCCTTCCAGTGAACATTTGGGGTTGATTTCTTTCAGGATGGATAGGTTTGATCTCCTTGCAGTCCAGGGGACTCTCAAGACTCTCCTCCTAAATGCCCCTTAAAACATTTGCCATTCTTCATGACCCAACTTCTGGATTTGCCCCTCTTCTTTGATTCTATTCACACATTACAAAAAGCCACACTGTGGTGTACTGCAATTTCACTTCTTATGATGTGCAAACCTACTTCACCCCACAAACCATGATTTTGTTAACCAAGCACAAACCACAGTCTGAACCTATGGCTTGTTTTTAGGCTCACAAACTCGGGCTGGTTTCAACCACAGCTTGTTGGTATATCCAAACCCACATCCATGCCTTGTTTCCCTAGAGCCCTTCCTGAAACAAGACATAACAAAAGGAGTGGGAGAGAAGACAGCCCACAGTGGGTTGCATCAACCATCTCTCCTCTTTCTCTTATACCTTAAGCAACAAACACAAACTCAGCCTTGATGTGAAGAGCAAATGGAGCTATTAGCTAAAAAGCAGGAATTTACATTCCCTAGAAAACAGAAATGCATTACAGAGTCCTTCTGCTGTCAAACTGACCGGCCTGTTCTATGCTACGGTGTCTTTTTCATGTTCGTTCTTTAATTAAGTCACACTTTGGAATGGCCATACCAAGTCCCCATTTTAGCCAGATCCTATGGGAATTAGGTTAATCAGATTAAGGATTGGAAGTAGGAAAGGAGGATGAAGATGGGTTGCATGTCTGTGACATTAATGCCCCATTTTCACATCCATTGCAAAGGCAGGCATGGTAAATTTAAACCCTGTTTCTTTAAAACTCTTTTTCTTTGCAGCACTAAGTATGAGTTAAAAACAAGCTTTCTGTCCCCCATTTCATTTTCCCTTTCATTTTCTGAATTCAATGCTTAGCTACTCCCCCTTGCCAATGTGGCAGATAAAGTGATCTTCATGGCTCTTTTATTTTGCTTCTGTCACAGACTGCGGTGGATGTCATTTCATACATGTTTTGACCACCTTCCCCTTTAAAATAACTTTTTGATTTTAAAAATTCAGTTAAGGTTGACTAAACAAGCTTCCAAAATTAGGAATCTGGTAATTTTAGAATAAATAATAAATAACTGTATGCCATCAAGTCAGTTCTGACTTGCGGTGACAGTGACATCTTCCAGGGTTTTCTAGGTAGGGGGATATTCAAAAGTGGTTTCCCATTTCCTTCCTCTGGGGGGCACCCTGGGACTGTGCAGCTTGCCCAAGGCCACCCAGGCTGGCTCCTCTCCCTGGAGGGCCAGTGGGGGCGGAATCAAACTCCCAACATCTGTCTCTGCAGATACTTAAGTTACTGAGCTATCCAGGTAGCTAATTTAAAATAATATGGCCCAGGTTTGATTCCCATTGTAATTCATTTATTCTTTTGATTTACACCCCATCTTTTATCCAGAAGGAGACTCATGGCAACTCGCATTAAGACTGGTTAAACAGATGGTGGTGGAGTTGGAGGAGGAGGTGGGAAGATGATGGTGAAACGTTTTGCATTTTTAGTGCAAAATTAAGTTAAAATGCAACTATTGAGCTTCATTTATAATAAAAACAATTTAAAACACATTCATAAGACAGTACGGCACACACTACAATCAGTTGCCCAAAGCCTATTTGTTCAAAAAGTCAGTTGAAGAGAGTAACCTTGCTTCTTTTGGTAAGGTACTCCGGAAACTTGGTGTGTGTTGTGTTGTTACAGTCATAAATGACCCTTCATGACTCCATGTCCATGGAGTTTTCTTGGCAGGAATACTGGAGTGGCCTGCCAGTTCCTACTCCAGGTGCCTACAGCACCTGGTATTCCCTGGTGGTCTCCCATCCAAGTGCTAACCAGGCCTGACCCTGCTTAGGTTCCAAGATCAGGCAAGATCGGGTGTGCTTAGGGCAAGCTTGGTATACCCAAGCAAAATAAAATGAACCAAAACAAAAAGTCCCTCTCTTGCATCTCACCAGATATGTCTCTGAAAATGGCTGGGTCAAGAGAAGGTTGGAAGGTCCCAAGTGGTTTCCTGTGGGACATTAAGGGTCCTTTTAGACAACCTGGCTGCTGAGCACCTGGGGCTTTCCATGCTGCCCCTGCCCACAGGGTGAGCAAGGCAGTTCCCTCACCTGCTGAAATACAAGTGTTAATAAAAAAACAAACTCTCCAGCAAAAGAGATTGCCTCAGTGCAGACAGCTTTATTTAAAGTTAATACATTGCATTTGGATGCACAAGGCAACACGACACCTTAGGATTTCCTGTGCCAAGTCAGTGTTGCATCAAAGCTATAAAAATGCAGTGTTGGACATTTTATAGCTTTGATGCAAGCTTGGCTACTCCCTTCGCAGTTTCTGTTCCCCTCGGACTAAGCTGGGACTTGCTAGCTGCAACTACTTTATTGCCCAACCTATAGCTGCCTGGGCACTTATGGTTCCTCTTTCCCAACCATCTGATATCTTTTCTCGGCTGTCCTCATTCACCTCCATAGGGCGTTCTGAGTAAGTTTCAGTTGGGAAGGGCATATGAGGAGCCATATCTGAGAACCTGACCATGCACTTCCCAATTATGGCAGAAGAACATACTGAAGAGTGAGTTACAACACAGGGAAGTAGGAGGAAAGTAAGAAAACCAGGAGAGAGGTTCAAGAAGAACTAATGATGTAAATATTCTGTGATGAATGGGGAAGAGCGTGTTATAATGCTAGAGAAAGTTGTTTGTGAAGATTGGGAGGGGATGGAGGGAGTGATGTTTCCTCCCAACTCAAGTTGACAGGAGGATTTGGGTGAGCACAAAACACCTTATGCCCCACTGTCCACCAGCACTTTCAACTATGCATGAAAAATGTTGAAAAACTGCGACTTTCCTTGCAGAATGGTGGGAAGTGTAGTGTAGAATAGGTGCTAAGAAACCCATTAGAGACACCTAAGCAGGACATCTGGCTCCCATTGCAGGCTTCCAAATCCCAGGATTCTCTGGCAAGTAAAAATGACCAAGCACAACCTGTAATACCAATTAGCACAGGCATCTGGAAGATATGGTGGCAGGGAGTAGGCCACCACCCATGGCTGCAGAATGCACCGGAACATCAGAGCAGAACTAGGACCTCGATGAGGAGACTGGGAGAGGACAAGGAATGCTACTGTCTTGCTAGTTCTCTTCCAGTTTGGATTCCAGGCTGAATCCGTAACAGGACTTACAAAACCCCAGAGAGCATATTACAATTTGTACTCTGTTCTGTGGCATTTAATGTAAAGCAGGAGGCCAAATGCTTCCCTGTCTCCATCTCATTTTCACATTTTCCAATTAGTAGTTTGGCTTATAGAACATCAGATTGTTTCCACTCAGGATTCACGGTTTGTCTGCAAACATACTGCCTGGCATTCACAGATGTGAAGCTCCGGTCGGTTGTTGTTGTTTTTTTCTCTACCTCTTGTAGAAAACCACACAGAAGACGGCTCCTGTTTTCAGTGCCAGCTATAAAACATCTCTCTTGGTTATTGCTTCAGCAGAGCTTAGAGGAGGGAAATGGCTGAATAACCCTATCAACGTCCATCTCAGTTCTTAATCAGAGCCGCATGCTCTCCAGAACTGGCAAGCCTTCAAATTTTGCCTGTCCCTTAGACATCAGGGTATCTACTGTTGTGGGACCACAAAGCCGGGAGAGATCAAAGACAATCCAGCCCCAGCCAGACATCTCGTGGCATAAAATTCTATTAATACGAAGTAGCAAAGACAAGGGTCCTAATCTTTGGGGACTGAAGCAATTATGTATTTTTACATGAAACTGCACTGTTCATTTTTTTTTAAAAAAAATAGTACTTAAAGGTCATGCTAATAAATCTGTACGTTATCCAGAGTTTGGGCTCAGGAAGAGATTTACTACTGAATGAGAAAGTGAACAAAATACTCTCTGTGGGAGGCTGTATCACCATCGCTATAGGGTTAGAGAATAATGTGAAATCTGAAGCATATTGATCCCAACAAACTAAATAAGTATGCTTATAAATGTTGCCTTTAAAAAACAAAGAACAAAAACAACTGGAGATTTCAAGGAAGTAAGACTGGTCCTTATCCTTAGTTTCACTACCCCATGGGAAGCTCATAAGACCTCTACCCAGAACCGTGCCTTTTCTGTGGCGAGTCCCATTTGGTCGGAATCAGCTTCCCAGCGATATTAGGACCGTGGAGCCCATCTCAGCCTTTAGGAACTGATTAAAAACTTGGCTCTTCCAGGCTGCTTTTGGTGACTAATGGTGGTTATCCTACTCCCCCCCCCTTCTTTTTTGTCAGCCATGCCATGCCTTTTAAAAATCAATTAAAAAACTCAATCATGTTCTGATCGATTGGGTTTGTTTTACATTTGTTTGTATAGCTGAACTGTATGAATTCTCTTGTTGTGAACTGCCCAGAGTTCCTTTGGAAAATTGGACAGTATTTATTTATTTATTTATTTATTTATAGTTTATATACTGCATCTATTTTCCCATAGGGCAGTTCACAAACAGAGCAGTACAAACAATTAAAACCACCACAACAGGTAATACTCAACAAAGAAAGGGGAGGGGAAAAGGTAAATAAATAAATAAATAAATAAATAAATAAATAAATAAATAAATAAATAAATAAATAAAAAGTGACTAGATGTGGTCCAATTTTTGAACAAATTGCAATATCCCTGGATGGGCTGGGTATCTGAACACAAATAGGATATTATATCATTTGAATCACTCTTGAAGCTATCACCATGACTTAATCCAGGCATCTCCAAACTTCAGCTCTCCTGATGTTTTGGACCACAGTTCCCAGAATTCTAAGCTTAGATTGCTAAAGGCAAAGGACTGTGGGAGTTGCGGTCCAAAACATCTGGAGGGCCAAAGTTTGGACATGCCTGCCTTAATCCACCACCACCCCAGCCAATCCAATTTGTTTAAAAATTGGACCAAGTCTAGTCACGTGTTGACCGGTACTGATCTAGATCAATAGATCTCACACTGGCTCTCCTGAGGTTTAGGGTTTTAACTCCCAGAACCTGGATCATTGGCTTAGTTCAGGGGTCCTCAAAGTTTTCAAACAGCGGGCCGGTCCACCACCACCCAGACACCACTGGGGGCCGGATCACAGTCCAAAAGCAGCTGCGGAGGCTGGCTTGCTCACAAAACAGGGGGTAGGTGGGGGGTTGCAATTGGTCCCAGGGGCCGGATTCAGGACCTTGGGGGGCCGCATCTGGCCCCGGGGCCTTAGGTTGAGGACCCCTGGCTTAGTTGGTTAAGGCTCCTGGGATAAAACAGCTGAACCTCCAATGGTTAAGAAGCAGAGGTCTCGAGGATCACATATTGGAAGATGTCATTGACTCCCAATCTCTGGTTCTACAGACAGCCTCCCCTATAGCAGTGATGGCAAACCTTTTAGAGACTGAGTGCCCAAATTGCAATTCAAAACCCACTAATTTTTTTGCAAAGTGCCAATACAGTAATTTAACCTGTATACAGGTGGCTATGAAGGGGCGATGTCAGGTGCCCACAGAAAGGGCTCCAAGTGCCACCTTTGGCACCCATGCCATAGGTTCGCCATCACTGCCCTATAGCATAACACATTATCTTTTTCTATGTGAGTGTATACAAGGGGCAAGTCTTCCTATAAGCATCTTACCTATCAGTTTTAAAGGCTCTATTCCACTTTTCCTGATATTTAAGGCAATTTACACATTTTTAAACTAAAATATAAAAGAGCAGGAAATACGACCGTGGACTCAAGACCATTCAACTGCTAAATTAGTCCTGAGATTATATTTCCAAATACCCGGAGAAGCAATGCAGTTTTCTTAAAACAGAAAATAATCAAAAGCCATTTTATTTCAAACACACAGACCAGATTTTAAAGAGCTCTTTCCGTATTTCAAGGTGAGTCCACTAAAACCTCTAATTACTTAACCCTCCATTCTGCCTTATCTGGTGGGGGAGGGAAGGATTTTAAACTGAGCTTCATAACTGGAAGGTTTCATTAGACAGGGAGAGTCATACAAGCAGAGGTACTCAAAATGTACAGCTCTTCCAGTTTTATGCCAACATCTTGAAGACAAGCCACTTCATTACCGTGGTGATGTGCCTCTGCTTCCCCATCACAGACAGTTGGGAGGATGGATTAGGTATCATTGGCTAAGTGTGATGACAATGAACATCCCAGTATATAAACACAGAGCACTACCAGTGTCCTTTAAGCAGTTGTCAACCATCAGAATCCGATTTCTAGTGATGTTTTAACTTCGTCTTCCCTCCCACCAAGGTACTGACATTTCTGTCACAATCTGATTTTCTTTAGCTTTGATACAATGCAAAGATTTGAACTTGCAACATTAGCCATTGCGTGTGTTTTTTAACCATAACTGTAGCTACTAGTGACCGACAATGAAAGTTGGGAGGAAGAAAGGAGAAAGCATGCTAATCAGGGTCTCAAATTCAATTTTCCCCTCTTTTTTTAAATTTATTTTTATTGATACCGTCACAATACAAGAAATATAGAAAACAATACAAGAAATATACAAAAAAGACAATGAATAGAATGTGAAAAAGACCCAACAGAAAAACTGGCAAGAAAAAACAATCTTCTAGAAACCTAGAAAAGAGGTAGGTGTAAAAAGAGTATAGAAAAGAGTAGAGTCTCCCACCCTCCTGTGAGCAATAGTACCCCCAGATAAATTCAATAAAATATCATATGCTCTAATGTTCTGCTTATTTCAAACTTCTCCCAACAGACTAGGCTTTTCCACTATATTATTTAAATATTCTTGAAATTTTTTCCATCCTGATTCCAACTTAACATCAGACTTCTTAAGCCATTTCCCACTTCTGTCCCCCAAGTCATAATATCTTTTTAGTCTAACTCTCCAATCATTAACATCTGGTATTTTACAGTCTTTCCACATACTCGCTATCTCCACTCTCGCTGCCACTGTGGCATGTAACATAAATTTCCTATCCGTGATTTTTATATCATCCCCCATAATGCTTAAAAGGAGACATTCCGGTTCTTTCTTAAATTGATATTTTAAAATTTTCTTTAGTTCAGAATAAATATTCTCCCAAAATGTTTTAATTAGGCTGCAGTACCATCACATATGTATGAATGTTCCTGTAGCTTTCTTACATCTCCAACATGTGCTACTTTGATTTCTATAAATTTTTGCCAACTTCTGGGGGGTAAAATACCATTTATATAGCATTTTATAAACATTTTCCTTAATATCCATATTTGATGTTAATTTCAAATCAATTTTCCATAGTCTTTCCCATTTATTTAAATTAATGTTTTTTCCAAGTATTTGAGCCCAATTTACCATGGTTTCTTTTATCTGCTCTTCCTTCAATTTTCCCCTCTTTGATTCAGGATTACACTGCAGGAAAACACAGCTGTAGCACTCGTGATGGTTTCTGGAGCATGAGCAATCAAAATTACCTCCTCCCCGACCTTTTGCAGCAAAGCCAAATTTCGGACTGTTCAGCAAATCAGCTAAAAGTTGCCAAGGGTAGCCAAGAACCTCAAAGCAAACCAGTTTTTAATAAGGTAAAACTCCTAAATGGTGGAAACAACCAATGCTTGGGATTAGTCGCTGTTTTGGATTAGGATTTGCATCATCTCCCATCTACTAAAAATAATAATATTTTCAAGCTCGGGAAAAATGTAAAAAAAATGAACAGCCAATTGGTAGGCGGAGTAATACAATAATTTATTCATTTATTTATTAGATTTTTTATACCACACCATCTAGCCTGAAGACTACTCTGGGCATTCAGAATGAGTGCAAAAAAGGGGTAAACTGTAAAACCTCCCTTCTTTGTCTACCAGAGCTTCAGTCCAGATCAGAACCCCATATCTTTGTTCATAAGAAGAATAAGGAGCGCTCAGTTGCATTTAACCTTGGTGGTAGATTACACCACTGGCAACAAATGCCATTGCAGTCTGATGCAACTGCCCAAGAACCAAAATGAAATGTGCACGATACAGTTCTAGTATCACTTTCAGTTTTATTCAGTAAGGTGTTGAGCTAACACTATTTGGAGTAGAATTAGCACCGGCACTACAGACAATTGTGTGTCGGTGCTTTGATTTCTTCTAATCACCCCCTTCTTTTTTAGGCACCAAGCACTGACAGTACCCAATCAAATAATAGTTCCTCATCCACAACTTCATTTACTGCATTCATCGATCCTAGGCTTCTACAAATCTCACCACCTTCCAGCCCAACCGGACCAAACGGTGCTTCCTGTGAGTAGCTTTGCATTGTCTAAAGCAGTGGTTCTCCACCTGTGGATCCCCAGATGTTCCTGGACTGCAACTCCCAGAAGTTTCCATCACTCGCTGACCTGGCCAGGATTTCTGGGAGTTGCAGTCCAGGAACATCTGGGGACCACTGGTGTAAAGTGGTTTCACCTGGAGAACCTCGACCTCCTGAATACAAATTCACAGTGGTTCCATCCATATTTTTCCTACAGTGGAGCTACTGGGTAGCTCAGTAAGTTAGATATCTAGTCGCAGAGCCAGAGGGTGGAAGTTCAATTCTTCACTGTGCCTTTTGGAGGGAAAAGCCAGTCTCTGGAGCCTTGGGCAAGCTGCACAGTCCTTGACTACCTCCAGAAGAAGGGGATGGTAAAACACTTCTAAGTATTTCCTATCTAGAGAACCCTGGAAAGGGTCGTCATTAGTCAGAATTATTTAGTTGCACCCTAAATAATTATTTAGTTGCACCACGCAAGGGCGTGGTGGCTCAGCAGACTAAGGCTCCAAAAACTGTCAGCTGCAAAGTCGGCAGCTTGGCTGTTCAAATCCTGGGTGCCACGCAATGGAGTGAGCTCCTGCTGTTAACCCCTGCCTACCTAGCAATTAAATGCAAGTAGATAAATAGGTACCGCTGTAAAAAGTGGGAAGGTAAAACAGTGTTTCCTTGCAGCCATGCCGGCCATATGGCCACAGACATGCACAACACTGGCTCTTTGGCTTGAATACAGAGATGAGAGTCAGACATGACTAGAGTCAGACATGACTAACATGCATGTGCAAGGGGAACCTTTACCTAAAAGTGGATTGGTCGTGAATGGGGCTGCTCTTGTTAGTGCAGCTGTACTACAAAATCTCTAACAATACTTGCTGAGGGAAACTTTAAGAGCAATTAATTTGCAAACATAAAAAAATGCAAGGGTAAGGGTGTGTATGTGTGCTAGAGAGAGAGAGAGAGAGAGAGAGAGAGAGAGAGAGAGAGAAAATTGAGAGTTATCAGGATCACAGCAAGGAGAATGAAGGAGTTCAAAAATTTCACTCTCCTTTTGTGGCCCTCATGAAAACCAGTCTCCTGAACCTGATAATTATATTGGCAGCAAACAAGTCCACTGGTGCCAGCGAGGAAGTGTCTGAAACTGTGAACAGCTTCCTTGGCCCCAAAGATGTGGGGGGAAAGTGTTGAACTCTCCTTCATCTCCCTTGCTATCCTGATAAATGGCAGATGTCACCCCATTCCTCGGCAGCTCCAGCTGCTGTGATTTTTTTTTAAAGGATGCATTAAACTGAGAAAGTTTAAAATGGGAAATGTGCACGTTCAGTGGGAAGTGATGTTACCTTGAGCTTGGCTTGGTTCGAGGTTCCCAAAAAGAGGTGGAACTGGGGCTGGGGCAGGTTGAAGTCCCTCAGGAAGCTTCAGAAAGGCAGAAAAATGACTGTTGTTTCCTTGTGAGACTTGATACTCTACAAGAAGACCAAGTGGCTGTTTCATAAACTCCTCCTGTTTTCCTGCCTACAGCAGCCAATGTGAAATCAGTGCCTTCCAGCAGACAAAATGCAAGGAAAGGTTCAGTCGTCAATGTGAACCCCACGAACACTCGGCCGCAGAGCGATAGCCCGGAAATTCGAAAATATAAAAAGAAGTTCAATTCAGAGATCTTGTGTTCCGCATTGTGGGGTAAGCAATCTTATCGGAAGCAGCAACAGCTGATAAATCATCACAGTTTTTTGGACGAAGGGTGGTCATTATGGTCACAGAAGGCAATCAATGCCTTGTTTGCTTAAATCCCTAAAAGTAGCCCATTAGCTGCCCTGAATACAGACTAATGTGGCCACTGGTTCTCCTGCTTTATAAATGAGATGGGCGAGCCATCCAGAAAGTCAAGAGTCCAGGACAGTACCGATAGAGGAGCTGTCATACTTGAAATGTCATATGCATCGAAATAATCTGTCAAGGCAACCTGTCAAAAGTCCATTGATCTTATCTCTTCCTTCTAGCAAGAGGGGGCAGCAAGCCCTTGATTGCTGTTCCCAAAATTTGTGCATAAGGTCCTTGCTCAGAACTAGTGTCCTTTTTGTTTGTGAAGTAAAGTACAACACACACACACACACACACACACACACACACAGAGAGAGAGAGAGAGAGAGAGAGAGAGAGAGAGAGAGAGAGAGAGAGAGAGAGAGAGAGAGAAACAAGCAAGCACAGAAAGGACTCAGCGAGTGATCAGTATAGACTGAATCCACTCTTCCAGAATGGCTGTTTTTTAAAAAGGCTACGCTATAGGGCAGCTGCTGGTGTGGTTCTCTTTCACAATTTGCGGAGTTTGATAGCTTGTATGAATGCAAACATTCTCTTTTGAGACTGGCTGAAAATATTTCATTCTGGTTGGCCTGGGAGGGATATGTGTGGCTTCGCATTCTTCCTCGCAAAAATAAGGCAAGCAAAGGTTTGGGTCCCTAAATCTTAGTAGGGCACATGGAGCTGGACAGAAGAGGTTGCACAGCAACAGACTCAGGCAACCCCTGAGTAGGTTGAGCCGTCCCTGCGTCTGTCTTCTTTCTGTAGTAACAGCAGGCCCCTGGTCATGTGATACTTCTTTCCTCTTCCACGTAATGCTCAGGTTGGAAGTCTCATGCTGCCACCAGGCCTTGTACTTAAGTTCTCAGATGCAGGTTCCCTCTGTCATCATCTCTGAGGTGATCAATGATCTGCAACTGAAGCCCTAGGGCAGTGGTTCCTAACGCTGTGACCCTTTAATACAGTTCCTCATGTGGTGGTGACCCCTTGCCCTGCTTGGAAGAGGCCACAAGCCACCTTTGGCAGGCCACTGCCACAGGTGACATAGAGAACTTCCCTCTACAGGCACCTTCAGCCAATTGCAGCCTCCGGTGCCATTGACTGGCATCCCCTCTGACCTATCAAGCTGTAACTCACTCTTTCCCCTCTTCCTCCCCCTTGTCCTCCAGACCCAAGCCGTTGGTGCCTTTTTCTTCACTGGCTCATGGCAACCCCTGTGAAATGGTCGTTCGACACCCCCCCAAAGGGTCCTGACCCCCAGGTTGAGAACCACTGCCCTAGGGGAATGATGGAGACCTGAAGCCAGTGTGTTTTATCCATTGGGTTCGTATCAGGTTCCTGATTCTGCAGGCAATCTTTGTAGAGATTCTTCCAGGGTGGCATGCTTATGGGATCCATCATGGTATGTCATATTTTCTCATCTCAGTGTGTACTCCACGTTGATGAGAGCCTTTTCCTCTGAAGGCATCTCAGCTCATTCTGCATCCAAGAGCTGCCCTTTCTGACTGAAGCTGCTAGTAATACACATCCAGCAATGGACTATGACCACAGCTGGATTGGACCAAGGGGCTGTAGTCTCCTGCATGGCCAACTCTTCATTTAAAGCGCCCCAAACCAGATTTGAGTATGATTTCGCCTTTCTGCTCAGGTTCTCCAACAACTACTATAAGAAGGGAGGCCTCCTTTTATCACAGATGGGCCTGACCTCTATGACAGGCATGTCCAAACTTTGGCCCTCCTGATGTTTTGGACCACAAGTCCCAGAATTCTAAGCTTAGATTGCCAATGACAAAAGAATGTGGGAGTGGTGGTCCAAAACATCTGGGGGGATGAAGTTTGGACATGTCTGCTCTATGACGTTGTCTAGCCATTACTACACTACAACTGTGGCAGTGAATTCCACAGTTCAACTAAGCACTGTGTGAAGGCCTGGAACTTCCATGACACACCTTATCGGATGGCCATTGGTCATAGTCTTTTAAATGTTTCCCCATCCACATGTAAGACACTCAACACTGGACTAAACTACCGAACATTTAAGGACTAGTTGTCATTGTTAATGTTGTAGTTCCTCCACCCCCAGGCTTAATTTTCCCTCTTGCTGATATTGGCCAGTACAGCAACCAGCTCCACAGAACCGATATGGTATTTTACCTACGCCCTTCTGCCTTGGCTTGAGTCTTAAATGAGAAACAAAATGAATGAGTGAAATGTGGGAAAGAAATTATCCCAAGAAATGTAGATTTACAGTTTACAGCTCTCCGGGTTTCATTTGATATATGTTTGGAAGAGGCCAAGAATTTAAATTAAGAACAGAATAGCGTAGCAAAAGTGATAATGATGTGTGTGCTGAAGTGAAGAATGCTCCCTGGACCATTGCTACTACTTCGCTGCGTTCCCTGCATGGGACCTTGTGCCATCTCGTTATTTCCACCTGAGCACTCTGATAAGAAGCCATATAAAATATGGCAACCAGAACGAAACCTTGCCTGTTGGGTGTTGCTTCTAAACACCAGCCCTTTGGCACTTCCACTGACATGAAAACAACTTGATTGTCGTAGCACATTTATCCTTGGCAACAGTGTGGTGCTTGGTGGGAAGAGAGGTAAGAAGACACAACCCCAACAGTCTTGCTGAAAATCTGTTGAGTTCTCCCCCTAACAATTCCCGATTTCCTTCCTCTTGAATGAGGTGTCAACTTTACCTCCCACTTTAGGTGATATTTCAACAGCCACTCTACAACAGTGACTCTATAAAGTTTTGAGGAGTTGTTTGCAAAAATGTTTTTATTCAAGACCCCCCCACACACACACACACATCGGGGGGGGGGTAAAAATAAAAAAGGAGCAAATGCATTGACACAAGTGCTGTAGCTCAGTAACATATCCAATAAACAAAAGGTTCCAGGTTGAATCCACATTGTCTCCAAACAGAAATAGGAAAGATTTCTACCTCCCAATGTTGGAAAGATATTACTACCAACCAAGTGGTAATCCTTTGGTTGCCAAACAGCACTAGAAGGATAGCGCCTATGACAGTGGTGGCGAACCTTCAGCACTCCAGATGTTTTGGACCACAACTCCCAGAATTCCAAGCCTGTATTGCCAATGACAAAGGACTGTGGGAGTTGTGGTTCAAAACATCTGGAGTGCCGAAGATTTGCCACCACTGGCCTATGATAATCCCCAAAGCAACCTAATGAGGGCTGAGTGTGCTAAGTGATCATAAGGCTGACAGGGATGTGTGTGTGAAAACTGTGGTTTGGGACAACAATACAATGGTATGCTTAGCTGGCAGACTCCAGAACACAAGTACTCCATCTTTCAACTTTTTGTTATAAATCCCATGAGCACTAATGGCTATGACTAGACCTATCGGACATGGATTTATTCATATCCTCTTTAGAGTGACCTTCAAAGGCAAAAGACTCACGGACGGAAGAATGTTGCCCCAATCATTCACTGGTCAAGCAGGAGGTGGGCTGAGGTGGACCCAGTTGCTTCAGATGATTCACGTTACAGGCGCTACGTGTACCCATACACCTCACCTTGTGTTCTTGCTTGTCAACAGGGGTGAATTTACTTGTGGGGACCGAGAATGGATTGTGGCTTCTAGACAGAAGTGGGCAAGGGAAAGTTTACTCACTGATAACCAGGAGGAGGTTTCAGCAGATGGATGTGCTAGAAGGACTTAATGTGCTCATTACCATCTCAGGTTTGTATGACGTCTCTGGAGGCAGCTGACCAAATAAAGGGGAAGATGCCTTCAGAAAAGAGGATTTGGCTGCAAATTGGGTTCTACCAACTCATAAGCCATTTCAAATGCTGATAGCCAGAACTTGAAATGTTCCATTTTAAAAGGAACACCCTTCTTTACACCTTGGCAGCCAGGTTGCCTTTGCCATTACAAGTAACTGGTCACCTTCTTTATTAACAGGTTGAAAAAAAAAGGGGGGGTAGGGGAAAAAACGTATTTTCAGTCTATTAGATGCCCACATGTATAAGACGTCCCCGATTTTCCAGCCTGAAATAACAGTTTATCTACTGTGTGGTTCTCTCCTTGGCTTACTTCCATGTATAAGATGACCCTAATTTTTTATTCTAATAGATTTAGTAAAAAACATAGTCTTATACATGGAAGCATACAATACTCTCTCCTTCTAAAAGGCAATACCGATGTTGCACTTTGGAAACACTTTTTAAAAACCCTAAATATTACTTCCATTGCTACTTAGGATTGAGAAATACTTAAGAAAATATCAGGTTTTTAAAAAAATCTTCCAGATGCCTCTCAAAATGCCTTAGAATGCCCTTGAAAGTAAATAGTTGTTACTGATTACTCTTAACAACCTCCTCTAGTGGTTAAATTTACTTTTTACTCAAAATTAACTAAGCACAATTAACTACACAGGTTACCACAGATAGCCATAAGAGCAAGTATGGAGTTATGGTTCAAAACATCCTCTTTCTGCTTCTGTTCCAATAAACACCAGGAAAGAAGAATAAGCTACGGGTATACTATTTATCTTGGTTACGAAACAAAATCTTGCGGAACGATGCTGATGTGGAGAAGCGACAAGGTTGGGTGTCGGTGGGTGATCTGGAAGGCTGCATACACTACAAAGTTGGTAGGTCTAATTTGCAATATAACTACCAATATTATTAGCGGAATTATCTTTCAGAGGTGACTCATAAAATCTCTAAGGAATTGGTTGTCAATTTTCTAACTGCTGCCAGGAACATGCTGGGAAGTGCAACGGGCACTGCCTATGAAGCTTTCTCGACCTTTGGCAATTCATGTCTAAAAGTTACTTTGTGTGCACAACTAGGCAACAGAATTTCACTCACTGAGTAACTGCTCTGATTTGTACTGTTAGAGAGCGATAAGGCAACTGATATAATTTAAATGGATAAACTGACTTGATACAATAAATTAAGCAAACCATTCATTGATACAAAGCTGTCCTTCATTTTGATTTGTGGCTTGTTAAGGTCAATGAATCACAAATAATGAATTTATGTTTTTTCCCTGACAAATTGACAAATCAATTTGTAAAATCTTTTTTTAACTTAAAAATCCTATAAAATCACCTCCAAGGAACGTAGAGACACCAGATTTGCAGGGAAGCTTTTTCTAACTGTTCCCTACAAGCTCTACATGTTTGGTGAACTTTGGGTGCGGATGTCTGTTCCTAATCCTAACCACCACCATTCCAAGGAAAATGCCCCCTGAGAGACACCTCCCATAACTCTTCTCTACAATCCCTCCAAGTTTGGGGACGAATGGGTTTCTTGGACCTGAGCTATACATCCACAAAAATGCCCCCCTGGGTAGAAAACTGCCCTTTAGCAACTGGCTTGGGGGAGCCCAATCTTCCCCAAACTTGGAGGGATTGTAGGGAGGAGTCAGGAGACGTTTCCCTGCAAATCTGGTGTCTTGTGGGACATTTCATAGCACAATAAAACAACGAATCAAAAATCATTAAAATGTGTCAATTTGTATTTGTTTGGGGTATCAGTTTCTATGAATAGGAATCAACAAATTATTTGGATGAATTTTGCAATTCTTTTTAAATCCATTCCCATCTCTACTTTGGGAAAATCTTTTTTTTTTACTAGGCTAGATAGTTTTGGACTTGAACTTTGAAATTAAAATGACATAATGGTGGTTCTCATCTGTTTCTCTTAATTGACAATAAGGAACGTGCAGGCGTTCATCCTGGGTTCAAACTCCATGTGTTTGTTTATCATGATAAACTGACTTGTGAAATTAAAATTATGAAAGGCCTGAGCAAGTGTAATGACATTAATGGAATATGGGATAAACTGTTGGTATATGTATTTCAAAATGGTAAAGGGTATACACCCGGAGAAGACTCAATGTATTTCTGGAGGGAAATGGGCTGGTTAATATCATGAAAGTTGGAATTTTGTTAAAGTCCTGGTGGGGGGGGGGTTGCCCGGGGTTTATATCTGTTATATTTGTTATATTTTTGTTATATTGATGTGTGTTATTTGCTTTCCTTTATATTTTGTTGTTTTATCTGTTTTTATATATAAATAAAATTTAAAAAAACCTCATGTGTTTAGAAGACCTGAGTTCAAGGATTTCAGCCTTATTTTATGTTTCCCTGCACTTGCAAAGGGCTGAAGAATGATAGAGACAGGGGTGTGCATGTAGAATATCTCTCTCCCTCTCTCTCTCTCTCTCTCTCTCTCTCTCTCTCTCTCTCTCTCACACACACACACACACACACACACACACACACACACACACACACACACACACACACACACACACACACACACACACACACACACACACCATTAACCAAGCTGGCTGGTTGGGGTTCCGGAAGCTGTAATTTAAAAAATCTATATTCTGCCCAAGATGGGTAATCCTTATAAAGTATGCATATATCCTCAAACCATGTTGAGCATTGCAGATAAAATCCATCGCTTTTGGCTTTGCAATTCATTTTTTTTAAAATTCCCATTTCTACTTTAGAAAGTGACACAGAGGGTACCCCCGCCCCCAATTTCTGTGACTTTTGGTTTTAAAAACAACTATTACTTTCCAGTGAAATATGAGAGGATCAAATTTCTTGTGATCGCTGTGAAGAATTCCGTTGAGGTTTACGCCTGGGCTCCTAAACCCTACCACAAATTTATGGCTTTTAAGGTAAATCACCAAGCAGATTTATACTTGAATGCTCTACTTGTTTTTATAGCATAACCCCATTACTGCAATCCTGTTCGGATTTCCTGTTTCTTTTGAAATTATCAAACACATTTATCAATTATTGGAAAAATAGACTCACAGTATTAGACAGCCATCCTTTAGAGCTTTACTACCCAATTGAAAAAGTTGTTTATAGTAATTGTAATATTTCTCATCAACCAATGGGAATAGTCCAACAAGATTTGCTGGAGATCTGTCAGGTTTCTTTGTGGAAAGCCATGATCAAAAAGTGGCATAAAATGTGCTATATGTTTATAGTGCAATTTTCTCCTGCCCCACTTTTTGCCGTTCGTAACCTGGGGTCAGAGAGCAGTGTAAACCAATTACCTGAGTTCACCCAGCACACCAGAGCTCATCTGGGTGATGGACATATTACTTCTGGCTGCAGGACTTGAGATATAAGCACTCAATTGATGACTGTAGCTTTTATTTATACAGGTCTACTGAGCATCCATCTCTTCACTTACAAATTAATTCCCAACAATATGTGAAATGTCCGATTTCTTCTTTTCACAGTCATTCACCTCGCTTTCTCATAAACCTCTATTGGTGGATTTGACAGTGGAGAATGGCCAGAGGTTAAAAGTCATATACGGTTCACCAGTTGGGTTTCATGCTATTGATGTGGACTCCGGCTCAGTTTATGACCTCTACCTTCCAACACATGTAAGATTTTACACTGGGATGATACATTTCGTCCTTAACAATTGAGTTGTTCAGCCTCTTTAATTTAGATAGTACAGTACAGTATATGCCAGATAGTGCAGAGTGGGGATCTGAGCCTGGTTTATCCAAAACTTACTCTGGCACTCTAACTACTACACCATACTTCCTTTCTGCAAAAAAAAAAAAAAAAGGCCACTTGATAGAGTTGCAATGTGTTACTCTCTGCTTTTAATAAGGGAGTCATGACACATCTTTTTAGACAGGCGTGTGATTTTTAACCTGCCTTGCAGTGCTGTTTCCAGTTTGTGTCCTTTGCAATGTTCATGGCTGCAGATCCAGGAGTCAGGAATTCAATTCCCCACAGTATGGAAAAGGATGGACTTGCTCCATAGGGATCCTTCCAGTAATGCAGTTCTAAGATAGTTGTTGTTGTTGTTGCTGCTGCTGCTGCTGCTGCTGTTATATACATATAAATAATAATGATCATGATGAGGGCAAGATCCAAAAACTAGATGGATCAGGGCTGGACAATGGTGATATCATAAAATCATTATCTAGGGATGACAATTATAAATAGCTTGGGAAACTGGAGGCAGATAATTCCCTGTATACGAACGTTAAAGATTTGACACAAAGGGAATAAATACATCAAAAGACTCCAGAAAATTTTAAAAACAATATTAAATGATGGAAATACATTCAAAGCCATAAATACTTTAGGTCAATCCAGTAATTAGGTACCCAGCCAGAATAACAGACTGGATCCAAGGTGAAATTGAAATATTGGATTTTAAAAAAGATGAAAGTTTATGCTAATGCATCACAAACTAAATCCCAAAACTGATGTGGACAGACGGTATTTAAAGCGGAAAATTGGAGGTCATGGCTGCTACAAATAAAACAAGTAATACTATTGATAAAATTAAACATATATTCCTGAAAACAGTGAAAATGTGAAACATTTTAAAACGAGTAGGAATTAATGTTGAATATAAGAAATGGTTTAAGATTAATTAAATAGGAAGAAAAATAAACCAATGCATAAGCAATATCTGAGAAATACTTGATGGAAAAAACAAATTACCGTATATACTCTAGTATAAGTCGACCTAAGTATAAGCCGGAGGCCCTAATTTAAACCCTCAAAACTGGGAAAATTGATTGACTCAAGTATAAGCCTAGGGTGGGAAATGCAGCAGGGCCTGGCAACTCCTCCTTTGTGAGCTGTGTGTGTGTGATGTTTAAAATGACTTTTAGCCACCGAGGCAAGTGCTTGAGTTGGTGGCTAAAAGTCATTTTAAACATTGTTTTAAAATGACCTTTTAAAAGTCATTTTAAACATGGGGGGGTCAGGAGAAGTGGCGCACAATGTTTATAATGACTTTTAGCCACTAACCCAAACTTGCCTCAGTGGCTAAAAGTATTGACCCGCATATAAGCCGAGGACCTTTTTTCAGCCCAAAATTAGGGCTGAAAAACTAGGCTTATACTCAAGTATATACAGTAACTTGGACATGTCTAAAATTGAGGACCATCAAGATAGAAACCAAAAATTGGATCTTGGCAGCAAGAGAACAAGCACTAACGTCATAAAAGTGAGAGAAACAGAAGATGGAGCTACCTAAATGAGGAAAAAGTAGTAAAACTCCAAGGGGAAAGGGTCACAGTCTCAAAAAAGGAATTTCTGTTCGGTAGCAAAGTCCCAATTTAATTATATATGTGAAGGAGCAATATTTCCCAAATGAGCTTCCTCAAGATGGGGCTCCCTTGGGAAAGTTGTGACTCGGTTTCTATTCGCACAAGAAAAATTGCTCTAAAAATATACTTTCTCCCCAGGAGTCTGGAAACCAGAATAAGTGTGTCATGGTTGCATTAGGTTTTAGCTATTAGGGTTCTCTCACTCTTTTTGATTGGAAGGAAGGGTGCAAACTTGAGGGTCTGGGTAGAATTTCCTTCAGGAAGCTTCTTCAAACCAGCCACAATCTGGACTTCTGTTAAAGCCAACAAGCCGAAGGCAGGCAGCCTAAGAACTTCTCTTCACAATCTCCATTCCCTACTTGGATTCCCCATGCAAATAATACCAAGGCAGCGCATTAAAATTGCTCTCCGGCTCTGGATTCCTGTTCTGGTGCTACGGATAGTGGCTGCAGAGATGGCGGACTATAAGGTTGGCCTGGGTCGATTACATTTGCCTTCTGGGGTGTGTTCATGATACTCCTGTGGGGCTAAAAACGGGCGTCCTTTTTAAGAGTGTGTGGAAGTCTATGTTTCCTTGTGCTTGGCAAAAAGTGATCCTTTCGCTTCCCATGAAACTATTAATAATTGTGGGGATCTCTCCTAGCTGAATTAGATAACAACAATATTTCTCTGTCTGCCACAGCAGATTAAGGGTATTTCAGAATTGGTTTTATTTTGGGAATTTTGTTTTACAAGAAAACTATTGTGTATGCTTACTGTAAATGCCCATCTCTCTCTCTCTCTCTCTCTCTCTCTCTCTCTCTCTCTCTCTCTCACACACACACACACACACACACACACACACACACACACACACAGAGAGAGAGAGAGAGAGAGAGAGAGAGAACATGTGCTGAGTTTTGAGACTTAGATATTACAAATTCCTCAACGCTAATTCAATATTTTACCGTGAGATCTGTAAGATGAAGAGGCAAACTAACCAAAGTGTATGCAATAAACTAAACACTGAGACACTTTATATATTCAGTAAATGAAAATATATTACATCCAGACTACTAAAGCAGTGAAATGATAAAGGAATTGTTTTGTTATGGTGTGAGTTTTACGGCATTGTTGGACTGTTTGCATATTTGCTAATCTGGATCCGCTGTTTTTAATACATGCCTTACTTCCCAGCATTCTTCAAAAACATGGAGGAATATATTTCTTATCTTTGTCATGGATATATATATAAACGTTGCTGCTAGTTTTATTACATCCAATTGCTTTTTGGTTTATTTTTACTACATGATTCTTCCAGAACATTAAATGAAACACTGGTACAGTCTTTGATATTTAAAGAAAGGGTTTAAAAAGAAAGAAAGAAATCTTTTCAGTTGCTGAATCTTGATAGGAAAAAGGCATTTCTTTTCATTTTGCAGGTCTCTGAACTTGCAAAAAATATGTAAATACAATTTGCAAGCAGATATATCCTTTTCCTTCAAGGATCTCCAGGTCTGTAGGTTTTAATGTTCTGCCAAGATACCTAGATTGATGGACTATAGCTACTGAAATTACATCCTGCCTCGAGATATAAATCTTAATAAAATATTATTTCAGATCCAGGGAAATATTCACCCACATGCCATCATCATACTCCCAAATACCAGTGGAATGGAACTTCTACTCACCTATGAAGATGAAGGAGTCTATCTTGACATTTATGGACACTTCTCAAAGGAAAATATTTTACAGTGGGGAGAAATGCCAGTGTCTGTTGGTAGGTGTGATATGAATACATCCATATCTTGCACATGATATGACACAGGGAAAGCAGCTGTCATTTCCGTGCTCTCCCCAAAGGAAGAAGCCAGTCTAGGATATTGTGGAGATGGAAGAATGGCAGCGGGACAATCAAGTGGCCTGGGGATTTTATGTACATGACGTGCATGTAGTAAAATATGAGTGGTGTGGCAAAAGCAGAAAACAGTAAATGGCAACCTGTGTCCTTCTCAATGGTTTGGGATCACAGCTCCAATTCGCATTCCGTAAATAGGATGATCCTCAATTTTTAGTCTAACAATTTTAGATACAAATATAGTCTTAGACATGGAAAAATACAGTAGCTCTAGATGGTTTATTTGTTCAGTTTTAGTATCATGGTCGAAATGGCTTGCCAAGTCCATGCAATTAATAACTTGTACTTGACACCAGCCCACATTATGAATGTAAGGCCTGAAATGCAAAGGGAACAGGGGGAATGCCCATACATGGGGAGCAGGTCATCCTTTGGGTCCTAGGTACTCTTGCTGTCTGTCGTTTGGTAAGGCCTCGCCAAAAGACAGCCACCGTGGCCGTTGGAGAGATGACAGTTCTTGGTAAAAGAAAGTAATACTTCTCATCTATGGATTGCTGGCAATATATTTGCTGAAGTACTTAAGCTCTCGTCTAAGCTTGGTTGGCACAGCTGCCTGTCTGACCCTGGTCAAAAGCTTAGTGGCAAAAGTACACCAGCGTACCCATCCTCTTCAAAGAAAGAAAGAAAGAATTGGTTCCACTTTTTATAGAACATGGCAGGGTGCCATACTGCTGCTGTAGACCTTTACCTTCCCAAAAAACACAAAAAGAGGAAAGCTGTGAGGTATAATTAACACATGTCAAGCCAGTGCTCCTCTATGCCACATGAATGTTTAACACTGTACACATGATGCTGGGTTCTTCTTGTATCTACAATCTAGCATTAGAGGCATGGGGTGAAACTACTGAAGATAAAAGAATCATTAGCCAACAAGATTTAGCAGGGAGAGAAAATAAAATCCAGCTGTGAATATTGAACCTGCTTGGAAGCTTGATTAAAAATTTTTTTCAGTGGGGACCTTTAACACTCCACATAAAGTGTTAGAAGACACTGAGAAGGCTTGTTTTTTTCTGTTCTAAAGGAGAGGAATGAGTTGCTGCTAAAAGGGCAGAATATTTGATTTTTGTACTAAAGCGCAACAGTGCCTCCGAAGTGGTACTGATGCATGTCTAATCGTTAAAAGAAACAACAAGGACAGAAATACTGGAAAGAGAGAGGCAATTGATTGACATTTACATAGACAAGCCCAAGACAACAGAATGGACCAGACAGCTCTTACAAGTGTCTAAGATAAACCAAGATGCCAGCACTTAAATGGGTTGGGAGTGGGGAGAGGAGGAGACTTCCCATTTTCAAAACATTTCAAAGGGAACGTCTTTTTGAGGAATATATTACAAGGAAGACTGGTCATTCGGGGATAATGGCTGGAAAACAGTACAAATGTCTCATTATCCAAGAGGTTTTTGTCTCTTAATTTCGTTGAATCGAAGGCAGCTGGAGCCTGTTTGTCTTGAGGACAAAAAAGGAAGCTGGAGACAGACAACCATCCATTATTGCATTATGGTCAAAGAAATAAACCATTAGATGGGATGCCAATAGGACTGTTTCAAGCTGCAGGAGATTGAATCTGTAAAAGTCGTAACAAAAAACAAATAGGCTAACGAATATGAAAAAAAACTATGGTCATTCTTATAATAAGTCATGGGACAGGTGAAAACACTACAATATATTTTCCATTCCTATATAGACTCTGTTCTATGCCACATTGTTGTTCTAACAGAGTAGGCCTTTAGGGGAAGTTTTGGGGAAGGAGAAGATGTTTCAGGAAGAGAGGAAGTGGCATGAACCTCTGGAACAAGGTTCGTGCCCATCTGTACTCCAGCCAGTGCTTTCATTGTCATCACAACCCCCAAAGGTAGGCCTGCCAAATTTATAAAACCTTTTGAGAAAGACGTTCTCATCTGGCTCAGGTGGTAAATTTAGCAACTGGAGGGGTAATGTGATTTCATGTCCCTCTGGAGAAACAAACAAACAAAAATCCATCCACATAGGAAAATGGATAATGGGGATAATGGTTCCAGGGTAGACTTTACTTTGCTACCTTTTTCTATGTCATTTTCTCCTCAGGGAAGCACATTGGTCATGTAAATCTGAGCCTGCTGTTAGAAAGGGGACGGACCAGCCAATGTTTTACTGCCCGCATGACAATTCAACTGTGATTACTCTTGGAGATATAAAGCATGAAGTCTTTACTAATCTTCTTGTTATTGCTATTGGTTACCTTTCCCTCCATGGGTTCAGCACCACCCACCCCACGTGGAAAGGCTCTACATGGCCGACGCTTCCTCCACATGGGTCCACGTTCATCCAGACCATGTAACTCTTGCATGTTTTCTTTTTTTAAAGCTTACCTTCAGTCTCATCAAGTCATGGGCTGGGGAGAGAAAGCTATTGAGCTGCGTGCTGTGGAGACAGGAAGCCTGGAAGGAGTGTTTATGCACAAAAAGGCACAGAAACTGAAATTCCTTTGTGAAAGGAATGATAAGGTACATGTGCGAAACTCCAGCAGAGTGAGGCCACCCACTTCTGTCACTGAGAAAGAAGAGTGGAGACTGGGGAGGGTTAACAGATCATTGGGGTGACAGCCTTCCCATGCGTTTTAAACTAGGTGCTTTTCAAGCACTGTAGCAAGTAACAGATGCAGGGGTGGGGAATCTTATTTTTGGGACTACTGAACAACTGTCAGAAACCTAAAACTAGTGTGACGGTTAGCTAGCAGATGCCAGGTGCTGTGTTTGCAAAAATAATTTAACCTCTGAACACATGACCATTTGAACATTGTTACAGTTAACAGGAAGGAAAGGTACCTTTCCATGCTTGGAAAGGGTGGGAGGGTAAGCATTTTCATGTAATTAGCATTGATATTTACTACAGCGAGATGTGGCTGTGGCCAATAGCATCAATGGCTGTAAAAGGGAGTAAACAAATTAGGAGAGGGGAAGCCCAGAGTTGGCAATTAGCTTCACTCAATCCTTAGATGCCAGCTTGCTGTATAATAGCAGCTGCAGTGTACCTTTCAATAAGAGACCTGTTTTAGTATCTATTTATGTGTAGCTCTTTCTCCATCTTCTCTACACATCTTCTTCTTTGCAACCTATGAGGGATGCAGGTCAGTCTGAAATAAAGTGACAGGCCAAAGAACAACCTGTAAGTTTTAATTCCAGTCTGACCATCCAGCTTTTATATCATAGGCTCAGTAGAAACTGTAGAAATTTCAGTCTACAGACTTATTCACCCGCTACCTATTGATACTTCATATTCCTCTAAGACGAAACACGCCTCACTGATTTGAAATAGAAATTACATTTATATATTCAGGTATATACAGTGACCCCTCACCTATCGCGTGGGTTAGGGACCCGAGCCAACCCGCAATAATTGAAAATCCACTATATGCAGATGCAGGTTGGGTCAAGCCTGGGGGGGGGGTCTAGCTGGGGCCTCTTGTACTCACCCCCCCCAGCCTGGTGCTGCCCTGAATGGGCCTGTGAGGGCCTTCCTGGGCCTTCTGGAGGCCCCAAAAGGCCCTCCCTGCGAACCAGAAGTGGCTTCCGGAAAACTGGAAGTGACTTCTGGATCACCAAAAATCATTTTTGAGGCCTCCAAGGGACTTTCCCCTTTACCCCAGGGGGGCTTTTTTCATATACTGTGGTCCCACAATATAGCAGGAACACAGTATATGAACCGCGAAAGGGCAGGGGACCACTGTATCACATTCTCAGATATCATGCAACTGTTCGTATAAATGTAAACTAACATTGGCTCTTCCTTCTCTCTCTTTTCTAGGTATTTTTTGCATCTGTTCAGTCTGGAGGCAGCAGTCAAATTTACTTTATGACCCTTGGCCAAAACATACTGTTCAATTGGTAAATCAGAATGAAGCACCATTCAATTTTCCCTCTGGATAAGAGCTGTGCAAAATTCAGGCTGGTTACACAAATTTGCACACTTTCCTGTGAAAGGACAAAAAAAAAGGTTCCCAGCTTGCTGATGTCTATTAATGATAAAGACTGTTTTGTTTCCCTTTTCATCTACTGCAGATACATTGTTCGCTCTTTAAAATCTGTTATTCAATAATTCTAGACAGCTATTTTTGATAGTTAAGGGCAAATATGCAATTGAGAAAACTACAGCTGTATGAAAATTATAGCCAAGTTAGCAAATTCTGTTTACTACAAAGTATGCAGAGGTATGATTTTTGCACAGATATTGTAATATTATTTTCTCTAAATTTCTAGTTTTGTTTTTTACTGTGGACAACAGTTGTGTACAGATAGGCATATTTAATATGTTTGTATCTTGCTACCTGTGGAAATTTACTAACTTAGTTTTGGCTTATTTTGCCATTCTTGCTAACACAGATACACTTCTTATCACTCAGAACAAATAAGTAGGGGGCACTCCATGAAACTTTTGGGTGCTAGATCTCAAACAAATAAGAGAACGTACTTTTTCATCCAGAGGATCACTGGTCTATGAAACTCCCTGCCAGAAGAAGTGGTGACAGCTGTCAGCTTTGACAGCTTTAAGAAAGGATTAGACAAGTTCATGGATAACAGGGGTATATTCATGGTTATCATTATGGATGCCTAAGGACAACCTCCAGGTTGGAGAGATAGGCAGGATCTCTCTCAATGCCATTTGCAGGGAATCATAAGCAGGTAAATACATCTGCTTGGGAATACCGTGAAGCAAATGGTGAGCCTCTGTGTGAGACAGAAGGCTGGACTGGATAGGCTGTGGCGTGTTCCAGCAAGGCTGTTCTTATGTTCTTATAAGTAGTGATGACATTTACTTTTCAGAAGAAAAAAAGGGGGCCTTGTGAAGCTTTTTGTTAGTTTTCAAATATAGCATCTGCACCGGAACTTCCCAGAGGCCTCAAGTCACAGTCATTTGGAATATGTAGCATCGTTGGTGACAAACACATATAATTTTTATCAGTTTTTTTTTTTAAAAAAACAAGTATACGAATGACAGTGTATCAGCATAAGAATGTATTTCTAATGATATTTTAAATAACAATATATTTGGGGGTAGAATTTTTTTTAGACTGACCCTGCTAATCTTACTGTCCCAAAAAGCCATTAATATTCAGATGAAAAGGACCTCTTCAAGTACAGAACTCACATTCTTCATAGGTGGTTGTAGTTTGTTTTTCACTTTGTTTTCACAACTCATCTATCTCCTGATTTAGATATCGATATATGTATATTCTCTCTCTCTCTCTCTCTCTCTCTCTCTCTCTCTCTCTCTCTCTCTCTCTCTGTGTGTGTGTGTGTGTGTGTGTGTGTGTGTGTGTGTGTGTGTGTGTGTGTGTGTGTGTGTTGTTTGTGTGTGTGATATCAAATTTAACAGGTTGGTTTTAAAAACAGCAGTAGAAACAAAGAGGGGGGAAAGCTTATAATTCGGGATAAACATTTCATTAAAATGATGGTGGTACCCATTTGTTTAAACATGGATTAACACGTGATAATTTGTCAATGGACCAAATAACAATTTTTTAAAAACGAAGGACTCGTTTAAAGCATTTTAATGCATTTCATCTGAGCAATACATAATCTATAGACACAGTGGTATTTTTGTTTAGTTTTTCCACTATTAAATTTTATTCTCAGGGGCTTATTCCTTCGTGCTATTCTAGGGGTTGAGCTTTTAAGTTTACATGTGCAATCAGTGCTTTGTTAAAGTTTTTACAATGCTTTGGAAAATCTTTAAAGTATTTTCCCCAAAAGATATATGTAGTCTATGTTTGGGAGCCGGGGTGTAAGAAGTGTTATTAAAACAGTAATTAAACATTATGGTATTATATATTTTAACATATTTTAAGAGGAAACATATCAGACCAGAAGTTGTTGGAGTCAGCTGTCTAAAAGTAGAAGGCAGCTTGTGATGTATGCCTATAAAGACCTTTACTGTTGAGAAACAAAAGGGCTAGAGGGCATGAATTCCTCACATTTACAGAACTAAGAATGGAAGTCCTTGGTCACACAGAATTTTGGTCCTCCAGATATTTGGTGACATGAATCTTTGTCTTAAAGAGTAACTTATTTTATTTTTACTAAGACCTTTGAAATACACAGTCAACATCATCAGTCTGAACAACTGCAAGTTACTAGAGGCAGTATATTCTTCCGTGTATGAAAAATAGTATTGCTTGACATCTTCAAGTGACAAAACTTTTGTTTTCCTTATCAAGTTTTATAATGAGGTTCACAAATTCTCCAAGCACTGAAACTCTGCTTTATGTGTTTACAATTTTATAGTGGTTCTTTTTTCTTTTTTAAATGTTCTATATGTCCACCAAAATGAATTTAACTAAGGATAGGCACTTCAATAGCTCTTTAAGGGACAGCAAAGATATTCAAAATATTCCTATGAAACTTTCCTGGCTTTCTTATTCTTTATGACAGATGTTAGAGTCACTGTACATCAAAAATGACCCGTCAGCGCATAAGAACAAATGTCAGATTTACTTAAGAAACTGTTTCATTATACTGTATTCTCACTATTAATTAAAAGTTAGATGACACTTCAGTTTATGACAGGGTCTCATACCTCGATGTTGCTATCCTCTAGATATTTGGTCCCCAGTATGTGGATGGTTTCAAACTGAGTAGCTCTCTATGGGTTACCCTGGATCTTCTAGTTCACAGAATTTTAAAGAATAGGAAATAGGTTAGTTTAGTAGATGTTACACATGTGCATAAACAAGGAGTGTCCAATTATGTTTCATATCTAGTGGCTGATGCCCTCTTGCACAACTCAATGGACATAAAGACTGATGGTGTCATCAGCCATGGGGATTAACATTTAAAGTGTCCTCCCTACTCCAGAAGCCCACCCAGCCCAGTTTTGAAGATCCCTAGGGACCTCCTTCAACATGGAAAAGCCTCTGAAAGTCTCAGAACAAAGGGTAAGGAGAGTTGAACGTATTTTTTAAAATGGCATTGGCAGTCCTGCTACCAGAATCAGGACCGCTGGCGATGCTTTTTGGATATTAATGATTCCCTGTCTCCAAAGGGTTTCCCTGGCTGAAAGAGATTCCTAGGGAACCTTCAAGACTGAGAAGACATCCATGGTTGATGCCATCAGCCTTTGTGACAATTCCACCAACAAATTTTAATCACTGTGTTACACAAAACTTATGTTAGAGCTAGAACAGCCATATAACTGAGGGTTGTAACACTGCACTATCTATGGAACAGGGAAGCAAGGAAGAACAAAAGACTATCTCCCTAGAATAGATGCCAGGTGGCAATATGGACAAGTTTCTGTTAGTCACTGGGATAATGGAAAGGAGGGGTTCCTTATATTCTTTTAAAGATAAAAATAACGTATTTCTTACTATGTAATAATCACATCATTCCCATGCAGGAGAAATCAAAATCAGTAGGTAGAGATGGAAGATTGAAATGTTTAGAGAAATAGCTGAAGAGGTGAAATGACACTGATGCAAAGAAAACAGAAAAGGAAATGATGCAGGAAAGATGTCTGTGAAGATTCTCAGTCATCCAGGTGAATTTATCTGGAAGTTGAGTCATGTCAACTAGACTTCTTTTTCTTGAAAGAGAGAAATGTTTCGCTGCTAAACCAAAGAGCTTCATCAGTCGGCTGTTTGGATGACCAGCGAAACGTTTCTATATATCAAGAAAAAGAAATCCAGTTGCCATGACTCAACTTCCAGATGCAGGAAAGAAAAAATGGTTAGATCATAACTGTAGCTGGGCATGGAAGGTACAGTAACAATGCTTACAGGAATTGAGAAGGTTGTGATTAAGGAGAAACTGATGATTTAAATTGCATTACCCATGGGAGAGTTTCAGAGAGTGAAGAAGAAGAAGAAATATAAAATGAATGGTGGAAAATATTTAAGGAAATAAATCTTTAGGCTGGAATATAATTGGGAATTTCCCCAAACACAAATAGCTGCTAGAGGACACAATACTCTAGATCACAGCATGAGGTGCTCATATTTAAACTGTCCTCCAGCTGGCATCTCCTTCAGCTGAAATTCAAAGGAATGGTTCAAGGGGCTTAACATGGGGGAGGAGGATCACACCAGTGGGTCAGAGTGGTGTGTGTGTGTGTGTTAAACCTCCTGTTGCAGCTTTAAACTCATTAGATAATATTAGAGCTAATAGATGCTCTCTAAATGTTTCCTGGATGATTTGGCAGAACTAAAGAATAAAGGAAGGTTAAAAAGAAACAAGAATAATTCATGTCACTTGCCTACACTGACACACAACCCTTATGTTACAGAGGTTCTTGATCACAAATGAGCACAAGAATACAAATGGAAAAAACAAGAGTCTCTTCCATGTTTTTTTCCAATTCCGGTTAACCTAAAAGTTCTATCCCTATTTGTCAATTTCATCTGTCCTGCTATTTTGCTGGTGATGCATTTCATTGAACAATGGTTTTACTCTGACTAAAATGTTCTGGGGAAGAAAATAATTACTAAGAAAGATCTATAATACTGCTGTGCTTTCTGTTACAGGAATTCCCACATTTGCAGCTTCATGTTCTGTAAAAGTAATGAAAGGCAATAAACTATGCATTTAAATTTATTTTGCAAGTTACATTGCTGTACCCAAACTTGTTAATTTAAGACTGGGAACAATAAATGATATGAACTATATATCATTGGTGTTTTTAATTTTCTTTTACATATTCTTTAATTTCTAATCCATATACAATATTTGAGACAAAAAGCCATTTACTGGAGAGAGAAAAATGATTAAACGTTTATTCTCAATGTATTATCTTACAATGACAACTATTACAAAAAGGATGGATGATACAAAGCTACACAGATGTCTCCATAGAGCAGGGCAATTTTGTTTCTACAGTAATTGAAAAGTATTTGCCAATAAATAAACAGTTCAAAGGTGATATGGACGTTTTTCTGATTTCAACAAATTCCCCCTATTAAAAAAAAATTAGATCCCCTTTATCAAATATTTCTATGTTAAAGCACATCACATTATTTACTTTGCATTCCTGTATCCCAATCTCTCCCAGCTTGATACCCTCAGGATTACCCCTAATTAGAGATGGGCACGATTTAGCGGTATTCCCGTTTCCGTTACTCGTTTCCGTTACTCTACGGAAACGGTAACGGGAATTACTCCGCCAGACTTCGAGCTCGAACCAATGAACGAACAATTTTGGTCTGATTTGTCGTGCTCGTTACTTGCATCGCGGCGATCGCGCAATGCCAAGCGGCACAGAAAAAAGTTTTTAAAAGTTAAAAAAAACCCCGATTCCCGGCCCTAAAAGTAGGCGAAAACTGTCTGAGGGCAGCTACCAGGCCAGAAAGGTGTTTTATTTGGGGGGGGGGTGTTCCCCGCCCCCCTCTCCTTGGCTATTGCTACTGCTGCGCTGCTGGTACCAGGCTGGGAGGGCGCATCCATTTGCCATGCAGTGCGGGGGATCCAAAATGGCGACCACAATATTTTTTTTAAATCGTTGCCCAAAACCCCACCAAAGCACCACAGAAACATGCGAAAATTAGCTATTTTACATGCTTGAATTTTTACAGTAGCAGCAGTGGTTTTTTCTTGCAAAAAAAAGTCTCCGTTTATTTTATTTTATTTTATTTTATTTTTTTACACCTGCGCATTCGCAATGATGGGCTCGCCCATGGGAGTGGACCATGCAAAGTTTTGGAGCCATTCCACCAATCGCATGGCCAGGTTTTGCTGACTGTACCAGGCTGGGAGGGCGCATCCATTTGCCATGCGGTGGGGGGGGGATCCAAAATGACGACCGCAATATTTTTTTTGAAATCGTTGCCCAAAACCCCACCAAAGCACCACAGAAACATGCGAAAATTAGCTATTTTAAATGCTTGAATTTTTACAGTAGCAGCAGTGGGTTTTTCTTGCAAAAAAAAGTCTCCGTTGATTTTATTTTATTTTATTTTATTTTTTTACACCTGCACATTCGCAATGATGGGCTCGCCCATGGGAGTGGACCATGCAAATTTTCCACCAATCGCATGGCCACTTGGCCAGGTTGACCACAGAGACTTCTGGGATGTGCCAATTGGGCATAAACAGCCCACTAATCGTAGCCCAAACCCGAACCCTAAGCCTAACCCATACGCCAGTACACTGTCCTTCGAAGTGGGTCAGAGAGGCACCCAGATGCACCCCAATACTCACCCTAACCTCACCCGTAACTAGCCTAACCCTAGCCCTTGCGCTAACCTGTCTTAACCCTAAGCCAGATCTACTTGCATTGCACTACATGCAAGTACGTGAGACACAGTGGGTGCAAAGAGTCTGCCAGTCCGTCACTTGTGGCTCTGGCTGACTCCTGCAGCTCCCTCCAGGAGCCTGCTACCCCCCCCCAAAACCAATACTAACGACAACGAAAAAACGCACCAACTAATTTTTGCGAAATTTCGCGAAAAACGGAAACGAGCCGAAACGGACTGCCTCCGACACACGACAACTCGAAAACGTCATTTTCCCGAGTCGTGCCCATCTCTACCCCTAATCATGGATGATAGAAATTGCAATCCTACTCATTTGAAAGGCACAAAGTTGACGAAGAGTGTTATACACACTTGGCTGGGGGTATGCCCCACGAAACTCAATGGGGGGTTTCTTCTGAGAACACATACAGAATTGTGCTGCCATTTAGTTGTTTCTTTTAAAATGAAATATGCAAAACAAGATAGTGTTCTTGAAAATAGCAGTTTTTAACGGGGCTATATGGTCCCCCCCCCAGGGTGTGTGTAGAGATGGCACATTTGAAGCCAACCACAGACTGGAAACAGTTTCCACACACCACCTTACAAGGTTTGTTATGCAAATTATGCAACCTTGATTTAGCCTATATATATATATATATATATATATATATATATATATATATATATATATATATATATATATATATATATATATATATATATATATATATATATATATATATATATATATATATATATATGTTTTCGTAGATTTTCACGGGTATAGGTATGCATGTTAGGGTGGATTCGGGTTTCTTCCCGTGTAGAAATCTGGTTGTTTTGGCGACGTTTCGACGAGGTCTCACTCGTCATCTTCAGGCTGGTGTTCTGGCTTCTTTCTTCTTGAAGCAAAGCGTGATCTCAGTTGAAGTCCTTCTATAAATACTGCTGGGGGGGTGTGGTTTGCTTGCTCTGTTGTTGATTGTAGGTTCGTTTGTTCTTTTGTGATCTGCTGTGTGGCTGAGGCGATCGTTAAGGGCTTAACTGCTGGTGGGTTAGATGGCTGTTTAGAGACATCATGTGTGGGTGAGGTGCTGGATGTGTGTCTATTAGCCTTTTGTTTCTTAACAACCTTGGTGATGGGTGTTCTGGCAGCATCCTGGGCTTTGGTGGAGTGGGGTCCTGTGTCTTGTGAATTCATTTTGGTCTGGCTGCGTGTCTGTGGTCTCCCAATGTTTTTTTGGCGTGTGTAAGTGTGCTCCATGTGGTGGCTGGAGTGGGGAGTAGCGGTAGATGGTGCAGTCGTGGTTTTGTTATTGGATGGTGGTTTCGTTTCATCTGTGGGAAGGGTCTGGGTTTGTGTTTGGTGTGGATGGAAGGTGGTAGCATCTTGTGTCTTTTTGGACCTGGTGTCAGTCTTTGTGACAGAGGCTCGTCTGTTGACCAGGGCTAGTTTCCAGATGTCAGGCAAGCGGGAGGTGTCATCACGTTTATTCATGTTGTTTGGGTGTTTCTCTATTTCAATGGCTTCCATGATTATTCGACTGTTGAAGTGTTCAGTTTTGGAGATGAGTTTGGTTCTTTTAAAATCAATTTCATGACCTGTTGTTTTTATGTGCTGGAAGAGAGAGGAAGATTTTTCTTCTTTTTTGACTGCGTTCTTGTGTTCTGCGATGCGTGCGCTTATTCTCCGGTTTGTCTGTCCGATGTATGTGGCTGGGCAGACTTTGCATGGTATTTCGTAGACTCCTTGGTTTTCTAGCTAGCTCAATCTTGTCTTTGGGGTTTCTTAAAATGTTGGCTATTTTTTGTTCGGTGCAAAAGGCTGTCTTGATATTGTGTTTGTGGAGAATTTTGCTTATTTTGTCTGTGGTGCCTTTGATGTAAGGGAGGAGGGCAGTGCCGTTGTTCTCTTCTGTTTCTTGGTTCTTGGGGGGTGTTTCTTTTTGGATTAGTTTGGTGATGGTGTTTTTTTTGGAATCCGTTCGCAATTAAAGCATTCGAGAGAGTGTGTAATTCAGTTTTTAGGTGGTCTTTGTCAGCGAGGCGTTTGGTTCTGGAGATGAGGGTTTTTGCTACGGAGTTGATCTGTGCAGGGTGGTGGTGTGATTGTGCATTTAAGTAGCGGTTTGTATGTGTTTTTTTTCCGGTAGATGGTATGTCCTAAGGAGCCGTCAGGTTTTTTGTAGATTAGGACGTCCAGGAAGGGAAGTTGGTTGTTGGCTTCTATTTCCATAGTGAATTGTATTTTGGGGTGTAGGCTGTTGAGATGTGTGAGGAAGTTGTTCAGTTTGTCTTTCCCGTGTGGCCAGATAACAAAGGTGTCGTCAACATATCTGAGCCAGAGTTTGGGTTTATGTTCGGACTTCTGTAACGCGTTGGTTTCAAAGTGTTCCATATATAGGTTTGCGATGACCGGTGAGAGGGGTGATCCCATGGGTGCTCCTTCTATCTGTTTGTATCTTTGTCCATTGTGGATGAAGTATGTGTTGGTTAGGCAGTGGTTGGTCAGATCTAGGATGTGCTTGGGGGGGTTGTATTTGTTGTGGATAGCTGTCAAGGCTTCTTGAATGGGCACTTGTGTGAAGAGCGAAACAACATCGAAGCTCACGAGTAGGTCATTGGGTTGTAGGTCTTGTTTCTTTATAATTTCTATGAAGTGGAACGAGTTTTGTACGTATGAAGAGATGGATTCTGCATAAGGCTGGAGTTGTTTGGCAAGAAATTTGGCGAGGTTTTGTAGGGGTGAGCCTATGGAGCTGACTATGGGTCTGAGAGGTGTTCCTTCTTTGTGAATCTTGGGGAGGCCGTAGAGCTTGGGGCATCTGGAAGATTTTTCTCTGGGGATGATGCTTGGCTTGATTTCTTCACTTAAGGGTGAGGCTTTTATTTTGGCTTTGGTGGTTTTTTCCAGGTAGGTGGTGGGGTCTGTGTTCAAAGGTATGTAAGCAGGGTCTTGTAGTAGGTTGGATAGTTTGGCTTGGTAGTCAGATGTGTTCATCACCACTGTGGCATTGCCTTTGTCTGCTGGGAGAATGATTATGTTGTTGTCTTTCCTCAGGTTGGTGAGGGCTTTTTGTTCTTCTTTGTGTAAATTGCTTCTGGGTGGTTTGCTGGAGCAGAGGATATTGGTGACTTCGAGTCTGATTTTGTTGGCTTCATCTGGGTTGATTTTGGTTAGGCTGGCTTCCACTCCGCATATGATGTTTTCAGTGGGGATGTGTCTGGGGGCGACTGCAAAGTTGAATCCTTTGGACAGGACTTTGGTCTCTGCGATGGTGAGTGTCCTGTCTGATATGTTGTGAACTGTTTGTTTCATGGGCTGCTGTGGGGGGTTGGGCTTCTGGCGTTTTTCCAGTTTGTGGAGTTTGTTGGTGTGTATGTCTGTCTTGTGGGAGGTCTCTGTTTCAGCTCTCCAGGCGGCGAGTTGCTTGGATTTGTTCCAGAGTGTTGGGTGGATTTTGTTGCTGAGTTTGAGGTGGAGAGTGAGTAGGTCTCTGTTGGTTTGATCTAGTAGGTATCTTTTCTTGTGTAGTTCGTTTCTGATTAGGGCTAGTTCTGTTCTTTTCAGGATCCTTTCGCTGGATGGGGTTTTTGAGTGGAATTTCAGTTGGAAGCTTGTGGGGATCACATTTTTATCTCGGCAGTTGCGTAGGAATGCAATGTCACATAAGATGGTGGCTCTTCGGACTTCTAGTTTCTCGTAGGTTCTGGTCAGCTGGAAGGTTTCCTCCCCGTAGAGGTCGGATATTTGTTTTCGTAGATTTTCACGGGTATAGGTATGCATGTTAGGGTGGATTCGGGTTTCTTCCCGTGTAGAAATCTGGTTGTTTTGGCGACGTTTCGACGAGGTCTCACTCGTCATCTTCAGGCTGGTGTTCTGGCTTCTTTCTTCTTGAAGCAAAGCGTGATCTCAGTTGAAGTCCTTCTATAAATACTGCTGGGGGGGTGTGGTTTGCTTGCTCTGTTGTTGATTGTAGGTTCGTTTGTTCTTTTGTGATCTGCTGTGTGGCTGAGGCGATCGTTAAGGGCTTAACTGCTGGTGGGTTAGATGGCTGTTTAGAGACAACATGTGTGGGTGAGGTGCTGGATGTGTGTCTATTAGCCTTTTGTTTCTTAACGACCTTGGTGATGGGTGTTCTGGCAGCATCCTGGGCTTTGGTGGAGTGGGGTCCTGTGTCTTGTGAATTCATTTTGGTCTGGCTGCGTGTCTGTGGTCTCCCAATGTTTTTTTGGCGTGTGTAAGTGTGCTCCATGTGGTGGCTGGAGTGGGGAGTAGCGGTAGATGGTGCAGTCGTGGTTTTGTTATTGGATGGTGGTTTCGTTTCATCTGTGGGAAGGGTCTGGGTTTGTGTTTGGTGTGGATGGAAGGTGGTGGCATCTTGTGTCCTTTTGGACCTGGTGTCAGTCTTTGTGACAGAGGCTCGTCTGTTGACCAGGGCTAGTTTCCAGATGTCAGGCAAGCGGGAGGTGTCATCACGTTTATTCATGTTGTTTGGGTGTTTCTCTATTTCAATGGCTTCCATGATTATTCGACTGTTGAAGTGTTCAGTTTTGGAGATGAGTTTGGTTCTTTTAAAATCAATTTCATGACCTGTTGTTTTTATGTGCTGGAAGAGAGAGGAAGATTTTTCTTCTTTTTTGACTGCGTTCTTGTGTTCTGCGATGCGTGCGCTTATTCTCCTGTTTGTCTGTCCGATGTATGTGGCTGGGCAGACTTTGCATGGTATTTCGTAGACTCCTTGGTTTTCTAGCTCAATCTTGTCTTTGGGGTTTCTTAAAATGTTGGCTATTTTTTGTTCGGTGCAAAAGGCTGTCTTGATATTGTGTTTGTGGAGAATTTTGCTTATTTTGTCTGTGGTGCCTTTGATGTAAGGGAGGAGGGCAGTGCCGTTGTTCTCTTCTGTTTCTTGGTTCTTGGGGGGTGTTTCTTTTTGGATTAGTTTGGTGATGGTGTTTTTTTGGAATCCGTTCGCAATTAAAGCATTCGAGAGAGTGTGTAATTCAGTTTTTAGGTGGTCTTTGTCAGCGAGGCGTTTGGTTCTGGAGATGAGGGTTTTTGCTACGGAGTTGATCTGTGCAGGGTGGTGGTGTGATTGTGCATTTAAGTAGCGGTTTGTATGTGTTTTTTTCCGGTAGATGGTATGTCCTAAGGAGCCGTCGGGTTTTTTGTAGATTAGGACGTCCAGGAAGGGAAGTTGGTTGTTGGCTTCTATTTCCATAGTGAATTGTATTTTGGGGTGTAGGCTGTTGAGATGTGTGAGGAGGTTGTTCAGTTTGTCTTTCCCGTGTGGCCAGATAACAAAGGTGTCGTCAACATATCTGAGCCAGAGTTTGGGTTTATGTTCGGACTTCTGTAACGCGTTGGTTTCAAAGTGTTCCATATATAGGTTTGCGATGACCGGTGAGAGGGGTGATCCCATGGGTGCTCCTTCTATCTGTTTGTATCTTTGTCCATTGTGGATGAAGTATGTGTTGGTTAGGCAGTGGTTGGTCAGATCTAGGATGTGCTTGGGGGGGTTGTATTTGTTGTGGATAGCTGTCAAGGCTTCTTGAATGGGCACTTGTGTGAAGAGCGAAACAACATCGAAGCTCACGAGTAGGTCATTGGGTTGTAGGTCTTGTTTCTTTATAATTTCTATGAAGTGGAACGAGTTTTGTACGTATGAAGAGATGGATTCTGCATAGGGCTGGAGTTGTTTGGCAAGAAATTTGGCGAGGTTTTGTAGGGGTGAGCCTATGGAGCTGACTATGGGTCTGAGAGGTGTTCCTTCTTTGTGAATCTTGGGGAGGCCGTAGAGCTTGGGGCATCTGGATGATTTCTCTCTGGGGATGATGCTTGGCTTGATTTCTTCACTTAAGGGTGAGGCTTTTATTTTGGCTTTGGTGGTTTTTTCCAGGTAGGTGGTGGGGTCTGTGTTCAAAGGTATGTAAGCAGGGTCTTGTAGTAGGTTGGATAGTTTGGCTTGGTAGTCAGATGTGTTCATCATCACTGTGGCATTGCCTTTGTCTGCTGGGAGAATGATTATGTTGTTGTCTTTCCTCAGGTTGGTGAGGGCTTTTTGTTCTTCTTTGTGTAAATTGCTTCTTGGTGGTTTCCTGGAGCAGAGGATATTGGTGACTTCGAGTCTGATTTTGTTGGCTTCATCTGGGTTGATTTTGGTTAGGCTGGCTTCCACTCCGCATATGATGTTTTCAGTGGGGATGTGTCTGGGGGCGACTGCAAAGTTGAATCCTTTGGACAGGACTTTGGTCTCTGCGATGGTGAGTGTCCTGTCTGATATGTTGTGAACTGTTTGTTTCATGGGCTGCTGTGGGGGGTTGGGTTTCTGGCGTTTTTCCAGTTTGTGGAGTTTGTTGGTGTGTATGTCTGTCTTGTGGGAGGTCTCTGTTTCAGCTCTCCAGGCGGCGAGTTGCTTGGATTTGTTCCAGAGTGTTGGGTGGATTTTGTTGCTGAGTTTGAGGTGGAGAGTGAGTAGGTCTCTGTTGGTTTGATCTAGTAGGTATCTTTTCTTGTGTAGTTCGTTTCTGATTAGGGCTAGTTCTGTTCTTTTCAGGATCCTTTCGCTGGATGGGGTTTTTGAGTGGAATTTCAGTTGGAAGCTTGTGGGGATCACATTTTTATCTCGGCAGTTGCGTAGGAATGCAATGTCACATAAGATGGTGGCTCTTCGGACTTCTAGTTTCTCGTAGGTTCTGGTCAGCTGGAAGGTTTCCTCCCCGTAGAGGTCGGATATTTGTTTTCGTAGATTTTCACGGGTATAGGTATGCATGTTAGGGTGGATTCGGGTTTCTTCCCGTGTAGAAATCTGGTTGTTTTGGCGACGTTTCGACGAGGTCTCACTCGTCATCTTCAGGCTGGTGTTCTGGCTTCTTTCTTCTTGAAGCAAAGCGTGATCTCAGTTGAAGTCCTTCTATAAATACTGCTGGGGGGGGTGTGGTTTGCTTGCTCTGTTGCTGATTGTAGGTTCGTTTGTTCTTTTGTGATCTGCTGTGTGGCTGAGGCGATCGTTAAGGGCTTAACTGCTGGTGGGTTAGATGGCTGTTTAGAGACATCCTGTGTGGGTGAGGTGCTGGATGTGTGTCTATTAGCCTTTTGTTTCTTAACGACCTTGGTGATGGGCGTTCTGGCAGCATCCTGGGCTTTGGTGGAGTGGGGTCCTGTGTCTTGTGAATTCATTTTGGTCTGGCTACGTGTCTGTGGTCTCCCAATGTTTTTTTGGCGTGTGTAAGTGTGCTCCATGTGGTGACTGGAGTGGGGTGTAGCGGTAGATGGTGCAGTCGTGGTTTTGTTATTGGATGGTGGTTTCGTTTCATCTGTGGGAAGGGTCTGGGTTTGTGTTTGGTGTGGATGGAAGGTGGTGGCCTCTTGTGTCCTTTTGGACCTGGTGTCAATCTTTGTGACAGAGGCTCGTCTGTTGACCAGGGCTAGTTTCCAGATGTCAGGCAAGCGGGAGGTGTCATCACGTTTATTCATGTTGTTTGGGTGTTTCTCTATTTCAATGGCTTCCATGATTATTCGACTGTTGAAGTGTTCAGTTTTGGAGATGAGTTTGGTTCTTTTAAAATCAATTTCATGACCTGTTGTTTTTATGTGCTGGAAGAGAGAGGAAGATTTTTCTTCTTTTTTGACTGCGTTCTTGTGTTCTGCGATGCGTGCGCTTATTCTCCTGTTTGTCTGTCCGATGTATGTGGCTGGGCAGACTTTGCATGGTATTTCGTAGACTCCTTGGTTTTCTAGCTCAATCTTGTCTTTGGGGTTTCTTAAAATGTTGGCTATTTTTTGTTCGGTGCAAAAGGCTGTCTTGATATTGTGTTTGTGGAGAATTTTGCTGATTTTGTCTGTGGTGCCTTTGATGTAAGGGAGGAGGGCAGTGCCGTTGTTCTCTTCTGTTTCTTGGTTCTTGGGGGGTGTTTCTTTTTGGATTAGTTTGGTGATGGTGTTTTTTTGAAATCCGTTCGCAATTAAAGCATTCGAGAGAGTGTGTAGTTCAGTTTTTAGGTGGTCTTTGTCAGCGAGGCGTTTGGTTCTGGAGATGAGGGTTTTTGCTACGGAGTTGATCTGTGCAGGGTGGTGGTGTGATTGTGCATTTAAGTAGCGGTTTGTATGTGTTTTTTTCCGGTAGATGGTATGTCCTAGGGAGCCGTCGGGTTTTTTGTAGATTAGGACGTCCAGGAAGGGAAGTTGGTTGTTGGCTTCTATTTCCATAGTGAATTGTATTTTGGGGTGTAGGCTGTTGAGATGTGTGAGGAAGTTGTTCAGTTTGTCTTTCCCGTGTGGCCAGATAACAAAGGTGTCGTCAACATATCTGAGCCAGAGTTTGGGTTTATGTTCGGACTTCTGTAACGCGTTGGTTTCAAAGTGTTCCATATATAGGTTTGCGATGACCGGTGAGAGGGGTGATCCCATGGGTGCTCCTTCTATCTGTTTGTATCTTTGTCCATTGTGGATGAAGTATGTGTTGGTTAGGCAGTGGTTGGTCAGATCTAGGATGTGCTCGAAGTCACCAATATCCTCTGCTCCAGCAAACCACCCAGAAGCAATTTACACAAAGAAGAACAAAAAGCCCTCACCAGCCTGAGGAAAGACAACAACATAATCATTCTCCCAGCAGACAAAGGCAATGCCACAGTGGTGATGAACACATCTGACTACCAAGCCAAACTATCCAACCTACTACAAGACCCTGCTTACATACCTTTGAACGCAGACCCCACCACCTACCTGGAAAAAACCACCAAAGCCAAAATAAAAGCCTCACCCTTAAGTGAAGAAATCAAGCCAAGCATCATCCCCAGAGAGAAATCATCTAGATGCCCCAAGCTCTACGGCCTCCCCAAGATTCACAAAGAAGGAACACCTCTCAGACCCATAGTCAGCTCCATAGGCTCACCCCTACAAAACCTCGCCAAATTTCTTGCCAAACAACTCCAGCCCTATGCAGAATCCATCACTTCATACGTACAAAACTCGTTCCACTTCATAGAAATTATAAAGAAACAAGACCTACAACCCAATGACCTACTCGTGAGCTTCGATGTTGTTTCGCTCTTCACACAAGTGCCCATTCAAGAAGCCTTGACAGCCATCCACAACAAATACAACCCCCCCAAGCACATCCTAGATCTGACCAACCACTGCCTAACCAACACATACTTCATCCACAATGGACAAAGATACAAACAGATAGAAGGAGCACCCATGGGATCACCCCTCTCACCGGTCATCGCAAACCTATATATGGAACACTTTGAAACCAACGCGTTACAGAAGTCCGAACATAAACCCAAACTCTGGCTCAGATATGTTGACGACACCTTTGTTATCTGGCCACACGGGAAAGACAAACTGAACAACTTCCTCACACATCTCAACAGCCTACACCCCAAAATACAATTCACTATGGAAATAGAAGCCAACAACCAACTTCCCTTCCTGGACGTCCTAATCTACAAAAAACCCGACGGCTCCCTAGGACATACCATCTACCGGAAAAAAACACATACAAACCGCTACTTAAATGCACAATCACACCACCACCCTGCACAGATCAACTCCGTAGCAAAAACCCTCATCTCCAGAACCAAACGCCTCGCTGACAAAGACCACCTAAAAACTGAACTACACACTCTCTCGAATGCTTTAATTGCGAACGGATTTCAAAAAAACACCATCACCAAACTAATCCAAAAAGAAACACCCCCCAAGAACCAAGAAACAGAAGAGAACAACGGCACTGCCCTCCTCCCTTACATCAAAGGCACCACAGACAAAATCAGCAAAATTCTCCACAAACACAATATCAAGACAGCCTTTTGCACCGAACAAAAAATAGCCAACATTTTAAGAAACCCCAAAGACAAGATTGAGCTAGAAAACCAAGGAGTCTACGAAATACCATGCAAAGTCTGCCCAGCCACATACATCGGACAGACAAACAGGAGAATAAGCGCACGCATCGCAGAACACAAGAACGCAGTCAAAAAAGAAGAAAAATCTTCCTCTCTCTTCCAGCACATAAAAACAACAGGTCATGAAATTGATTTTAAAAGAACCAAACTCATCTCCAAAACTGAACACTTCAACAGTCGAATAATCATGGAAGCCATTGAAATAGAGAAACACCCAAACAACATGAATAAACGTGATGACACCTCCCGCTTGCCTGACATCTGGAAACTAGCCCTGGTCAACAGACGAGCCTCTGTCACAAAGATTGACACCAGGTCCAAAAGGACACAAGAGGCCACCACCTTCCATCCACACCAAACACAAACCCAGACCCTTCCCACAGATGAAACGAAACCACCATCCAATAACAAAACCACGACTGCACCATCTACCGCTACACCCCACTCCAGTCACCACATGGAGCACACTTACACACGCCAAAAAAAACATTGGGAGACCACAGACACGTAGCCAGACCAAAATGAATTCACAAGACACAGGACCCCACTCCACCAAAGCCCAGGATGCTGCCAGAACGCCCATCACCAAGGTCGTTAAGAAACAAAAGGCTAATAGACACACATCCAGCACCTCACCCACACAGGATGTCTCTAAACAGCCATCTAACCCACCAGCAGTTAAGCCCTTAACGATCGCCTCAGCCACACAGCAGATCACAAAAGAACAAACGAACCTACAATCAGCAACAGAGCAAGCAAACCACACCCCCCCCAGCAGTATTTATAGAAGGACTTCAACTGAGATCACGCTTTGCTTCAAGAAGAAAGAAGCCAGAACACCAGCCTGAAGATGACGAGTGAGACCTCGTCGAAACGTCGCCAAAACAACCAGATTTCTACACGGGAAGAAACCCGAATCCACCCTAACATGCATATATATATATATATATATATATATATATATATATATATATATATATATATATATATATATATATATATATATATATATATATATATATATATATATATATAAAATACAGATACAATAATAAAAGAAGGCATTCTATAACTGCACAGTTATACAGAACACAAGGAATACACTTTAGAAGCATTGCTCATCTTTTGTGATTCCTAGATGAAACTTGGCGTTTTAATTTGATGTTCCTGCTAGCTGTACCTATTTCTATGAGAAAAATTGCTTGACAATAAAATTGCTTCTCAGAGAAATATCACAAGGGTTAGTTTACAAGCTCAGATGCTGCACTTAGACAACTATATTTAAGTTAAATGGAAGATGAGCAAACGTACAATCTATAAAGGAGAAACTATTCTCTCCACATTCTGAAAACTAAGCCATAAATCAATGTTTATTCCAACCAAAGCGACAGATTTCCTGCAGATATCCTCCCACCTTGTTTAAAGGGTTATTCTCATTGCATTCTGCATATCAAAGCAACATTCTGTGCTTTCTAAGTGATCACTATTTTAGTAATATCCGTGGCTTGTTATTATCAAGGCCCTGTTAACAAAAAGCACCAAGGTCTTGATGAAGAAATAAGAATCAGTAATCTTCCATTTTGTCTGACAGCAGTCCATTGTACATGAACAGCAAGTTTTCTTGTTATTATTTATAGAGTGATGATAATCTTGCCTTTCCTTGAACCAACCCCATGGCATAATTATCCCCCCTACTTTATTGTCACAACAAACCTGTGTGGTTGGTAGGTCAAGCTAAGAATGAGTGATTGGCTTACAGTCACATGGTGAATTTCATAATTCTGTGGGGACTTAATATGTTGGTCTCCCAGTCTAGTCCAACAACACATTAGTCCAAAGTTTAATTGTATCACAACAGTCCAATCAAACTCACCTAAGAGCTCAAATTACTAAAACCACTAAAATTGAAAGGAATTTATTTCTCTGTTTAGGTCAGAAAAGACTACATATTAGTTGATCACTTTTATTTACCACCCGGTGAGTGAATTCATACTACTATGGGCAGTGTACAAGAAAGTAGAACTGCAGCACTCCCACCCACTTCATTCCCATAATACAGCCAAAATGGTGCTCTATCAGACCCTGATGTGGTAACCTATGAAAAAAACTAAAATTCAACTTGAAATTAACATCATTTGAGGTTATGCTGTTCTTTAAGGCTGCCTTACATAATTCTGTCCCTAGTAATTTCTTGAAGATTAGGAGATTTTACTCTCATTATTAGTAATCAGGAGGCTGAGTCCAGTGTTTTGGTTTGGCTGAGATTCACTTTTCCATGCCTGCATTGGGCTGTGCCTTTGAAAGCTATGTCTGTGACTTGGTCATTCCTCACAAGGAGTACTCAGCCTTCCCTGCATGCCGACACAGCCCTTCAAGACACTAACAAGCACACACTTCTCTCAGGTCAGGGCTAGGAGGCAAGAGGCCTCACTGATCTGAAGGTAAGGTGCAGCCCCACTTTTCCCAGGTAACTTTCCCCTTATCTGGTAAAACAGAAGTGCCTTAAAGCTGATCTGTTGCCCCCTTTTGTTCTCTAGATATTTTGCAGTTCCCATCTTTCACAGCCAACAGGGTTGATGGAAATAGATTATGAAACTGTTTTTTATAAATAAAAAAACACTTTTGGTTGGACAAAAGTTCCATTCACATACCCCTCCCATCTGAAATGACTCCCATCAGCTGTTTTATTATGTAGGAAATGTTTCCCCACATGCTTCCACACTAGATGGGCCTAATAAATAAGTGAATCCATAATAACGCCAGCTCACATCTGACCAAGCAAGGTCTCAACCCTTCTAACAGCCTGCCAGGATAATAACCTTGTGTTATATTAATAATAAACAGCTGGATAGTTCACTGGTTCAACTATCTGAGTTGGGAGTTCGATTCCCCCATGGTGCATTCTCCTTGAAAAGGGCTGGGCTGCACTCAATGATCGATAGGGTCCCATTCCTTCTAAGATGATGATGATGATGATGATGATGATGATGATGATGATGATGATGAAATTCTTCGGCACAACTCTGGCAAGTTCCTACCTTGGACTAATTCTCCCTTTGTTTGAAGGACCAGTTTGTGACACCCAATCCTCTGCTCCAGGTGCAACTTGACCACCGCTTTACTGCCTCATCTAAGACAGAGGAGCCTGGCGAAAATCATCTTGCCAAGAACTGCACATCTAAGCATAATCTGGCACACCACATCTTTTGCTACGTTTGGACTTTTAGCACTTGCTCTGAAGTAGTGCATATTGCCCATGAGAGCTTGCAATGCATTTATGTATCTATGTATTTATTATTATTATTATTATTATTATTATTATTATTATTATTATTATTATTATTATTATTATTATTATTATTATTATTATTATTATTATTATTATCTTCTGGCAAACACAGCTTCCAAGTAAGCTGGAGATATTCTTCTCCAATGATTGAGCTCTTTCCAAGAGCCTAGGATGACTGGAGATATCTTCCTATAATATATGCTGTTTCTAATAATGTCGCCATCATCATCATCATCAGCAGCAGCAGCATTATAATCATCACTACTATTTATTGTTGTGAGTGGCTTTCTGACAGATGGGTGGTATATAAATCAAATAAATTTATTTACTTTATTATTATTATTATTATTATTATTATTATTATTATTATTATTATTATTATTATTATTATTATTATTATTATTATTATTATAAATCTACAACAGAAGTCCACTAACACCTTAGAATTCAGTTTCTTTTAAGCCTAGAAAACAAAACACTTCACTACTCTAAATTACGTTACAATTATTATTGGTTTAATTATTACTAGCTTACAGAGGTATCACGTATAGCCTATTTTTGTATTTGTATTATGTAATGGGCACACGGCTTCTCCCTTTTAATATTTTAATCTCTTTCCAAGCTGTTTAATCTTTAAAGATTATACATTTACAAAGGAAGTCCACTAACACTTTAGATTTCAGTTTCGTTTATGCCTAGGAGGGGGGAAAAACACTTCACTACTCTAAATTTTGTTGTTGTTGTTGTTGTTGTTATTGGCTTACAGAGGTATCCCCTATGGCTCCCTTTCCAAGGAGAAAGGCGGGGTAAAAACGCTCAAAAATAAATATCTGTATTATGTAATGGGCACACGGCTTCTCCCTTTTAATATTTCAATCTCTCTTTCCAAGCTCGGTTCGCCAGAGGCGCCACCAAACCCCCCTCGCTACCTCCCTCGGCCCCTAAAAGGAAGCCCGTTGTCTCTGCCCCAGGCCGGCCGGCCGGCCGAGACCAACCGTCGCCCGGCCACCCGCCCTTCACCCTCATTGGACAGCGCTCAACAAGGCTCCTCCTACCTGTCCCGTCTTCAGGACGAGCCCACCAGCCATTCGCGCGCGCCGAGGCCGGCCCCGCCTCCCCCGCCCCCCGCGCGCGCTCATTGGCCCGTTCAAAAAAAACCCCAAACCGTTTCTCGTCCTCGAGCGCCCGGCCGCCTTGCTCCCCCTCCCCCTCCCCCCTCTCCAAAATGGCGGCAGCGCCTGGAAAGAGGCGCGCGCGGGGGCTTCTCGCTGAGGGACGCTCGCCCGGCGGCCCAACGTCACGGCCTTTTTAACGTAGTGCCCTTTCCGCCCCGAGAAGCTCTTTGAGAGACGTTTTAGCGACGGCGTCGCGGTGGGGGAAAAGAAGCCGCCGGGGGTGGGAAGACGCCAGGCGGGAGAGAGAAAAAAAGCGCAGGAAGGAGGAGGACGAGGAGGAGGAGGAGGAAGAAGAAGAGCCGCTTCCCCTCAGAGAAGAGAGCCCGCGGGGTTTTGTTAGGAGGAGAACAAGGGATATGGAGGAGGACGCTGTGAGGGAGGCAGGAGAGGGCGAGGAAGGGGCGGCCGGCGGGAACGGGGAGCCGAGGGCTGTGGGAGAAGAAGGGGCAGAAGAGGTCAGGGAGCCCCTCAGAGCCCGGTGGGGGGAGATAGGCCTCAAGGAGGAAGAGGAAGAGGAGGAGGACGACGACGAAGCACGGGTCTATGCTGGGGATCCTGAGGAGGATTTGGGCACCGAGGGCGAACTGAGCGCCGCAGACCTCTGGGCGGCGGAGTTCCTGGGCGGGTCGGGCCTTTTGGAGGCCGGCGACTCGTGGATCCAGAGGACGTTTCACGAAGTGCTGGCCTCTCCCCACCACCGGCTCTCCTTCCAAGACGCCTCCCCGGTGACGGTGCTGCTGGTGGAGAGATACCTGGACGAGGGCCCGGGGACCCCTGGCAGCTCCCCCACCAAAACCCCAGCGGCGGGGCCCGATCCTTCCTCCTGCCACCACCATCACCACCACCACCCTCCTCCAGGCCCGGCTGGGTCTTCCTACTGCTACGATGTGACCCTCTCGGATGGCATCTTGCAGGAGAAGTGCCACCTGGACCCCAAGTTGAACGAGCTGGTGCATAAAAATGCCCTCCGCTGTGGCTTGCAAGTGAAAATCAGGCAGTGCTCCTTCCTGTACGAGGAAAAGAAGCTCTGCTACGGTTTCCTGTGCCTTGAGCAGCTGGAAATCCTGGGCTGCTCAGATTTGGAGGAGGATGTTCACGAGTGGGCAGTGAACTTCATGCCGCTCAAGGGGAGCAGGAAGCACTATCTCCCTCTTTGGAATAATGAGGATCCCTATGGGGACCTGTGGGTAGAACAGTGGTTTCCAGAAGACGTCACGGTGGATGGTAAGTTTGTAGACCCTTCCCCTGAGCACATCCCATCTCGCCTGATTTCGGAAGCTAAGGAGGGTCGGCCCTGGTGAGTTCTTGGATGGGAGACCACCAGGGAATACCAGCAGCTGTAACTGCCTGGAGTAGGAACTGGCAAACAACTCCAGTATTCCTGCCAAGAAAACTCCATGGACATGGGGTCACGAAGGGTCGGTCATGACTGTAAAGATGCAACACACACACCACCGCCACCACAAGCAGGAGGCCAAATAGTGCAGAAGGAGATACACTGGTACCCCCGACTTAAGAGCAGCTTGAGTCAAGAGCAGTTCGACTTAAGAGTGGGAAACTGTTGGTGTTTTAACTGCCGCCTTACAAATTTTTGATATGGTCTGCTTGACTTACAATTTTTTTTCATTGTTTTGATTTTTCTAACTTATTTCTTCAATTTTTTAGATAGGTACCCCAAGTTAAGAGTAGTTCGACTTAAGTGCATGCATTCGAAACGGATTAAATACGTAAGTTGAGGTACCACTGTAGTGTAGAGAGGGTAGGATGTATTTGTATACTCACTTGTTAGGTCCAACCAGGAAGGGGGTTATTGTTAAATCAAGTTCAGTTTTAAAAAATTAAACAAGTCCCCCCATGATTTAAATACATGAAGATTTTATGACTTAAATCAATGATTTTTTAAAAGCGTGGATTTTTTTTATCCCATTCGGTTTCAGTGAAAAGTGGTGCTTGCACAGCAGTAAATTCTGTTTTAAGAGCCTATGTTGCAATATAGACACAAGCCAAAATCAAAGAAGGAATCATGGCATCATGCCAGTGAGATGGGAGGGAGGGGACGATTCCTGTGTGTCTTACAACAAAAGACACATTTTTGTTACATCCATGTCACAAAACTGAACTACCACAAACCTCTGAGGCTGTTGGCTTGTTTGTTTCTGTCGAGAACCTGCTCTGATAAAGAATACTGTAGTTCATTAGCATCACTTACAATGTACTGCAGTGGTGTCCATACTTCAGCCCTCCAGATGTTCTGGACCACAACTCCCAAAGCCCTTTGTCATTAGCAGTATAGGCTTGGGATTCTGGGAGTTGTGGTCCAAAACATCTGGAGGGCCAAGGTTTGGACACCCCTGATGTACTGGGTTGACAAGTCGCTGGATGTTTAACAAGGTCATTTGCTTTTGAAGCAGCATCATAGGATCCATCGAGATAGCTGACCTTGCTTGTGTCAGGTTTTGAGATCAGCGATTCTTACTTGAAACTATTTGGACTCTGACAGCGTTGTAGAAATAGTGAGTTGGGTAATAAAAACAGCTCTGTTTTATCCTACGTCTCTGCTTGTTTCTCTAGAATCCAAATTAATTTCACTCTTGCAGTTGGACACCAGTGCGAGGACCAAGGTTAACATCGAACCCTTGCTTGTTAGAATAATGCACAAGACAAGGTTGCGGTATTATGGAAAACCTGATACAAAAGTAGATGTGCCATACCAGGTAGGAAATCTGTGCTAATTTCAGGATTCTAGTAGGAGGAGATTTCAAGTTTTCTGCTGTATTTCTAGTACAGTCTACTTTTCTTGTTACTTTATGAAGTCTGAATGATTTCTTCATTAAACCATCACACCTAGTTACTGGTAAAATAGATGTAACATTTACAGTGTACAGTAGGACCCCCATATCCACTGATTCATTAACCACTGATTCAGTTATCCATGGTTGGGAGAGGGGAAAATTAAATAACTCAGCAGCCATAAAGCAAGTTACTGTCACAAACATCAGCTATAAAGCAAGCTGCTGTTACAAAACAGCAGCTGTAAAGGAAGCTACTATCACAAAACATCAGTTTGGGAGGGTTTTAGAGCTCTTTCTTATCCATGGTTTTCGTTATCCACGGGGAGGCCTGGAATCAATCCTGAGCACATACCGGGGCCCTACTGTAGTAACAAACACTGGTATGAGATAATGCAGTTCATGTTAATATGGGATTAGTATAAAACAAACTTGCTGAGGAAAAACAACAACCCTGCATTGGCTACTTGTATGCTTCCAGATTGGTTTTAATGGTAGCATGTTTCTTCAGTTTTAACAAGAGCATACAAATCCGTAAAATTTTTAGGTCCATGTTATCTAGCATAGCAGCTTGTTCCACAAAGAACTGCTTGTATCATTTGTTCTTCCCAGGCGGGGAGCCTAGAGTCCCAACCCCCAGAGACTCAGTGGTTGGTGCTTATGGAATCGGCTGCCCTCCCCCCACTCACTGGGAGTTTTCAAGTGCCTTTTAAAAACGTGGCTGTTTAAACAGGTTCTCCCTGGATTGTGATTTTTCATCTTGACACTCCACAATGTGCATCTCTGTCGTTACACCTCTGCCTTGAACTTCTGTTCATCTCTATTATGTTTTGTTGAACAGTTGGTTCTAATGTATTTTTAGTTTAAATGAGTTTTTGTATTCTATCAATAGGTATTAGTTTGTATTATGATTTTATTTTATTTTACACTACTTCATTCCATTGTGTTTGTTGCTTTATGTATTCCACCCAAAGTAGCTGGTGGTATAAAAGTCCAATGAATAATAATCAATAAACATGCCCAACTCTATTTTGCTGCTCTTGATCTAGGTATCCCAGAAGCTGGGAGTCTGATGCCCCACCGTGGCTCCTTAACTTGATGATTCATAGGGCCCCTCCCAGCTCTGCAGAATTATTTATTTATTGAGTCCTTCCTAGTCATTGTCAGTAACCTTTGTTAATAGATAAAAATGGGGACATGCCTTCTTTGTCCAGAACAAAATATTTCTTCCATTGCATTGGCTTTCATCTTGCCCTCAGAAGATTGCATGACATTTGTTAGATTTCTGTAATGTTTGTTAAATTTCTCAGCCATAAGTTTTCTCGTAAAAGTTTTGCTGTTCATTTTGTTGCTTCTATTTCATGAGGCATTTTGCATTCCACGCCCATTTCATTATTTTAAGTCTTAATTTACAGACCTAAGCATAAATCAGTTTTATTGATTTCGGTGGAAGATCTTCAGCTTTTTATACTTGTTTAACAAGTGAGTGTCACTGGATTCAGTTAAGATATTTTACCAGGTAGATGTGTAGGTTTGCTGGCTTATGTTTGTAAATATTCTGGTAACAGAAGGATCATTTCTTATTCTGTACAGCATCTTAAACACAGTTTATATAGCTTGAAAACTGCAGTGCAGCCTGGAATTAAAAAAAACAACAGTTGAGCAACAGATAAGTTTGCTTTTACGCAGTAATTGTTCAAGTTTTGGCATATGTTGTTTATTTTTAGGCTTATTTTGAAGTGGCTGATCATTCTGGTATGATGTCAATGGTGTTGTGGAACTCTTTATGCCCCGAGTGGTATAAGAGTTTGAAGATTGGCACAGTGCTGCACCTTGAACAATATGCTGTTAAGACATGTTATCCTTTTAAAACAGAGCCAACTCCTGGAGATTTGCAGATGAAGAGGTTCAGCTCAATAGGTTGAGTATCTCAAGCATGAATATGGCACATCTGCCTACTCCTTCATTATGCTGGCATTAAGTATACTGAAATCAAAATTTGGGGTAAAAAGAGTATGCATTTTTTTTTTACTGCTCTGGATTATACACGAAAACTACCCTCAGAAGTCTTCCTGACTTAATTCTGAAAAAGGAAGATGTTTTCTTAAGTATATCATTGCTTCCTGTCAAAGGGGTCACAGTTGGAGTAAAAGATAGAGTTAGAGTTAGAAGATTTTCTAACAGAGTTTAAAAAGATCACATTTTAGGATTTGACTTTTCTATATACGGTAGTTGTATCAGCAAGAAACTGAATGTTTTGTGATGGTAGAGGGAGCAATAAATGAAAACTTTGATGATGATGACATCCATTTGACAGTGATTTTAATTGTCTCTCTGTAATAGATGCAGGTTTGTCCGTTTGAGGCTTTGCAAGCAAACATTTTTAACAAGAATGAAACCAACTTTCTGCTTTAGACATGTGCTAATAGGGTTCACATTACAAGGGAGAGAGTAAGAAATCAAAAGTGGGGGTTGGGAGGGGGGAGAAGAACCAGATGAAATTAATATTAGTAGGTGCAAATTAGTTCCGGAACATTGAGGCTTGCTGTATTACAAATAAAATACTCATGCAGTGTGCAAAATAACCCATCTCTCAAATGTACTGTATAGAGTTTTTTGTTTAATAATTAGTATCCTTTGTTTTCAAGTATAGTATGAGCTACCTAAGTGCTTAATAAAAAGTCATTAGTGTGAAAGAAACATACAATATAGATTAGTATAGATTTGCTTTTTTATTTTCAGGAAAAATTGGGATTGAAATGTGTTTCCAATTTTGATACATTACTTTTAGAAATGGTACATTATCTCTAGGAACACAGTGAATATTGGCTGTACAAAATTCCTATCATAACACTTTCTAGCTTAATGTAACCAAATGCTCTCACTTCTCATATAAAAATGCATAACTACAAATGTGTAAACATTGATAGGTGCTGGATTGTTTCTTAGAATACAAGGAAGACAAATATCCACCTCTTAATCTTCTTGCTTCTTTCTTTTATATCTTCTTTGTGCAATAGCTATTCAATCTGCAAATGATTACCAGCATTCTTGCCTTTAATATAATGTGCATTTTATTTTCTATTTGGGTTATCTTGGAAGGAACAGTGGCATAAGAAGTTACCAGAACATTTAAAACAATTGAATAGGTAGGCGGCCTTTTTAGGAAGGCTCTTCTGGGAACATGATTGTGTATGTGTGATTTATAACTTGTCCTGTCCAAAAAGTTTTAACTTAAGCTAATTAATTTTGATAAAGACATTTGTTTTATATAAATGAAAGCAGGACTGTGTTATCAATGCAGCCAGTATCTCAGCCAGAGTGACATGTTATTGTTCTCATGGTTTTCCACCCTAGAAATCTCATTGAATGTTCGAGACCCTCCAACTAAAATAACCATCATTCCAGAAAATGAAGTTAAAGCAGAATGGAAGTTACCTCAAGTTAAATATCGATTTATAACAAGGTTAGGGGTTTTTTCCCTATATTTTATTTTAATCGACAGTTTTTCATACCTATATACAGGATGGAAGTCAACATTAGGGGAAATAAAATAAAATAGCTTTTGTAATCTAGAATAAATCATTATACAACAGCCCTTGTAACAAATTTTAGAAGTAGGGAAGCTTTTTTTCTGAGGCCAAATGTAAATAATGTCAATACTAAAATGCACACTATCTTGTATATTTGCTATCTCGGATGTCTGTGTAAACATCAGCCAAGGCACATTCCAGCTAAGAAGCAGGTGAATCCTGATTGGTCAAGGAGGCAACATATGATGTTTTCTCATGCTGCGAACAGGCTGGGAGAGGCAGAGATGGATTCTGCGAGATGGACTAATGCTTAGCAATGTAGTTTTAAAGTAGACATAGGGGCTTTTAGCCTCTTAAGCCTCATTTAAGTTAGGAAGGGAAATCATGTTATTTTTAGTAAGAGAATATTCTTGTGTAATTCTTCTTAGTAAATAAGTGCTTTTATATTTTTATTCAAGTGAAGGTGCCTGTTGAATAATTCTTCTGGTAAGTGAAATAGCTATCACAGCCAGGCCGAGAGATGTATAGGATCCACGTGGGCTTATGTTCTCCAGATTCCTGCTTTCAGCAGCTGACGTTGATTGATAGCAGATGGGATCTGGGTAAAGGGACAGCCCATATTCCGGTGCAGCCCTCGGTACCTTACTTTTTCTAGATCATGCTGGTAAATGTTCATAAGCAGACACCTCTAGTCAGGCAGTGGATTCACCTTGAAGACTTATGTATGCTTTATTATACAACTTCTGTTTTTACATCTCTTTTAGATCGGAATTAGATCACATGCCAGATGATCATTCCTGTGATATTATTGGACTGGTACAATATGTAGGAAGGACTGAACGCACCAGAAAAAAGGGTATTTTGAAATTTTGAAATACATTTTTTAAATTCAAAATTATGTGCTTAAAGCATTCATTTGGATTTCTGTTGTGTTTGCAGACAATTGGGATGATTTTTGGATCCATCGCTGGGTGCACGTGCTTGATGGGACCTCGGACCAGCCTTTCATACTGGAATTGTTTGCTACCTCTCAACCAGAGATATTTGAACAGATTCACCCAAGTATTTATTTTGAAACTACTATATTCCTCCTATTGAAATAGTGATTTAAATTTCAAACATCATGAATGATTAACATCATTGAAGCAGCTTTTAATTTTCCTGCATGAATAGTAGAAGTAAAGAACTGCCATGAACCCGGGGAGTCATCTCTCTCGGTCTCCCATAGTTTAAAAACGCATAGTTACAGCAAAATAAAAACTTCTGCTTTCCTCATATGTGACAATCAAAATTTCCTCTAAGATCCATGTGCGTGCCAGCGTGCACTCTTCCCACCTCCCCCGTGCTGGGCTTTTAATCCCCTGCACAACCATTGCAGCCACTTTTGTTCTATTCAGACAGAACCACTGTGAAGGGGGAGTCGTAGATGCGAAAGAGCCCTGTGCAGCAATGGCAGAAATTAGAGGGGAAATTGGTGACAGTGGAGACAAGTTTATTTTTCCCCTAAATATTCTAGAATCTAGATGGTGAAGTACATCACATGCCATTCAGCCCTCCCCCACCCAGTGGCCTGATCTAAAATTCATAGTCTTAAATTGCCACAAAGAGATGTGTGTCTAGGTATGTTAGGATGTCCCTAAGGATCTCTGACTTTTGTTGAAGAGCAGATCTGAGGTCTTAGTCTGTATATAGGCTTAGTGCTAAAGGAGTCCATTTAGTCCGACGCATTGTTCCTACAGTATTATCTCTGTGCTCTACAAAGTACATGAAGCCCACAAGGCTTTCTAAACTTCAAGAGGAGCCACATGACACAACTGTTAAAGTGCTGTACTGCACCCAAAACTATGCTCACGGCCCAGAATTCAATCCCAGGTAGCCGGCTGAAGGTTGACTCAGCCTTCCATCCTTCCGTGGCTGATAAAATGAGTACCCCACTTGCTGAGGGGATGTGTGTGGGAGTAATCTGTAGTCTTCATAATTACTTGCAAACTGCCTAAAGAGTGCTTTAAGCACTATGGGACAGTATATAAGTGGTACACTTTGCCTTGCTTTGAAGACAGTAACCCTATTATGTTCTGTCCCCCAATAGCTGGTATTTGGGGTCAAACAACTGTTTTCACAAGACCTAAATGAACAGGTAAAGGTCATTTAAAGGAGACCTGCCAAGGTGTCTTCTAAGAAAGTGTGTGTGCTACTACCACCACCACCTTCCACACAGGGCTTTTCCACTACTGTCCTACTGTTGCAACTAGAGATGGGCATGACTCAAAAAAATGGTGTTTCGTTTGTCGTTTGGTCGTTTAGGGGTCCGTTTCGGTTCGTTTTCGTTTTCATGACGTTTTTTGCAAAAAATTTCATTTTCGTTTCGTTAGGTAATGAAACGAGAAAACGAAAAATTGCTGTTTTGTTAGCATTCTTTTTAGTTCAATGCATCTGCTGCAACGAAAACGAAAAACACGGCAAATTTGGTCGTTTCGTTTTGTTTTTAAAACGTTTCGTTTTCGTTTGGTAACGAAACGAAAAAACGAAAATGAAAAATCGCTCGTTTCGTGCCCATCTCTAGTTGCAACTGTTTTTGTTTTGGTCGGCATAGGACCTGCATATGGGGGAGGTGCGTGCAGCAGAGCCATTCACAGCATGGATGAAAATTAGAGGGTACTTTCCTGCCTGCTCTTTATGCTGCTTTACACTGTAGATTGGGGGCTTCCCGTATATGTTAGTATGTTCCCTCTCCAGAACAGATATTTATGTAGCAACAACTTGTTTATCAGGGAGATGGTTAGGCTTGAATGATGTTCTGTGACTTAATTTTCTAGGTTAATAATACTTTCCAGTGGTGGGAATGCATCAGATGATGTAAGACCCTGTCTACAGTCAGAAGCAGTCTAGCTAGAAACACATTGATCTTCCAATCTGCTCTTTGCAAGAAGTAGGCTTAAGTCACCCAGTTTCTGAGTACTTGAGAAGTTTTAGGAAGAATAATGGCACTAGTGACCTTGGACCAGGAATTATAGAATCTACAAGTAATAGCATAGTTTTTTCTGCCACTGATGGCTTTTGTTAAGAAAAGATTACTTTCTTCCGAACTAATAGAATTGTGGTGCAGGTTTAATCTTGAATATATACACACACAACTTAACGTGTGAAATAAGTAATTGCAACAGAATATATGGTACCAGAAATGCTGCTGCTCTTTCTCTGCCTCCAGTGACATACTTGGTATGTACGCAGATGAGAGTGGTACGAGAGACTGCTGAGAATGGTTCCTGTACTGTTTATTTGACAACATCTAATGAAAGTCAAATGTTTGTTACAGGTAAGGAACTTCTCAGAAATTGAAAATTTCATGACTAATCCCTGTGAATCATAACAGCCACTTTCCATTTTGCACATACTCTTTAACTTGTTTTCTGCTTGCTTGTTTTAGAATTCAAACAGAACAGACAACACCTAGCAGGTTTTAACCATCCCCCGAAGAAATTGCAGTTTACCTCTCAACAACAGAATTGTGTTAGATAAAATTAGTCACAAGCAGCTGTAATGCTGCCACTCTGTTAGGCTGTACTATTTCTGTTTCTCAGGACTGTTGGCCTTGTTAATTCCTTGTTAATTATTGTCAACAATCTGTTGTTAGGCTCTGCAAAGCATTTCTGATTCATCAGGTTGCATTTGGGTTGGTATTACACATACCTGAACCGTCAAAAAGTATGAGTCCTGTGGCATGAGTCTTGGATACTGAGCAGAGAACATAGATGAGCGTTGAAAGGTCATTACATATTGGGAAAAGTACACACGATTGAAATTGCACCTCCTGTAGGGTGGAGGTTAGAAGTTGCAATTCTTTATCTTCCAAGACTTATCTATTGAAACCATTCCAGCCAGTATTCATATACTAATTTCTTTATGCCATTCATATAATCAATCACCTGACAATGAGAACAGGCTAAGTCATCATTGCACTAACAATCTGGCATAGGCACTTTTAAAACTTAACTGCTTTCATTTGTTTTTAATCCATTTATTATACCTGAGATAGTGTTCTTATTTTTCTTGCCAGGGTGGCACAAAGGACAGTTCTACACAAAAGACAGCAAAGTGAAAAGCTTTATCCAGTGGACTAAAACTCAGAAGGAAGATTCCCATCTGGAGAAGACCACGATGGGAGGATATTATCCTTTCCCTCCTGTTCCAGATACATTTACTAAGTACTGTAAAAATACTAAAGGTACTATGTTTCACTGTGGCTCTTCCATCATTCTTATCATAGTCTTAAAAAGTAGACATTGCTTGGCAGCTTTTCAATTTTTCAGGTAGACACTGGAAATTTTCATTTCAGCCATGGTCTGAATGTTGCAGCATTGCTTTTATTCTATCCATCCCTCAGTCCCTGTGAATGATTTAACCATTTGAATGTTGAAGGATTGTCAGAAGCTGTGTTAGGCCACTACAAACTCGGTTGTGACTTTATTGCTGACTTGGAATTAAATTGACAGTAGGTCACCTCATTTATGTAAACATCACAAGGACAGAATACTTTCGAATCCTAATCATATATAGATGGGATTTTCATGGCAGCGCATAAGAGTCACAGTTGATCTGGAGGGATCTTGTGAAAGCAAAGGAACTTGGGTGGTGATTTTTTTTACACAAACAACTATTTACATCTGTTTGCATTCACATTAAATTTATCGGAGTCTCCTTTTCCCATATGTTTTTCAAATAAAAATTCCTCAGATTTTTTTTTTGTGCCATTGGGAAAAACAATAACTTAGCACTAAGTTGTTTGTCTTATGAATCCCATATTCACATATTTTTGGTGGTACTGTTTCTTTAAAGCTAAGTAGAGATGGGCACGACTCAAAAATGGTGTTTCGTTTGTCGTTTGGTCGTTTAGGGGTCCGTTTCGGTTCGTTTTCGTGACTTTTTTGCAAAAAAAATGTTTTCGTTTCGTTAGGTAACAAAAACGAAAAATTGCTGTTTCGTTAGCATTCTTTTTAGTTCAATGCATCTGCTGCAACGAAAACGAAAAACACGGCAAATTTGGTTGTTTCGTTTTCGTTTTGTTTTTTTTAAAAAAATTTCGTTTCGTTTTCGTTGCGTAACGAAATGAAAAAACGAAAACGAAAAATCGCTCGTTTCGTGCCCATCTCTAAAGCTAAGTTTCGGGGAATTGCTTTTTTTTTCCCAGTTGAATCAGTTTTGACAACCATCAGTGAACTGGAGAAGGAGATTGAAAGCCTTCACTACAGGGAGCACAAGCGTATTGCTTTTCAGGGGATAATTAGTGCTATAAGATATGTCAGCTGTAGCAGTACCTCTCAAGATGCCTCTGGAGGAGAACTAATGCAGGTACGGTGCTTGAAAATTAATAGTGTAGTACTTATGATACTATGATCATAATTACAATTGAGATCTTCTGCATTTGAATCCAGAGAGCCCACACACAATGTCTCTTGATTAAGAATTTGTATTTTTTCCCTTCAGAACAAGTAGAGTTTAAAAGTCGTACTTTAAAAGCCTAAAAAAAGTTTTAATGACTTGGTGTTCATTGGTGGTGCTTTTAAAGAGGCCTGATATTTTTGGCCTGATATATTTAAAACTGTAATCACAGAGTGAGTCATTTTAACGGGAGAAACAATGCAATACTAAACGTTGGTGAGAAAGTATTTTAAGAGAACCCAAAATAGGTAGCTCCTAGTTGCAAAAACGTGAATATTCGGTAGAACCATCCTTCTGTTTTATAGTGCTAGATTGTTTTTTCAAGACCAAATTTTCTAAGGCTATTTTTTTATCATTTTTTAATTTCTGCAGATGGACAAAAGATCAGAGTTACAGACTTCTGTGGAAGAAAAAGATCCAATTGAAGAGGGAGGTAGAAAGTTTCAGCAAGCCAGTAAATTAACGTCAGTGCAAAAGTCACCGTCCTTTAGGCAGCAGCAACGCAGGAAAAGGAGAAAAAGGCGTACAAAGAGAAAAATTGCTGCTGTTGAGTAAGTGGTTTCCAAAAGGTGGAATAGATTCTTCTTGTCCTTTCTCTTATTTTTATAGGCATTTGTATATCTTGAGGTCACAATACTGCCTCTGCTGACTCCTCTCTCAGAGCAAATAAAGTACCTATGAGATGTGGACTTACTACAAATACATTGCACAGGATTTTGAATCATGCAGTTCCAAGTTATCTTTTTTCATTGGCAACAGAAATCTCAATTGTATAGCATTAGCTGATAGAGAAAAATAACTTCAGAATAACCTGGCTAAAATAAGATAAAGGTGTAGTAATTGGTTCAGAGAATCCAAAATACTTGGTTGTGAAATTAGAATTTATTGCACATTTACCTAGACCAGGGGTCTGCAACCCGCGGCTCCGGAGCCGCATGCGGCTCTTTGGAACCTTTGCCGCGGCTCCGGGAGGTGACTGTGACAGGTTCGCCACTCCGCTCCACACTGCCCGCCCGGTGATGTCGCAATGGTTTTGCGGCTCCCAGTTTTCCCCCCCGTCGGAAACGGGTCCAAGTGGCTCTTTATGTCTTAAAGGTTGCAAACCCCTGACCTAGACCATGGAGAGAGAACACAACGTCTGAGCAGGGGAGACCAGGGTTAAAATCTAAAGTCCCTAGTACAAACCAGTGAATAGGAGCTGTCGACTGAAAACATAAATCAAGGATACATGAGGTATAACAATATATGGTTAATTAGATATTTAAAGAAATAAATTATAAATTTGGAACAAATTGTGCTACATCGGTCTCATTATCTTCCCCTTGTTAATAATGTGTCCTACGCACGTGGACATACTGAATGTGTGCATATGTTGTCTGGGTTGGTTTTCTCCAGCTGATTAATATCGTAGTTTCCTTAAGTTGTCTTTAGATCTTCCAACAGCACTTCATAATCTATTCCGAGTTCTGTAAATCCCACCTAGAGTAGTTCTTGCTACATAAATTAATACAGTTTTTCTACCTTTTCAAAAGGACAAGAAGCCCTCCTCCAATACCTTCACAATTCACAAGATTAACAATCAAGAAAATACTGTAAGTGGCATATTCTAAGTTATAGCTTTATTGTGCTGGGTGCTTTTCCGTAGTAAGCACTAAAATTCAAGAATTTGATTTCAAATCTAAAGAGAAGAAAAAACTTCCAATATGCTTTAGCTCTTCTGTGAAGAAACTAATTGCTCCATTCCAGGTGATTTTAAAAGGAGAGTGCTTCCATGTTTCATGTATGTATTTGAAGGCAAAGGCCCCTCTGTACAACAGTCCTGTTGCCATATAAACATTACTCTCACATCTGCATTTCTTGAGGAAGTGTAAATGAAAAAAACACAACACAAAACCAGCCTGCTGTGTGGTGCTTTCAAGACTAACAAATATCACAAGCTTCTGTTGACTAGAGTTCATCAGCTTATAATGGTATTCTTCTGGGCCCCGACTGGAGTGTGTGTGTGTACATGCATTAAATATACAATAGGCAAGTTACATAAACTCAATTTTGAGCATTCTTCCTGTTCTTGTATCTCAGGGCAGAAACGTTAGGCCTGTTGTCCATTCATAGCTGCTCTCATCCTGTTTATGCTCTCCAGTTAATGGTAATGGTAACTGAGGAGAGGGATTAGGTTGCAGAAACTTGGGAGGGGAGGGATCAGCTAAATATTCTTCCCCAGTGCCATTTTCCTATCTTTATATCAGAGCTGTACCTGCTGTTAATGGTAAGGAAAAGGAGCTTGGACATAAGTTATCTCATTCTTTCCTCTGATATAGTTTCCTTAATTTAAAGGACACAAAATCTACTGTTAGTACTACTAGAGAGACAGTATTTCTCCTTAACCTAGTTAATCCCAGTTTCAGGTATAGGCTGAATCAAAGATTGAGTCAAAATGCCGTTTCCCAGTCCAAGTGCCATTTCTTACATTGGACAAGTAGTACACGTATCATAGCACAACTTCCTTGAAATAAGGAAGAGGCAATTATCTGTTTTGTTTGTTTGTTTGTTTTTTCTCTCTACCCCCCCCCCCCCACAATATTCGGGACAGTTGCTGTTCTTTGTTGAGGGAGGGGACTGCAATCTGAGAACTCCACCTATACATATTTGTGATTCTTGAAGTCATGATCAAGTAATTTTGTCACCTTGTGTGAGAACAATATCCTTCATTTTTGTAGGATGCATGAACATTTGCAAGAAAACTCATGTGCAACAGAAGAAAGCCAAGATACGGAAGAAGCGACACAACTACATACAAGTAAATACCTTGTTTCTTAAAAACAAATTTCAAAGTTAACAGAAGCATTGCCAGATGCTTACTCAGGCATCAAAGTAGAAAGCAAAGGAAAGCCTTCCTCATCTTTCATGCTAATATCATATCTTGCTTATATGTTACACCAGGTAAATTGTGTTTTCTGTATTGCTTAACAGCATAGTCCTAAATCTATAGGCTGGAGCAGTAATGTTACCTGGTGAAGTAAAGCTTGTTTTTTGATTGCACTATCTCCTCTTCATTGTTGCAGTTTCCATGCACTTTTTACCAGGTCATAAACTGTACATAATAATTGTAAGTAGATTTCAGACAAATGATTAAATGTCTGCATTTAGTCAAATCTCCAACACAATAAAGCTATTACTGAGAATTGGGGTACCCACGTATAACAAAACAATGCTCCTTGTCTTAAAATAAAAGATTGTGTTGTTTATTGCATAACTTGAAAGATGAAATACATAGGTGTAAGGTACCCCTCAATTCCTTGTTCTTAAACATAATATGTCTTAATTGTACTGGATTGTATATTGTCCCTCATTATTGTAAGCCGCCTTGGGTCCTTTTTACAAGGAGAAAGGTGGGGTAAGAATACTGATAGATAGATAGATAGATAGATAGATAGATAGATAGATAGATAGATAGATAGATAGATAGATAGATAGATAGATAGATAGATAGATAGATAGATAGATAGATAGATAGATAGATAGATAGATAGATAGGCAGTATGCAGGTTGGCAGTATGCAGGCAGTGTACAGGTTGGAATTAGCAAATCCCTGGTTAAATCTGAGGGGAATTTTAAGGAGGGAGGAGCTTTGTGCTTTATAAGAACGGGGAGGATGCTTGGTGCCATGTCAACAATGCCTGGTTGAAATAGAAGGAGAGTCAAAATACTGACAGTGTGTTTGAAGGAGGAAAGGATGTTCTGGAACCCAGAGGGAAGGGAGTCTAGGAAGAAAGTACTTGGATGAAAGCTTTCTTGCAAGACATACAGCAGGTTTGTTTACCAACGGTAAGGTGTGCCTTAGGCATGGAGCTTTTCATCACTAGGGTTCTGGACAGCTAATTAAATGGGTGTGACTGGAATTTCTTAATTGCATTAGCAACCTGACAAAGAGCAAGAGATTTGTGTTTTTCCAGATGTTGCACAGAGGGCAGAAAACTCTGCTTTTGCATGCTAAAAGACGATAGCCATTATATGTCTGGCTTGTTGCTCTGTGTGACAGAGATTTTTTTTTCTTTTTTTCCAAGCAGAATAGAATCAGAGTGCTCATATTGAAAATGACAGCAAGTCCTGAGCCTCTTGTTAACAGGCCACTAACAAGGCATTTATTATCTTGGTATTAGCAGGTAACAAAGAAACGGCTGTTGTGTCTGAAAGAGTTCAGGCAGAGAAGATGTGCCACAATTCCTGGGAAAGTGATCTCTGGACCTCAGTCAAAGACAATTTGACACAACACTGGAATTACAGCACCGCTTTCCCAGAAAGTTTTCCTTGTAAATTTAATTACGAATACAAAGAACTCTTTATGCAACAATACAATCTTCAGGCATCCAGATGCCCACCAGAAGACTATGTCATGAATGGAGAAATGAATAACTTTGAAAATGCCTGTCCTCTCGAATACTATGAAGTGACTATTCTTGGTAAGAAGCTGTGATGTTTCCAAAGCAGAAGTCATGCCATTGTGACAGGAGAACATTTTTAAGCCTGAATGTTAACAGAAGACTAAGTGCTAACTTGAGCTCACAGGTAGTGAATAAAAGTAGTAGATAATTTGTTAAGCAGATGAATAATATAGGCTAGGATCCAAAGAAGCTATTACTGCTCCCAGGATTCCATCTTTCTCCCAGAAATGTGAGTTAAGGCCGTACACATTAAAAGAGTACAAATCACAGAAAATGAGTAAAGGCATTAAAATCTAATCACAATTTAAAAACACAGCAATAAAACAAAAGTGTAACACTCATCATTTAAAAGCCCCTTGCTCACCAAGGAATCAGTTGCCAAATACTACCAAGGATTTTTGAGTTCTGCTTTTCAGTGAAATTTCTATGCTGTACAGCAATGGTTCTCAACCTGTGGGTCCCCAGATGTTCCTGAACTGCAACTCCCAGAAACCCCTTCCAGCACAGCAAGTGGTGGAGACTTCTGGGAGTTGCAGTTCAGGAACATCTGGGGACCCACAGGTTGAGAACCACTGCTGTACAGTAAGCCACGTCCATGTTGGAACGAGAGGTCTTCAAAAGTGGCCTGACGTTTGAAAAAATAAATGTAGATGCAATTCTTTAGGTTACCTGGAAGTCGAGTCATGACAACTGGAGTTCTTTTCTTTTTGCTACTCATCCAAGCAGCTTCATCGGTCTGAGGAAAGTTGGTGATGATTCCTCCAATTCATACTTCTCTTTGACTTTCCTCAGACTGACAAAGGTGGTTGGATGAGTAGTGAAACGTTTCGATCTCTCAAGAAAAGAAGACCAGTTGCCATGACTCAACTTCCAGATAACCTCACCTGGATGACTGAGAATCTTCACAAACGTACTGCTTTAGGTTACGCATAAGTCTAAATGTTTACCTAATGGGGATTTTTGGAGTCCAGCCACAGCATCTCCCAACTTTGAAGAACCTTATTGTTTGACTACATAATCGATGTCCTGAATTTACAAAGAAATTGGCTATTAATTTGATATTGTTGTAAACTGGAAAACTGAACAGAAATGGGGAAAGGAATGAAACTGAATTATATATTCAATTAATCCCAGGAAGGATGAGCAGGAGGTGAAACAAGTAGGGTGAATGCCTGAGACAACAATAACTGTGCATGCTTTAACAGGAAAGGCCAATGTAATGTTGGTCTTTATTAATAAGTAATCTTCAAAATCTTGGGGTTTGTATATGTAGAATCAGTTTATGCAGCTCTGGCCTTGTGCTACTTAAAGTACTTTGGTTTTTAAAGAATGAGAAATGTATCAAAAGGCATATCATAGGAGAAACAAACTGGTTCTCTTTAGTGAGGTCTTCATCTGTTAAATCCATAAATAAATCACATATCCTTACCTGAGGTACCAGTAAATTATTTCCTTTGGAGTCTCTTTACAGAGGACTGGTTAACACAAATGGTGTGTTTGTGCAACAATTTTATAATTATGTGCCCTAAAGGTGATTCCAATTCACAGCAATTCTCCCATGTTTTTCTAAACGTCATGTACCCAGAAGTAGTTTATCTGTTTATTTCCTCTGGTGGCACTCTGGAATTCTGTAGCTTTCATCAATATCTGGACTTAAAGATATTTTGAAAGGGCTTGATGAAAACAGCCGAACAGTTTATTAAGCTGATTGTAATGAAAGATAACTCTTTTACAGGCCTAAATCATGACATAGCCATAGATGTGGCATTTCGGTCTATTTGTTGTCCTGAGGATTCCCATTTATTTCGAGCGGGGCTACCAAATTGTGCAGCACTTTCTCATGCCGGGGGCACCTCATGTCCCCAAGAGAGCATTGGCAAAGAAGGGCATTCTGAGGTATTTTCACTTTCAGGTAGGAGCTCCTGGAGAATCATGGTGAATGGTATTAGTGGTTTGCAAGTACAGTTGTACCTTGTATAAAGGAATTAATTCGTTCCAAATGAAATTATGTTAAGCAAATTTTCCTTTATACAAATTTCCCATAGGAATGCATTGAAAACGGAGTAATCCCTAATCACGTCCATTTTTATGTTGTACGAATTAGCCCCATGTGCAATTCTGTTAAGCAAATTTCCCCTATCCAGAATTTTTTATGTTGTACAGATTTTATCTTATACAAACCGTTTGTTATATGAGGGTACACTGTATGCTAGATTTGCCTCATGGACAGTTTTATTTTAGGCCAGATGAGAGTTCTGCTACCCAGTATGTATGTTTCCTCTGACCTCATTACCCTGTTGAGCAGTGCACTCATTTAAATGGATACATGTCTGAATGAATTAATACATAGCCACTCTGAAGAGATGATACCATTTTGGGCAAATAAGAACTTTCTTTTTTTCTGTCTTCTCTAGGCAACTGTAAATAATTGCAATAAAATGTCCACATACTTAAGGGAGCATATTTTCCCTATTAATGTTTGCTGTGTAATCTTCAACGTGGACTGGTTTAGAAATATTTAGCCACAACCTAATAGATGATTGCAAATTATACGTCTCTGCTTATTAGTGCCAAGCGTAACAGGGATAAAAAGGATCAGTTTCTCCCTCTCTTTCATACCCATTAGAAAGTATGGATAACAGAAAATAACTTAATATCATTGATGATGCTTTTCCTGAACATATCAGAAACCAACTGTTAAACATTTTAATACTAATTTGTGTTTGCACAGATGATGAAGTTGTTAAAGCAGCTGCTAACCTGGAGAAACAACATGTCATCTGTGTCCTGGATATATGCTGTTTGGGCAAAGATAAAAATGAAGTTTTTCTGAACAAAGTGTATAAAATAACAGAAGCTGATGTAATAAACCAAATGTATTGTATTCAAGACAAGCAATTTGTTTTGAAAAACTCTGAAGAACAAGCCTTACAGGGTCTTTCTCCTATTATTTCCAAATAAAGGATTTGATATTTAGCAAAAATGTCGTGAAAGAATATTTTGAGACCACACTTCTCTATGCAGAATATACTGAGGTATGTTTTACCCTAATATTACTCTTTGTGTCTTGGATTCTACTGGTACTGCTCCTTAACTTTTGTTGTGATATTTAAAGTAGCAGATATTTCAATTTAAATGCTCAAATCCTTCTCTGTACCAGTGGAAAATAAACCCCATGAGTTGATGGAATTAAAGTTTGGCTTTTACCTTTTGATATCTTATTGTTAGACTTCTAGTTCATGTCAGTATCCCAAGCTTGATCATAGTCAAGAATCTCTAAATAAAGGAAGGTGTGTTCTTCCTGCATCATGGAATAAGATGAAGCAAAAGGATGCCAGAAATAAGCATTCCGTTATTTTCCTTCATTGATAACACAGGAAAAAAGCGGATAGGGAGAACCACTTCTCTCCTGAGGTGATGACTTGTCACTCCTTATAGGAGATCACACCACATTCTCTTGAGAACTGTGCCTTTGTTCTTTTGTAGCATTTAAAGTCTGTTGTACCAAATCATGACAATGTTGTCACACGGTGTGTGTTTGTTTGTTAACCTTTCTGTGTCCCAGGATGGTAAAGCTGGAAGAGAACATCATTCAGTGAGAAAGTATCTTTTGAGCTAATGTAAAATGAGTGTAAAATGAAGCTTCCATTGATGGCAGAACCAGTGGTTTAGTGGTGGGGAGAATCCTTCAATCTCCATTGAGAAAGGGCCTAATGCAGTACGGTTGCATATTTGAATGGTGCTGGAAAAGAGCAAGTATGCATTTTTCATGTAGTTCAATTATTTGTTCCAAGTAGCCCTTCTGCATCTTTTGCTGCACTATGCCAAATAACTTATTGGTGTTTTAGTTTAATTTTTAATATGTTCTAAAGCTCCACAATTGTACATTTTCGCTAATGTGATATCTTAGGACAGGGATGGCGAACCTATGGCACGGGTGCCAAAGGTGGCACATGGAGAGCTTTTTTGCCTGGCACGCGACATGCTTCCTCCCCCCCCCCCCCCACTTTCCCCTCCGCTGGACCAGCCATAATGAATTTGCAGAGGAACAGGAGTAGGGAAGAAGCAGGGAGGGAAAGAGGCCAAGTCGTTGGGCTCCAGGCTCTGTGGGGCTTGGGGGACGGGACGCCGAGCAGCTGCAGCTTCTCCTGGGCCCGCCTCCGTGGCCGCTGCACGCGTCGCTGGACCCGCCAATGCCACCCCTGCCCCTGTCGCCCCACCGCTGCCATCCCCCCCGGGCTTTCTTTTACTGGGGCCGCCGGGAAGCCTGGGGCGTGGGTGTCTGGCTCCACATCCTGTGCCTGCTCCACCCCACCCCACCCCATGGGTCTCTCTTTTTTTTCTCTCCACCCCCCCTCCCCCGGGTTTTGGCAGGCTGCGGTCTCGCCTCAGACGGAGCCTGGGCGGCTGCAACCCCAGCAGCAAAAGAAAAAGAGGGAGCAAGGGTGTTTATACACGACCCCTACTCTGCGCTGCAAATGGCTCCCAGCTCCGGAGCTTAGAAATGTTTCCCCACCAGCTCCGGAGTTTGCAGACAATTAAGTGCGACCCCGCCCACTTTAGTGCGACCCAGCGCACTTTTCTTGTACCTTCTCTCTGGAGGTGAAAAATATTTGATGCAGATAAGAGTGCCGGGCTCTCCTCGCTTGTCTGTTGTTTTTTTGCCTCCCGCCCCTTTAAGAGCCCCTTGAGAAGGAACCAGGAAGTAATGGGGCTCGTGGCAACTTCGACTGGCACCGGCAGGTTAGTAAAGGCTTCTTTTGTCCTTTTTTCCCCTCACGCCGACAGGAGCAGGAAGTGCTGAGGGGTGGGGACGCAGGAACAGAAACGAACCCCCAAGATCTCTGGTCCGAATTTAAGGGACCAGCGGATCTTAGGGATCATGTGAAAAGGCCCCAAGTTGAGTGGGAGGGAGGGAGGGTGCGTGCGCACGCAGGAGCCAGGCAAAGGGGTTCCCACAGCTGCGGTGGCTGCTCCGCGCTCGCCCTCCCTTTCCTGGTGCTCAAGCAAGGAGGAGGAAACCCAGGTGCTGTCCTCATACTCCGGATCATCTCCTCCCTCTTCTCTCTCCCCCCCCCACCCACGGCTCCCCGCCCGCTCCCAAGGCGGCTACTGGAGGGCCCAACCAGAGCAAGGGTCTGGCGGCAGTGGCAACAGCATCCACGTCGCCTGCCCACCTCTTCTTCCCTTCACCACCTCCCTCTTCCCGGAGCTGCTCCGCGTTCTTCCTCTGCCGCCTCCCCAAGTCCGCACAAGACCCTTGCTGCCCTCACCCCCCCTGTCCCCTGATGCCGCTGATCCCGACACGCCACCGCCCCCCTCCCCATCACCGAGTTTGGGCACTCGGTGTCAAAAAGGTTTGCCATCCCTGTCTTAGGATGTGTTGATTTTTTTACTTACTTGAATAAAAAAAACAAAAAGGACTTAGTTCTTCTTCGAGCCGTCTGTGAATCCCACTAAAGGGTTAACCTGCAGCCAGCCTGCAGCCACCGGATTGATACAAAAGCTGTTGACGGTTAGGACCTCCCCCTCCTCCTGCGCATGCTCCAGTCTTCCCGCTCTTTCTCCTCAGTTCCTTTCTTTCCGCCGCCGAGTTCAGCCACTGGCTCTGCACGAGGAAAAGAAAGAGAAATTACTTGTTAGATTCCTTTCACTCCTGCTCCACACGACCTCCTCCTCCTCCAGTCGGTGAGCCCCCACCCTCCCCCTGCCCTACGGCCGGCTTGCTTTTGTTTTATGGCCTCTTCAGGCCCCTTTAAGCGGTGTGCGTCTTGCTCGAATAAGATCCCGCTCAAAGACGACCACTCGCTTTGCCTCTACTGCTTGGGGGAGGCCCATCAGCCTTCTCAGTGCTCTCACTGCAAGAAGTTGACAAAAGCGGCCATTAAACACCGTCAGGCCTGCCTTCGCCTGCACCTTTGGGAGCAGTCACTTTCCCCTATGGAGCAACGTGCTTCCACCTCAGGCCATGACTCACCGGGCCCTTCCACATCCAAGCCCGGTTCGAAGACCAAGTCCGCTTCGAAGGCCAAGTCTCTTCCCCCGCCCTCACCATCGGCGTCGGTTTCGACTATGGCCACCGAAAAAGCGGAAAAAGAAGCAGTATTCTGACGCCAAGAAGCGCCCCAACCCTCGGGAACATCCCCCGAGCCCGGCGCACTCGGCCTCGACTGCTGCGTCTATGGCTCAGGAGCGTTCGGAGGACGACCACTTTCCCTCCGGCCAACTGTCGGTGCTCTCCCCGACGTCGATCCGCTCCTCGACATTGGGAGACGATTCTCAAGATCTCTCCACCGTCGTTGAGGTTCCTCTTAGCCCTCCAGCTCAACAGAGCTCGACCTCGGAGCTGCCCACACTCGACGCCATGGCTCACCGACCACCGACTTCGACACTTGACATCGTCTCCGCTCCCAACATCGTCGAAGAGCCTATCCGTACTAAGGCTCAGGCTAAGCGCGTCTGCCTGCCTGGCGACTCCAGGGCTTCCAGATCTCCACGCCGAACCGCCCGACCACGGGAGCGAGATAACCAGCGGTCCTACTGCTCGTCGCCGTCGACCTCCCCACCACGTCGACGCCGAATGAAGCACCGCCGTTACTACGATTCCGACACCGACTCTTCCTCCAGCTACCGTCGTGACCGACGCCGATATCGCCGTCGACACCGATCACCGGCTCATCGGCGTCGAAGATATTCCACTTCACCCTCTGACCGCTCGACCCCTACACCGCCCCGTCGACGTCGACAGAAATCGGGTGACGCCGCTGCCGTCCACGACGCCGATGTCCGGCGCACTGCTCCCGAGCCCCCTGTCTCACAAGTGCTGGGCTCTGCGACAGACCACACTCTCGACATCGACCGCGCTTCCACCGCCGTTGTCCCCGCCGACACCGAGCGCCCTCCACATCTGGGCCGATCTGACGCCGAGACCACCCGAACCACCTCTCGACGCCGAAAGCGACGTCGACGTTCCTCCCCGTCCTCCGATTCTTCCGGAGTCGACTCCCTTCCGGAACGCCGCAAACGCAAGACTGCCCCTCGACACCGTACTCAGGGACCCTCCGACCCCTCCACGTCGACCAACCGCGCACCTGCCAGTTCGTCTGGCCCTGGTACTAACAGGCCTCCTTCACTCTCCTTGCAACCGTCTGCATTGGCACCTCCACATCAACATCTGGAGTCCCTGACCTCCATGGACGAGCTCCCTCCTGAACTGTCCGATGAGGGCGATTTTGAGGAGGATGATGCCTCTTACTGTTCCGAAGCCTCTTTCTCCCACAACGTTCCTCTTCCAAAGACTGATATTCTGGGCAGTCAGCCTCCTTCTCCGACGGAGGATATGAAGCTTTATTCCCAGACCATCCACAAAATTGCTTCCGTCATGGAACTGCAAGTCCAACAGGACCAAACTGCGGACTCCTGCAGATTTTTTGGTCATCTCAATAAACGCCAGACACCACCTCTCCGTCTTGCCTTCATTCCGTCTCTCCTTGATCGTATCAAGGAAGCATGGAACAAACCCTCTTCGGCTCCACTCATGTCACGCCGTGTGGATAACATGTACCGTACACACGGCGAAGGTACCTCCTTCCTGGACAAACATCCCCTGCCTAACTCTGGTGGTGGACGCCACTCAGACCAGGACCAGGGGCCGCTCCGCCCTAACTCCCAGCAACAAGGAGGGCCGGAAGCTGGACATCATTGGCCGCTGTCATTACTCTTTGGCTTCCTTCTCTCTTCGTTCAGTCAACTACTTGTGTGCCATGGAGGCTTACTCCCGTCATATCCTGCTGCAGGCTGCTCCTGTCCTGGACTCTCTTCCGGAAGAACAGAAAGCCAAGCTCTCCGCTCTCCACGAGGAGCTCATCTCTTTGATCGACTTTGAAACCCTCGCGGCACGTAACATGGCAGACGCTGCCGCTAAACAACTGTCCAATGCCGTTTACCTTCGACGACATGCCTGGCTCCGGACAACTAATATTCCGGATGATGCGCGGAATAGAATAGAAGATTCTCCGTTTGATGGAGAGGGCCTTTTTGCGACCACAACGGACGAGTCCCTCGACACTATCGTCAAAATGCGGAAGACCGCGAAGTCTATTGCTTATCCTTCTTCGCAACCACAGGGCCAATACCGCAGGCAACAACAACACTCTTGGCAAAGGCAGAATCCACCTCCTCAGCGTAGAGACTCTGGACGCTTTCGACAGGGCTATCAACCCTACCCTTACCGCCAAAATAACCAACGCTCACAGCGCCGATCTCAATCCACCAGGCGTTATGACCGGAAGTCTAAGCAGAACCTTTGACTCGATTCCTCCTCTGCCCCTGTACGCATCCGACATACGACTGCATCCCTTTCTCCCCCGCTGGTCCAAAATAACATCGGACTCGTGGGTTCTCAAGGTCATCTCCCAGGGCTACACTCTAGAATTCAGCTCTCTACCTCCCTTGGGACAGATCGTCCGGACCCCGACATCCCAGGCCCTGCAGGTAGAAGTCCAATCCCTCCTAGACAAACACACCATTCAACCCGTGGCCTCAGAAGACACCAGGGGTTTTTACTCCCGATATTTTACTGTCCAAAAAAGGGATGGCGGTCTGCGCCCCATTCTGGACCTAAGAGAGCTCAACTCCTTCATCAAACACACCAAATTCCGGATGACCACCCTGGAATCCATCCTTCCCTTGTTGCGCGCCGCAGACTGGTTTGCAGTCGTAGACTTACAGGATGCGTACTTTCACATCTCAATAAGACCATGCCACCGCAAATATCTACGGTTTCGGATAGCAAACTCAACCTACCAATTCAAAGCCTTGCCCTTCGGTCTCTCCACGGCCCCTCGGGTATTTACAAAGTGCCTAGCTCCGGTAGCAGCCTTCCTTCGCGTCCAGGGCGTGAATGTCTTCCCGTACCTGGACGATTGGCTCATTGTATCACCCACACGCCAAAAATCGCGACAAGACATTCGCTACACACTACGCCTGCTCACATCTCTAGGCCTCCAGATAAACACAGGGAAATCCATCCTTCAGCCTCATCAGGTGGTTCGCTACATTGGGGCCGTTCTGGACTCAAAACAGGGCAAAGCATTTCTACCACAGGACCGCAAGGCGAAGATCCTGAAGGCCCTAGCTCCCTTCAGGCCAAACCATTACTTACCCGCCCGGTCCGTCCTCCATCTTCTCGGCCTGATGGCCTCCACAACCTCCGTGCTTCCTCTTGCCTGACTCCGTCTGAGACCGTTGCAGTCTTGCCTGTTACGCCAGTACAACCCCTTGTGCGACAGCCTTCACAAACTAATCCACATTCCCCAGGATACTTACCTCAGCCTCCAATGGTGGACCTCCCCTCTACATCTCGGCATGGGCCGCCCTTTTCGGAGGTCACCAATATCCAGTGTTGTCACCACCGATGCCAGCACTACTGGCTGGGGTGCCCACTGCGGCAGTGCTCATATTCACGGAACCTGGAACGATGTAGAGAGACGATTCCACATCAACTATCTCGAGCTTCTGGCGATCTTCAAAGCTCTGAGAGCCTTCGAGCCTCTTATTGCCAACCAATCTGTTCAAATCGTGACAGACAACACTACAGCTCTCCACTATCTCAACAAACAAGGCGGCACTCGGTCCAGGCGCCTCCTCAACCTCACTCTGGAACTTTGGGACTGGTGTTGTGCCCACAACGTTCAACCCCAGGCCATCCACATAGCGTCTGCCGACAACCACGTAGCGGATGTACTCAGCAGACGAACCTACAACAACCACGAATGGACCCTCCTCCAGTCCGTGTTTCACAGCCTCTGCAACGCCTGGAGGACCCCGAGCATCGACTTGTTTGCCAGTCACCTCAACACGAAATGCCCTCTCTATTGCTCCCGAGCGGGCCTGGGTCCGGGTTCCCTGGGGGATGCTTTCGCCCTCCAGTGGCCCCAGGGTCTCCTGTATGCCTTTCCACCAATTCCATTGATACAGAAGACCATAGTCAAGCTTCAGGAGAGCCCCACCTCCCTGCTCCTCATCGCTCCGTGGTGGCCTCGTCAACCATGGTTTGCAACACTGTTGTACCTCGCCTCCGACTATCGCCGACTCCCATTACTACCCAACCTCCTGTCCCAGAACGACAGGACAACCCTGCACCCGGACCTGTGTTCTCTACACCTCACTGCATGGCTGGTCCACTCTCGCTAACCTATGTTATGGCCCACGCTCGCCGGCAGTCCACCACCACTCTCTACAGTTATAAGTGGGCTGCTTTTCGACACTTCACAGCCGAGCATCATCTGTCGCCACAACCGCCCTCTGCGGACACGTTCTACAGTTCCTTTTATTACTCTCCAACAGGGGACTTTCTATCTCAACTCTCAGGGTTTATCTTGCTGCCATTGTGGCCTTTCAACCTCGCGACTCTCCTTCTTCCGAACTGTTCCGTCACCCAGACGTAAAACAATTCCTCAAGGGCCTCAGGAACGTTCGTCCCCCCACGAGACCAATGGCCCCCCAGTGGTCCCTTCCTCTCATTCTCCACCAGTTAATGAAGCCCCCGTTTGAACCATTGGCTTCTGTTTCGTTCTTCTTCGTGGTCTTCTGTGATTGCACACAATGGGTTAACGTGTGCCAGCACGGTAGACCTCGGAATCTTCTAGAAAGTTATAACCAGTAAAGGACCTCCCACCCTATAAAGGCAGGCTCCGCCCTCCTCCTACCTCAGTTCCTTCTTTTCCGCCACTTCGGTAGCACCTCTTGTCTTCTCCTCGTGAGTCTGAAAAACAACAACAACGGACTTTCGCAATTTTCATTCTTCTTATTTTTATTACTTTTATTGTTCAGAAGGAACCTCCCCCCTTTTTGTGTGTTTATTCCCCCCCCGTACCCCCTCAGGGGGACGGAGTTCTCTTCCCGCCAAAAAGTATATGGCCTTTGCCGCGCCTTTTAAGCGCTGCAGCTCTTGTCGGAACAAAATAGCCATTTCCGACGGACATTCCCTCTGCCTTTTCTGTTTGGGAGAGGGACATCTACATTCAACGTGTACCCATTGTAGAAATTTTACTAAGGCCACCCTCCGTTCCCGCCTTAAACAGCTCAAATATCACCTCTGGGAACAATCTTTAACTCCAGAAATGGCTTCCTCCTCGGCGACCGCCAATCTTCCGCCGAACTCGGCTGCCACTACGCAACCCTCCACTTCTACTGGAGATCAGCCGGCAGCACCAAGAGCCAAATCCCGTTCCTCCGCAAAATCTAGATCGTCAAAAGCGGACAAACAAGCACACAAGCCAGCGGCTAGAGCCAGCCCCCTGCCGCCTCAGCTTGAAGCCGTCCCGAGACCTCCTGAGACAACGGAGGCTGAGCAGGACATACCAGAGAGGGACGCCGCTCCCACGAGGAGCCCTGGCTCGCTCGTCTGGGGAGATCATTCTTCGGAGCTGCCGCCGCTTATGCAAGGAGCTCACGCCCTGCCAGGCGATCGCAGGAGCACCTCCCTGGCGTCATCTTTCCCGGCGGCTCAACTGCGGCGTACGACCCCGCCCGATTTACAACAGCGACGGCGGCGCTCCTCCAGCGCTCTCTCCACCTCGCGCTCGCCGCACCGTGCCAGCAGAGGGGACGGAGGAGATTACTCCCCTATGTCGAGGCGTTCTGGCAACGACCGACGACGTCGCCGCTCACAACGCTCCGCCTCTCACTCTCGGCGTCACTCTCGCTCCCGCCACCTCCCCATCTACCAGAGGACGCAGCCGGCGCATTTCCACCTCCTCTGACAGGTCTCACGCTCCTTCCCGCTGCCGCGAGCGCGCCTCCCGATCGTCGGCCCGCCATTCCCGCCGACCTCACTATGATTCCTCCTCGTTCTCGGATGACAGCACTCTCCATCGACGAGGAAGGCGGCGACGTTATTACAGGGACTCTTTTGCTTCAGCCAATGATATCCCGCATGACAGGGGATATCTTTTTGAACATCCACCATGGGTATACATACCTCTGGAATATATGGGCTATCCACCCCGCCCATCTAAACGTCGACATCACTCCCCACCCTCTGATGCCTCCCGCGGCTCCATGCATTCTGCTTCCCCTCCACGACGTCATCCTAGGCTCTCAAGTGTGGTTGAGCCTCCTGTGGACAAACGTCAGGAGTCTGACAGGCAACGTTCTCTTCCTATACCTAACACGTCAGCTGTGCCTCCCACTCAACGACAGGCTAATTCTGATGCTGCCCATGCCACACCACTTGACCAGCCAGGTCACCCGACCCAGCAGCCCATTCCAACGGCTCCCAGACCTGCAACACGGTCTCAGCATGCCTTACCATCCGACTACAATACAGACTCTGCCTCACAGGATGCTGACCCTTCATATTCTCCTTCTGAGGAGGTTGTGGACTCTGACTCTTTTGACTCTCAATCTACCCGTTCAGAGGCCTCTCAGGTTCACTCCCCTACTCCGAATTCCAACGTGGGTGATGACCATGCCCCCTCTCCATCTGAGGATTACAAATCCTATTCCCAGATGATCACAAAAATCGCAAAGGCACTTATCCTAGCAGTAGTGCAGCCTCCTCTCGACGACGATGATCAGGTCTTTGATGACATATCCCTTGACCAAGCCCCTCCCTGCAGACTGGCATTTATTAAACCCATGTTGCGCTTGGTCAAGGAATCCTGGGAGAAACCGTCATCTTCGTACCAGATGCCCCGTAGAGTGGAAAATTTATATAAAACACATGGAGAGCACACCTCCTTTTTGCAAAAGCATCCACTTCCTAATTCCTTTATTGTGAACTCTACCCAAAACAGATCACGCTCTTGCTCATCTGCAGCACCTTCCAACAAGGAAGGCCGGAAGTTGGACATGGGCCGCCGCCTTTATTCCTTGTCCTCCTTCATCATTAGGGTAGCAAACTACTCGGCTGCTATGGGAGCTTACCTTCGTAACCTTTGGAATAACATGCAACCTCTCCTAAATCTCCTCCCAGAGGATCATCGAACCAGAGCTTTGACATCCTACCAAGATGTGATGGCTTTGGCGAAACACCAGCGACTAGCGGCTAGACACACAATAGATGCCGCGTCCAAGCAACTGGCCACGGTGATAGTCCTCCGCCGACATGCTTGGCTACGTTCCACCACAGTGCCTGATGATTCTCGGGCTCGCATTGAGGATCTGCCATTCGATGGCAAGGGACTCTTTGACCCCCAAACTGACGACATTCTAGATAAACTGAATAAACTGAGCAAGACCTCCAGGTCCTATTCCTACCAGAATACCTACAGGTCTTACCGCCGCCCTTGGAGACGCCCATCTTTTTACCAAAGATACCTACCGGACAGACAACGGATCCAATCCAACACCGGCTCTTCTAACCGCAGCAATGCTGGCAGAGCACGTAATCGCCCTTCCCAACGCAGACCTGATAGGAGGAATAGGCAGAATTTTTGACCTCTCTCCAATTCCAGCTTGCCACCCTCTACCCGACCACCCCATAACCCGTCTGGCACCCCATCTTTTTTCTTGGACAGCCATCACTACAGACCGATGGGTACTCAACACCATTACCTTCGGCTACTTCATCGAGTTCCAACATTTACCTCCCATGGGCCATATTTGTACCACCGCTCCATCTCAGGCCCTCCGCGAAGAATTACGCTCCCTGCTGGCAAAGAATGCAATCGAGAAAGTAGATATGGCAGACCTCCACCGGGGATTCTACTCCCGCTACTTTGCTGTCCCGAAGAGAGATGGGGGCCTTCGTCCCATTTTGGATCTCAGAGCTTTAAACGTCTTCCTCGTAAGAAAACGTTTCCGTATGGCGTACTTAGATACCATCATTCCCCTGTTAAAAAGAGGCGATTGGTTCGTCGTGATCGACCTCAAGGACGCATATTTCCATGTCTATAGCTCTTACCCATCGTCGTTACCTCCGTTTTTTGTTGGACGGTACCATTTACCAATTCAGGTCCCTTCCCTTTGGCCTTGCCTCTGCTCCGAGGGTATTTACAAAGACTATGGCTCCAGTTATTGCATACTTGAGGCTCCAAGGGGTCACCATTTTTCCCTACCTCGACGATTGGTTACTGGTTTCGCCGAACTACCGCCGTTCGATCCAAGATACCCGCCTCACCCTCTCCCTGTTGGCAAGTCTGGGACTACAAGTAAACTTAAAGAAATCGTCTCTTACCCCTTCCCAAAGAATGCCATATATTGGGGCCCTTCTGGACTCCTTAGCAGCTCGTGCTTTTCTGTCTGCAGACAGACAAACAAAAATTGTTGCCGCTGTTCTTCACGTTCAAAATTGTTCAAGAGTTTCTGCGAAGTTTGTTCAACAACTGTTAGGCCTTATGGCTTCTACGACCTCCACCGTACAATATGCCCGTCTCCGCCTGAGACCTCTTCAATCCTGGTACCTCTCTGTCTTCAAGCCCATCACAGACGACCCAGGGACTACGCTCCATGTTCCAGAAGCTATTCTCCAGGACTTGTCATGGTGGGTAGACCAGAAAAATCTATCCACAGGAATTCCCTTTACTCCCCCTCGTCTAGAAAAGCAGGTCACCACCGACGCCAGCCCAACCGGCTGGGGCGGTCACTGCGACAACACAACGGTACACGGTTTGTGGACGCCCCATCAAAGGACCCTACATATCAACCAATTGGAGCTATTGGCAGTCATTTACGCTGTAAAAGCGTTTCTACCACTCATACAAGGAAAGACTATACAACTTGTAACAGACAACACGACAGTAATGTATTATATAAACAAACAAGGAGGCACTCATTCTCCTCCTCTGCTAGACCTTACCTTACACCTCTGGGATTGGTGCATCCGTCATCACATCACTCCGGTCGCCATCCACGTCTCCACCAGGGAGAACGAGTTAGCGGATTCTCTCAGCAGGCAAGTTCACGACACACACGAATGGTCTCTACACCCCGAGATCTTCACACAACTGACGGACCTATGGGGGACACCGCAGATAGACGTGTTTGCATCCAGACAAAATACCAAATGCCCCAACTTCTGCACCAGGGCAGGCAGGGACCCGAGGTCTCTGGGCGATGCCTTCATGATCCCATGGACGTCGGATCTTCTCTACTTCTTCCCGCCCATCCCGCTCCTCCAGAGGACGATCATCAAAATCAGAGAGGAGTCAGCAAATGCCATTATGATCGCCCCATGGTGGCCACGCCAGGTCTGGTTCCCGACGCTGAAGGCGATGACGTCAGAATACATCCGCCTCCCTCTCCGGGCCGATCTGTTATCCCAGGACAATTTCAAAATTCTACACCCTCAGCTAGACAACTTGCACCTCACGGCATGGAGAATTTTCCCTCCGTTGAGGAGATAATCCATTCGTCTAAGAAGCCTTCAACCAGGACACTCTATCACTATAAATTTAAAGTGTTTACTTCTTATGCAGCCGCTCAAGGTCTACGCCCTTTGCCTACTTCTGTGGACTTACTCCTTAAATTTCTTCGTCACCTTGCTGCTCTTGGCCGCTCCATCTTCACCTTAAAGGTATACATTGCCGCTATTGTGGCCTACCAACCACCTGCCTCTGACTCCCAGCACCTTTTCAAACATCCTACAGTCAAGGACTTTTTAAAAGGCCTACGTAACATCGCTCCACGGCCCCCACCGCCGACACCGCAGTGGTCTCTTTCCTTAGTCCTCCGTCAGCTCACTAAGCCGCCTTTTGAGCCCTTAGCTAAAGCTTCTGACCAATTGCTTACTTATAAAGCCGTTTTTCTTGTTGCTATTACATCTGCCAGAAGGGCGGGAGAGCTCGCCGCCTTACGCATGGATGCCCCCTTTTTACAATTTCACCCCAACAAGGTGACTTTATTTCCAGATATTTCCTTTTTACCTAAGGTTGTTACACAATTTCATCTTTCTCAGCCCATTCATTTGCCTACATTTTTTCCTAATCCTTCAACGGACTTGGAGCGTTCATTGCACTCTCTTGATGTCAAGAGAGTCCTCTCATTCTACCTGGACCGTACCTCCACGTACAGGACTTCTACACGCCTCTTCACGTGTTATTATGGGCAGAAACGGGGCCAACCCATGTCTCCACAGAGCATTTCTAGGTCCATTGTTCAGCTCATTACCTTGGCCTACCAACTCGCCCAGGTGCCTCTACCGTCTGGAGTTCGAGCCCACTCGACCAGAGCCTTAATCTACATCCACCGCCTTTCTGAAGGGTGTCTCCATTCCGGACATTTGCAGGGAGGCTACGTGGTCCTCATCTGTGACCTTTGCCTCTCATTACCGGCTGGATACCAGGGCGCGTGCTGAAACATCGTTTGGGCGCTCTGTGTTGTCTGCAGTCCTGCCGTGACGACCCACCTCCGGTAAGTGCAGCTTGCTAAACACCCATTGTGTGCAATCACAGAAGACCACGAAGAAGAAAAAGAGGTTACTTACCTGTAACTCTGGTTCTTCGAGTGGTCATTCTGTGATTCCACACAAACCCGCCCTCCTTCCCCTCCGTCACGTCATTGCTGTCTACATCATTCTGTTCTTATTCTGGACAGCGGCGTAAAAGTGTACGGAACTGAGGTAGGAGGAGGGCGGAGCCTGCCTTTATAGGGTGGGAGGTCCTTTACTGGTTATAACTTTCTAGAAGATTCCGAGGTCTACCGTGCTGGCACACGTTAACCCATTGTGTGGAATCACAGAATGACCACTCGAAGAACCAGAGTTACAGGTAAGTAACCTCTTTTTATACATGTTATCTGTTAAAACTGTGTTTCTCGTAGCCATTACTTCGGCTAAACGGGCCTCTGATTTGGCAGCATTCCGGGCTGATCCTCCGTTCCTGCAGTTCCATCCACACAAAGTTACTCTGTACCCCGATGTCTCCTTCTTGCCTAAGGTAGCATCCGACTTCCACCTCCGTCAAGCTGTAGTTCTTCCTACCTTCTTCCCTAACCCATCATCTGACATCGAGCGCTCCCTCCATACTCTTGACGTCAGAAGGGCATTGCTTTTTTATACCAGCCGGACTAAGGATCTTAGAAAATCACCCCGTCTGTTTGTGTGCCCTCATGCGCCTTCCCAAGGAGAGCCGGTGACCGCACAAACCCTCTCCAACTGGATCTGCCAAGGCTATCACTGTTGCTTACCAACTAGCTGACACGCCGTTACCTGCGGCCCCTAGGGGCCATTCCACAAGAGCAGTCTCCTCTTCTACCGCTCTGCTGCGAGGCATCCCTGTTGATGACATATGTAAAGCGGCAACGTGGTCCAATCCGTCCACCTTTGTGACCCACTACCGTTTGGATGTTCGGGCCAAATCTGATGCCTCCTTTGGTCGGGCTGTCTTGGCCGCAGCGCTCCAGTGACGACCCACCTCCAGTAACGTAGCTTGCTAATCACCCTTTAGTGGGATTCACAGACGGCTCAAAGAAGAAATGGAAGTTACCTACCTGTAACTGTAGTTCTTCGAGACGAAGTCTGTGAAGCCTTGCGTCCCACCTGCCTCCCCTCTATCCGTCACTCTCTCTAATTGTGTCATTCAGCGGCGGATTACAGGGGAACTGAGGAGAAAGAGCGGGAAGACTGGAGCATGCGCAGGAGGAGGGGGAGGTCCTAACCGTCAACAGCTTTTGTATCAATCCGGTGGCTGCAGGCTGGCTGCAGGTTAACCCTTTAGTGGGATTCACAGACTTCGTCTCGAAGAACTACAGTTACAGGTAGGTAACTTCCATTTTTGTGCTGTGAAACAAAGCTTTTAAAAAGTAATTTGTGTGAAAATGCATGAAGAGGTGTGTCCTCCTTAACAGAAACTGCCTCATCTCTTCTGAAAGTGGATAAATTAAAGCACAAACCAGCTTTTGGGGGACTAAGGAATAGCTGGAAGGGTAACACGGACTACCGCGTTCTTAGGAAACTATCTGAGGCTGTATTTTGTGTGGAAGCAGGCCTGTAGAAAGAGAGGAACACGTGGTTCTTCAATAATGTTATTGGATTATATATTTCTTCTGGGCAGCCATTATGATGGACGATGGGAGACACCTCCCCACAGAAATCTTAAGTGCCCTCTTCCCCAGCCCTCCTATAGAACTCATATCATGCACACACACAATTTACTATGCAAGATGAAACAGCAATGCTAACTGCATGCTTTAGATCACTTTCCTGTATTTTCGTCTCTGTGCTCTTCCATTTCCAGAATGTAACAAACAGCTGACCTTAATACCGACACTGCATTTTAATTGCATCGTGAATGGGTTGGGTTTCCATATTTATGAGCAGAAAGGATATATACAGTATGTGTTAGAATCATTTTGCAAACACGTATCCAGGATCTTGCATGAGAGGCTGTATAGAACAGAAGTTCCAAGTCAAAAAACAAATCTGGGATTTTGTTATTTTTTTCCTCTTGTAGCGCTTTTAGGGCAGAGGTGCATGACTCTTCTAGTATGTGGTAATTGATTGGGGACCAGCAGCTGTTGAGATGTATGTATAAAAGGAGATCTCCAAGCCCATGCATGTTTCTTTTTGCCTGCTGTGTCTAGCTTTGAGGGGGTAAAGCACTCTTTAGTAGAGTCTTTGGAGAGAGGAATAAAATTACCCTACAGGAGAGAACATAAGAGCCATGCTGGATCAGGCCAAAGGCCCGTCTAGTCCAGCTTCCTGTATCTCACAGTGGCCCCACCAGATGCCTCTGGGAGTGCACAAAACTAGATATCTGTCTCCTGATGCCACTCCCCTGCATCTGGCCCTTGAAGTACCCTGGTTTTAAGCCTGGAGATTGCACATCTCCATCATGGTTTGTAACCTGGGATGGACTTTTCCTCCAGGAATCTGTCCAATCCCCTTTTGAAGGCATCCAGGCCAGATGCCATCACCACATCCTGTGGCAGGGAGTTCCACAGACTAATAACGTGCTGGGGGAAAAATATTTTCTTTTGTCTGTTCTTACTCTCACAGCCCTCAATTTAAGAGTATGTCCCCTAGTTCTGGTATTCTGTGAGAGGGAGAAGAGCTTCCCTCTCTCCACTTGACTCATGCCCTGCATTATTGGGTGGAGTCAGCGCATCTTTGTTGCAGTTAAGGAAGGGCACCTGGGCAGAGCAGGAAAGGAGGGAACGAAGCCTTCGTCCTGAAGCAAATTGTGCACGTGCAATTGCAGTAGCTTGTTTTCATTCAGATGAGTTAGCAAAAGATTTCACAGAACAAATGGTTTCTGAGAGAAAGGAGGTACTGTATATTAACATTGATAGGCTCTTGATCTTTGGTAAAGACTGAGTGTCCAAAGGGAAGTAAGATGTAACATTTCTTCCCTGGGGAAAAATAGGAGACTTACCGGTAAGTCATAAATTTTAATCTAAGATCCGTCTACCTTGTTTAGTCTTTGGAAACCAATCAGCCTATCTAGTTTGGGTCACATTTATTTATTTATTTATTTATTTATTTATTTATTTATTTATTTATTTATTTATTATTGCTTTATAATCTGCCTTTTGTCCCACCCTTAAAATGGCCATTGTTTTTTTCCTTAAAGTTGGAGCTGCTTTGATGGGGTAAGGGTGGGTCTGTAAAGTTTGGCCTGGTCTTCCCCTCTTTCCATATTCATATCCGCTACTGCCTAGGGCTGATGGGATCTCCAGTCCCGTCTCATTAGCAGGCCTGCACTTTGAGTCCATTGCCTGATTTCTTCCTCAAGAAAAGCAGGCATTCTCTTTTGTTTGGAGTAAAAACGAGGAGGGGTTTTAAAGCATCATTAAAGCCTTTAGTCAACATCGTATGCACAGCTGCTACCTGGCAGCCCCAACTAAAGGCGTGGCGATACAAAGAAGAAATGAGTCAGCAGTAAACAGGGTGAAGGTTACAGGCCTGTGCTTCTTGTCCTGTGAGCTGTGCATTAGGCAGTTTTTATTCCCTCGGGATAAGTCAACTGAAAGGGAGCTGACGCAACGAATGATCTAATGAACCTGGGAGGAGTGGTATTGCTTACCTGCCTGGGACTGAAATTTCAGACCACTGGGAGAAGCAGCAAACCAACAGCAATTGAAGAGCATCTCTGCACCTTTGAAGGTTACGGTGATATGACCAAGCAATGAATTGGGGGAGAGAATCCGGTTCCGTCTGCCTCCTGATTCTCACCGGACTATGGAGAGCTACCCAGACTATTCCGATCAAGGCTAACGTGAGCTTGATTTATTTCAATCCTTTGAACAATACCACGGAGAGTGACCGGTGTGAATGTGGCCTGTATGGGGTACACTCTCCGGTGGCTGGCGCCCAGGGAGTTGTGGTTGCCCCCAATTCCACAAACCACCAAGCCTGCACCTGGAACACCGCGTTCCCTGACACGGAGTCGCCGTGGATTGCGCTGATCGCAAGAGGCAACTGCACTTTTGCGGAGAAGATTAATCGGGCCGCTGCGCAGGGCGCCGACGCTGTTGTCATCTACAACTATGCCCGGCGTGGTAACAGCACGGTCCCCATGGCACATCCCGGTGAGTGTTAAGCACCTGCAAGCTTCTTTCTCAATGATATCTGTTTTCCATTTAATAGGAGTTTGTCTATTGCCTGAGTCGGCCACAAAATCTGGTAAAAATAGCAACACCCAAATTGATCTGGAAAGATTGCTCAACCAGAAGCATTTAATGCTGAAATCACAGTCTTGGTAATTGAATCCCATTCAAAATTCCACCATTGGTTTCTGTTAGGAAAACAGTTTATGCCCTTCTGTGCATGACCATATTTCCACGAACGAGCCTACGAAGGGATTCCCAGAATCACCGTCGCTATCCATCTGTGTGGCGTTTTTCTTACATCGAAATTGATCCAATCTATACTCCTTTGAGGAGAAAGTCAACAAAGCGCAGACTTTGTCCAAGTAAACAGTTGTCCCTAGGATAAGAAATTCCCCACCCGCACCATCCTTCCTGGTGGCACTCAAGGACTGAGCAGTTTGCTAAAAGCCCCACAGGAGTCACAACATGTTACTCCCTCATCTTCACAAGCTGTGGGTTGTCTTGGTTTACCCCAGGAGCTAAAGTGGGCATTCAGACTCCCAGCCCCTTGCCAGGTTTTCCAATCGACTGAGCAGCCCACGGTAGCTTCTTTATTTTCTCTCATACTGTAACAATGCCTTCTAAACCCTGGAAGGTCAATCAGTGGAGATAGATGCCTTATCTGCTGCCTCTCCCAGAATTTATTTATTCATTCATTCATTCATTCATTCATTCATTCATTCATTTATTTATTTATTTATTTATTTATTTATTTATTTATTTATTTATTTATTTATTTATTTGATTTCTATACCACCCATCTGGCAGCAATTTCTCTCTCTCTCTCTCTCTGTCTCTGGCTTTATCAGAGAAATTCCCATGGCCACCAACTTTTCTTTTACAGAAATATCTCTCCAAAGAGTAAGAGCTTAAAAGGAGATCTATGTAGCGGAAAAGGATGTTTCTTAAGCCTTTTCCATTGTACTACTTTTCTACTTTTCCCCTGCTAAAAATCCAGCCTCTCCAGCAGGGCCAAATTATACATTGCGCATAACCTGTGGTTAAAACTGAAATGTTTCTGAAAACATGATTTAGTAAAAAGTATGCAGCCTGTTTGCCTGCATTGCGTGCAGTAAGATAGACAGAGTGAGATGATGTCGCCTGAAATCCAGTTGACAATTTAAACACGAACTGCTGAACACAGTTGGTATTCTCACATAGCACGTTTCCCTGTGATCCCGACAGACAGAAAAGTTTGCTCCAAATTCAGCAGAAACTGGAAATGTTACTTTTTCTAGTATGCATAACTGGCTGTGGCGTATTGGGAGTTGTACAGTAGTCCCAGAAAAAGTAGCTTTCTCCATTTCTGCCATGTTTGTAATTTCTGCTGGTTTTGGGGGGGGATGCTTTGAGTTGGAACCTGGAGAATTTTAGTTTGAACCTAGGACTCAAGAAACTTGGTTTCAAAACTCCATTCAAGTAAGAGATTCACTGGTGACCTTGGCCTAGTTGTGTATTGTAGCCTGACCTATCTCATAAGATTTTTGTGAAGATAAAGTAGACAAGACAAGAGTCGTGTGTGTTTTCTTAAAGGAAAGGGGGGGAATATTAATGAACATATTAATATGCCATTGCACATGACCTCTCCCCATCACCTGCCATTTTAACTGCGAAGCCGCCTCCTACTTTATATGCAGCCCAGTATTTCATACAGAAATTGTAGCTTGCCTTTTTGTTTTGGCTCAGACTTCACAACTTAACATGGCTAAATTGTTAAAAGGATCAGAGGCCATATTGTTGAAGATGGTTTTAACCCTCCTCAAATGGTCAGTTCTGGGGATCTGTTACCAGCATTGGTTAAAAAAAGCAAGAGTGCTTGATAGGCACTGAGATACTGTATAGCAAAAAATTAAAAAGATGGTTGTTCTGTACTAGGAAAATTATTACTTTGGTTACCTTCTGTCCTGGAACAAGGGTGCCCTCATGTGGCCACCTTCTGGTTATGCAAAACCCAAATGGGCATGTTTCATGGAAATCGCTTGCATATGATTGAGTGTGCAAATTAGATGACAGCAGGAATGGGTTTAGACAAGTTACATTTTTGGACTTTCAGTCCCAGATTGGCTCAGGAAATCTGAGTAGTGCTGTGCCAAAAATGTCTCCTGTTAGAATTCAACCACTGGTGTTCAATTTGACAAGAAATAACTAAAACAATGAATTTCAAAATAGGAGACATTTTGGACATATTCCCAGGGGGAAATTCTCAGGAGCTATTCTCAGGTTCAAGATTTTTGTCCTAACGTGACATCTGAGGGAGCTAATGGAGTGTGTGCACATTTTACTTTTCATCGTTCAATAATCGGTTAGCAGCCCTTCCTATCATTTAGCACTTTTGGGGTGGATATAATAAGATTGGGAGGCTAGTGGACCCAGAGTGCACAGGTACTTTCTGAGTTGTAGCATCTTCTATGGCATCATCTGCCGCTCCCCCCAGGCTTCTGTGATGTCTCAGAGCTAAGATTTGATCCTCACAACAGCTGGGAGAAAAATGGATTGTTCCCAGGAGCAGTGTAGTGCAAGTTAATTTTTGTACCCTCCTGTGTCTGGTTTGCCCTTGAAGAGATAATAAAGAATTATTAATTTTACAAAAAAAAATTCTTTTCAAAAGTAAAAGCCTTTGGTGGTTACAAAGACATTTTGATAATAATATTATTTTGGTGAAATAGGAAAAAACTTGCCAAGTCCTTTCCAAAGTTACTTTTCAGGCAACTCTAAAAGCTTTTTGACATAAATTTTTCAAGTTTTACGTTATTCTTGCGATGATCATAAGTAGCAAAAATATGGTATTCAGCATTATATTAAGGTGCAATGTCAAAATCGATGAGTAGAGTTCTTCTGTTTGGCTCACATCAAACAACAATGCAAAGTACAGCAATGGGATTTGCCTTCCCTCCCCCACGCATGATGAACGTTAGTTTTTTAAAAAGCAACATTCCAGTCTCAGGTTCTTTAGTGTTCGTTCTGTTAACTGACTTCAGTTTCTTTGGCACTCTATTGCATCCCTTGCTTTCAGCCTAAGGGAGATTTGCAGAACATATTATTCATTTGCACTTACCCAGTAAAACTGTATTTCTTTTTGTGCTCATTTAGGCTGATGCAGAAATTTGCATACACTTACAGTCTATTTTTGTAACTTTCTATTTATTAGAAACTCAATTCAATCCTGGCACAAATATTTTTCTTGTATTTCACTGCCTAAAGCAAAGCACCTCTTGATGGGATCTTTAAAGTGCAGCCACACTGCCTCATTCATGGAGTGTCATGGCACTTCTGGACACCACCACCTTCAATTTACTGCCCTCCAATATTTCCCCCTGACTCTTTTCTGTTTCTCCCTCTCCAAAGGAAATCCATTCAGGAAGAGAAGAAGGACACATACTGTCAGCATTAGCAGAGCTTAGAAAATTTACTTTTTGGAGTGCAACTCCTGGACTCCCTCAGCCACTGTGTCCCACGTGGTCATCTTCTGAGTAGTGCTCCAAACAATGAAACTTTTCTAAGCCTTGTAGGTACTACTGGCACTGTAGTTGCATGATCTCTTGGAATCTTCTCTTTGCACAGTGGAGTCAAGGGTGACTCGTGGACTGGGACAGGGAGGTAGCCGCGGCCCATAATTCTGGGAAGAGGTGCCGCTCCTGCTCTGTCATAAGGCACCCTCAAGTGTCGTGCATTTGTTAGTTACGGGGGAAACTCTCACTGCATCTTGTAAGTTGCGTTCATAATTCTCTGCCTTATCTCAGCTATTTTTGAGATAGGCCCTTATTAGCTTGTTGCTGCAGAGCAAGGGTTGAGTGTGGAGTCTGACAACTGGCCGTTGCCTTTATCTTTTCCTCTGAAGATGGATAGGAAGCTTTGCCCTGTTGTCCTGAGAGTTCTGTTTCTAATTATTTTATCTCCGGGAGTCATTTTTTAAAAAACATTCCTGATTACGTGCTATATTTTATGGGGACTGTTGTTTTCCCAAGCTGTGTATTCTGACCTCATTCTTCACTGATTACATGATATCGCACCATAATAAATACCAAGCTCCTCTACTGCTAGTGCCTGTGTTTCAAAGTGCAGTTTTGATTCCACACAGAAAAACATAACTACTTAAAGCTGAATCACTGCAGTCACACAAGAACCTCCCCCCCCCCGGCCCCCCAAGATTTTTATTCTCCATGAATCCTGATCTCAACACTTGTATAATGGTAACCACCACAACAGTAAACTTGCCTTCAAGCTTAAGTGGGCATAAATGCCCATTTAAGCGATTCTCAGCTTGTTTCATCCATTAATTTTTTTAAGAGTGCAAGTTTTTACAGAACAGGATTTTGACCGAGTGTCGTTACTGGGGCTACAACCTTGAACATTGTTGTTTTAAAACTTTGTTTCATAGTAAGGGATAACTTGACATTGTAGCAACCATGTTGTTCCTTCTGGTCCTTATTAATCAATTGCATTTGTCTTTACCAACAAGTTTTTAAAAATCCGGGGTATGTTCTCCAGTAACAAAAATTATATTTGTTAGACAGCAGAGCTGGGAAACTGGGAAAGCTTTTTTTAAATAAAGTTCTCCAAGGACATATATTTGTCCTTCTCATTATCTCTATGTCTAATCCTCTGGTTTATACTTCTAAGCTGACCGAATGGGACTCAGCAGGTGGAAGGGGCTAGGAACATCTTAATGATACAAAGGTCTCTTTGCCCATTTCCAACAAAATCTGGAGTACATTTTTATCAGTAAAAGTAGATGCAGGTATCTGCAGCTGTTAAGACTCAGTGAGACAGGTGGAGGAGAATAACTCAAGAGTATTATGCTTGATTATTATATGAATAAAATTCTTGAACAGATAGATTCCATTCTGCCCAAAACGAGGTCATGAGAGAGAAAAATGATTTTGCTGTTCACTAGTGTAACTCCCCACTAGAATAGTTTTATAGGTGACTTGATAGCTCAATAGCTTAGACATCTGACCGCAGAGACCGAGGTTGGGAGTTCAGAACTCGATTGACTGTCAGAACATAACGTCCCATATCTACATGGAGTCCCTGTTCCCCTTCTTGATGATTGGTCTACTCTAGACATAACCAGAAAGACTCACATACACTCCAATTAACTCAAAATACTTTCATGGAATGTAGCAGGCTGGGCATCTATGAAAGAAGACCTAAGACTTATGGATTTCTTTAGGGCTTATGATGTAATTCTTCTACAAGAAACATGGTCTACTGAGAAAATTGGTTTGAATGGTTATATGGCGAATGTTGCCCCCGCCGAATCTAGTGGAGGAAGAGGTTGTCCAAAAGCCGGCCTGGCCATTACTAATGTCTACTTCTCTTAATGCTACCATCAAATGGTTTGCACCATGTGATAAACTTTCAGTTACCCACTGTGCATCCCAGAAGAACTAACCTGTGCGGCTTTGGCCAAGCTGTACAGTCCCAAGAAGGGAGAGTACACTTCTGAGTACTCTCTACCTAGAACACCATGAAAGGGGCTGTTGTAAGTCAGAGTTGACTTTATGCCACACAATTAATTAATCTACTCCCCTCCAAAGTGCCGTTATAGCTTGTCACTTATTTTTATTTAATGTCCTCTTATCAGATTATACTCAGCTTGGGACCAGTTGGCTCCAATTTCAAAGATAATTAATTGCATTTTCCTCTTCAGTGCCATTAAGGCCAGCAGGTAGCCCAATATTTATATATTCATATTTATATATTCATATGTTGCCCAGTATTTATCCGTTTCAATTTCTTTGTTATACATGGAATTAAAGGGGGTGGGACCTGGAGAGACAGCCTACACAGTTAACGTACTTACACTCACCATATTGTTGGAAGATAAGCGCCCTTTAGGGATGTTTAAAACAAATCCTCATCTCGTGTTGCAGATTAGCTTGCTTTTGTTGTATCACTTATCACCGAAAGGTAAACACAAGCTTCATTAGAAAGTCTGGCTGTTTAAACCTGCAACTTTGAAGGAATTATAGCATTTCCCCCATGTATAGGACTATATTTTTATCTAAAATTGTTAGACTTAAAATTGATGGTCGTATTTTACATGGAAGTAAAGGAAGGAGAGAACTGTGTGGTTGCAAAATTGAAATTTTGGGTTAGAAAAGTGGAGGGGGAAAGGTCTTATAGATGGGAAACGATGGTTTATGTCTAGAACTGTGGCACAGTGGTTAAATGTCTGTACTGCAGGTAAAACTGCTCACGACCTAGGGTTCAATCCCAAGTAGCAGGCTCATGGTTGACTCAGCCTTCCATCCTTCCGAGGTCGGTAAAATGAGTACCCAGCTTGCTGGGGGCGGGGGGAGGGGGAGCAAAGTGTAGCTTGCATACTGTAATTAAAAACTGTAAACTGCCCAGAGACTACTTGAAGTGGTATGGTGTGGTATATAAGCAGACTGCTTTGCTTTGCTTTGGGTAACTCAAATGTTCTTGGACTGTATTTCCCAGAAGCCTTCACCACAACTTGGGATGGGTTTCTAGGGACTGAAGTTCAAGAACAACTTGATTACAAAAGATGGGAAACACTGGTCTAGAGGAACAGCTTTGTAATAGCAAGAAAAAAGGCATTTCCTTTATAATGTACAATTTTACTTGAAAAAAACAGTCAAGCCAGAATGATGCATACAAATGTCACAGATTGGTCAATTTGTCTGATGTGTATTTCTGGAATCTTTTTTTTCTTTTTCTTTTCCAAGAATGGAATTATCTTTATGTCACATATCATCTGCCTTCAGTTTCTTTTTTTAATAAAAGTCATTGCATGTCATGCATAATCGGAGAGTGGCATGTAAAGGCATGTCCCCTTGCCAGGAGAGCAGCAGTCAACTGGGTGCTTCTGAGTTGTTGAGGCTGCTCGGTCATTCCCTTGATCATATGGAAGGTTCAGATCTTGATTCTTGTGTAATTGGCATTGTGAAGGGGGGAAGAAAGAGAAGGGGAAATAAGCCTTTCTGATTCAGTCCCGCCAAAGTGAAACATCACCAGCCTTGAGTAAGGACCCTGATGATTCAGTATCCCCAGTCTTTCCATACAAACATGTCTGGACACATATTTGGTGGCCATCAGCCTCATCTGTTTCACTTCACCCCTCTATAGATGTATCCGAGGTGGATAAAATACTCAGTTTCAAAATACAGATTTATGTGCTACTTTGCTGCACAAGGAAAACAAATGCCTGCCTCCTTCCATCAAAGCTTACAAAATATGACTGTGAAGAAAGTACAGTGGTACCATGTATAAAGGAATTAATTCGTTCCAAATGAAATTATGTTAAGCAAAATTTCCTTTATACAAATTCCCATAGGAATGCATTGAAAATGGAGTAATCCCATTTTTATGTTGTACGGATTTTCCCCATAGGCGATTATGTTAAGCAAATTTCCCCTATCTCCGGAATTTTTTATGTTGTACAGATTTTATGTTATACAAGCTGTTTGTTATACAAGGGTCCACTGTAGTTACAATCAATGCAAAAGCAAGGCAGTAATTGACAAATGGAAATCTGCATAAATATGCTTATCTACACAACACATTCTCACCAGTTTGGTCACTCGGCTACTACAAATATTTATTTTATTTATTTTATTTTAGAGTATTTTTACCCCGCCTTTCACCTTGGAAAAGGACGCAAGGCAGCTTACAAATATGCAGTCTAAGTAGGTATGCCCTTTAATTGTCCACAGCTGAACACTACAGAATCAATCTGAAGAGGTACCGTATATACTCGAGTATAAGTCGGGGCCCCTAATTTAAACCCAAAAATCTGGGAAAATTTATTGACTCAAGTATAAGCCTAGGGTGGGAAATGCAGCAGGGCCTGGCAACTCCTCCTTTGTGATCTGTGTGTGTGTGTGATGTTTAAAATGACTTTTAGCCACCGAGACAAGTGCTTGAGTTGGTGGCTAAAAGTCATTTTAAACATTGTTTTAAAATGACATTTTAAAAAGTCATTTTAAACATGGTGGGGTCATGAGAAGTGGCACACAATGTTTAAAATGACTTTTAGCCACCGACCCAAACTTGCCTCAGTGGCTAAAAGTATTGACCCGAATATAAGCTGAGGACCCCCTTTTTTCAGCCCAAAATTAGGGCTGAAAAACTAGGCTTATATTCGAGTATATACAGTACTTAGAATTCTCTCATATAGAAATATTCTGTAGTTTAGAACAGTGAGTGAATTAGACCTGGCTACCAGGGTTCCCAGACTACAAATCCCAGGTTTCCTTAAGATGCAGCGATGCAGCTGTGACAGATAAATATAAAACTACCATAGCTGCTGGGGGCTCTCTCTCTCTCTCTCTCTCTCTCTCTCTCTCTCTCTCTCTCTCTCTCTCTCTCTCTCTCTCTCTCTCTCTCTCTCTCCCACCAACCTACCTCATTTATATACCACCCCGTTAGTGCACAGCACTATTCTGGGTGATTAACTGTAAATATATAAGCAACTGAAATGAAATAATACAATATAAAAAGAACAGACAAAACAATCTAATTAAACAGCATTTGCCAGAATCCTATTTATTTTATTATTTATAACGCCCTATATTGATAGAGAAGAGAGTGAGATACAATCAAGAAAGTAACATTAAAAACTAACACTACTGTTACATCACAACAATTGAAGCTTCAGCAGGACTTCACGTACAGATTAAGATCTGTTCCAGAGCTTGATGAAACTACAGGTCAGGCAGCAAACCGGTCAATTTCCTTTAGTAAGTTGCACCAGAAGTAATTGGTTGAAACAGTGGTGATTTAGTGAGTCAAGTTCCATTGATTCAGTCGGCCTGTTCTAATTGCAACTGACAAGTGGATTTCAAACAGTATGTTGAAAAAAGTTATTGGTGTCATTATTTCATAATTGTGTGAACAACAATGGGCAACAACACAGTTTTACAGTCATGAAACAGTTGCTGAAGTGTTTCTTTTTGTGTCCAACAGGAAACCTGTGTGATTGTTATTGTTACTGTTATGACTAACTTTTAGCCATTTATGGTAGACTGGAGCGGCTAGTTTTAAAAACTATGTTACTCTTTCTGATATTGTTACCACTTGAATTTAACTCATTCATGACGGAATAGGGTATGTGTTTGTGTGCTAGGTATTAACTTAAAAATAAAAGTCCCATCATACTCTTTTTTTCCTACAAACACACAGTCCAAGAAATGTACAAGACAGATGTCCACATTAGCGAGGGTGTGTGGAATATCCCTTCATTCTGGAATTCTGTTGATTCCCCCAGCTGGGGAAACGCCAATGCAATGTGGGGTGTTTTTTTCTGATTCTCAAGTAATGATAATCATAATGAATTGCCTGTCAGGTAGCAAGTAGCATAACAAATTAGTTTTCCAAATTAGCATTCAAAGCTGTACCTCAGAGCTGGGTAACTCTGGGGGGTCTGAAGGCCATATTTACATCCCCAGACTTACCATGGACCTCTTTAAGACCAGGAGATGGCCAGAAATGACAGCTGCCCCAACTCATCAAAAAATAGAAACACATATACAAAATCCATTTTCTGGGCATTTTTTAGGAATTTTAATAGACGACTTCCATACCCAAGTCCTGAACCAGACATTCATTCCCCTTCTATGTGACTGTAACAGATATTCGCGATACCATAATTTCCCAAAAGGCAACCTAAGTTACTTCCTAGTTCGAAGGTTTAAATGCACACTGGCAGAACAGCTCAGGAAGCTGCAGGGGGCAGGGGGTGGCTGGGGACCCAAAGATTGGAAATTCAACCCCCCACTGTGCCTGCCAGGAGAAAATCCAGTTAGTGTATCCTTGGGCAAGCTGCACAGTCCCTGGGTGCCCCCAGAAGACAAGACGGGTCAACCACTTTTGAGTCCATATATACTAGAAAACCTTGGAAGGGTTGCCATAAGTCAGAATTGACTTGATGGCATCCGAATAACGATTAAGGTTGAAAGGAGCCTTAGAAACACACTCTAAGGCAGGCATGTCCAAACTTCGACCCTCCAGATGTTTTGGACGACAACTCCCACAGTCCTTTGTCAATGGCAATCTAAGCTTAGAACTCTGGGAGCTGTGGTCCAAAACATCAGGAGGACCAAAGTTTGGACATGTCTGCTCTAGGGAGAGGAGGAGACCATGAACAGAACCAGGCCAATGGCATAAGTAGTCCATCATCCTGTTTCCCAGAGTGGACACGCTCAGGATCACATCCACAAGCGAGATATGAGCAAAACAGTCCTCTCCCACAGTTGGACTGAGCTGTTTATTCCAGAGGAAAACAAAGACAAGGTGGCCGTGACATAACAGAAGTGTGTCAAGTCATTTACAGCAAGGAGAAAGTAGAGAGGGAAATGTTTTCCTCCCCCTTTCACAATACTGGAGGTCGGGTCATCTCCTGAAATAATGGAGGGAGATTGGAGGCAGCGAAAACCCAAGCATTTCTTTGTTTTTCTCTCATACTGTGTGTGCATGATTAAAGTGCCACAAGACGTGGTGTTGCAGGGCAATAGGTGCGGCTTTAAAAGGAGATGAAATAAATGTATGCAGATGAGGTCAACAGTAGCTACTAGAATAGACAGCACCTCCAGTATCAGAAACAGTGCCCCTTTGTAATCTGTTGCTAGGCAACACAAGGCAAGGGGTACAAGGCGTGTCCTGGTGGTGGGCTCCCCACAAGCTATGCTCCATTACTGGACTTCCTCCATGGCCCCTGTGTGAACAGAAGGCTGGATGAAATTAGTCTGTCCTTATGTTTCTATACAGTCACGCCAGGAGCCAAACTCCTAAAGCTCAGGATCTTCTAGCTAGCGCCTGAATTTCCTTGAAATATAGTTCCATTATCTAGAATCGATGCCACCCTTACCAAAGGAAAGTTACACAAACCAGATTCTTTATTTAGCCTCTTGAACTGTCAAACAAATCAAGAGCAAACTCTTCTACCCTATGGCTGCTTGAGACCTAAAGCCTTCATTGAGCCAGTTCAGAGAGGGGAAGATCGCATTCCCATTAGGGAAAAGAAAAATGCACTGGCTAGATTCGGTTTTTAGCCACTTGGCTTCCTGCAGGCAATTCATGCCATGCTTCTTGGACATGCACACCTGCCCTTCAACATTTCATGGCTTGGGAAATGCAGCCGTCTGTTTTCCAGTCATGTTCTTATTTGTACGCATTACCTGGAAGTCCTGTATAATGAGTTCTATTTTTACAGGATAATGAATTGCATTCTGGAAGGTTATCTCAGTCAACCAAGTCAGCTGCAGAACAACAATGTCAAACACAGCAGCTGAACTAGCTAGTAGAAACAGGAAATTCACCTTGGAACAGTTCAGTGCACCTTCACACCCATATTTCATAATTCATAATACAAAAACCGCAAAAGGGAATTTGGCTTCATCGTAGAACTAGGCAGCCTAACCACTAGGGAAGGATCTTTGGAGCTGCAGCCCTACACCCCCAGCTGGGCTCCTGTTCTCCATCCCAATATAGTTGCAAGTCCAACTAAGTAAGATAAGGAGCTCTTTGGAGGGAGAGCAATAATGGTCTGAAAGCTGCCGCCAGTGCCTTAGTAGGTTCAAAAGTAACAGGTTTCTGTACATAGGAATTCACACATGCAAATTAAATGCAAATCAGCCTCTTCCTTTTAGAGGGGATATATAGGTGGTTGCTCTAGTTCCAATATTAATGCATGGCAGTCCCCATCTTCTTGGATGGTTCAATGGCTTCGGTATCTGGTGTGGAGCCTGATGGGCTGGACTCAGTGTTCTATAGCATTCTTTACAGTTCTGAAATTACTATACCTAATCAAAGACAGTATTCATGTACAATTGTACCCATCTGGTGCCATTTGAGCTGCTATCTTGCAGTATGCTGGTGAAGGCCATCGAGGGGTTCTGCTGGAGTGCAGCCATTCTCATTAGGGGCCATAACGGGGGGCCCTGTCACATTTGAAAGGGGTCCACAGACCGGAAAGAATTCTCCATCCACCACCTTATAAGGCTCATTATGTGATTTATACAACTCTGATTTGGCCAAAAAAAAAATTCATATTGTGATTTTTGGCCATGATATTTTTTTAAATGTTAAGAACAGCTTCTGTAGTGTTCTATTTTTGAACTACACCAGAGAATTCAAAGCAAGCTCTGGAAATTAACAAATCCCAGCATTCTGTACAATGGAGCTATAGCCCTGTAAAACTGCAATGCCGAACTGTAGCAGAGAGTCACACAGTGAACTTGCTGCCAGACCTATGACCTATTTAGTAAGTGTCTTTTTGCTTCATGCCGAGCTCGACACACAAGGAAATAAGTAGACAGGGCTTCCATTACACATCCAACAGAGCGCACACATATGTGCAAGGAAGTGTGTCGTGTCGAGCAGTTTTGCACGCCCAACACACTTCGAAAGGAGACAAGCCACGGAGCCACATTCCGCATTCATCATCCCCATTGTGTCAAAGGCTGTTTAAGCGATGACAGTGGGGTTACTTAAGTGGAATCCAAGAAGGAAGGACCATTCAAGGTGGCACAGACTTTTTAGACCAGGTCATGGGAAGGTAGGGCTGTTGACCTGGAGCCTGGAGCTTTGTTCCTCATCCACCAGCAAATACAATTCCGTGCGAATTGTCTAGCAGCTGAATGTTATCGGTCGGAATTTCCCTGCCCCATTTTTCCAGCAACATCAATGCAGCTCTGCTTGGACTTCACAAAACAATCAGAATAAACTTTCCATCCTTTTTCTTCTTTTGATGCCTGGGAACATTGTAGCACATCGGTTTCAATGGGTTAAGATGTCTGTGGTAATACAGTATCTATCTGCTGATAACAAGGTATACTGTACATAGCTTACACTGATCTAAAACCTCTAAAAGGTAGAAGCTCCAGGACTGGTCTTTCAGTATTGTTGTTTTGCTTTGGTTTAAATATAGCTGTATTTCATATTAGTATTCCAAAAAGTTGGATGCCAGTAAAGGTTCTGTCTGCCTGTCTGTCTGTTTGAACAAAGCTGTTCTAAGAGGGAGGGAAAGGTTGAATAAAAACATACAGGAATGGTATGCTGGCACAGTAAACAAAACTCGAGCCATGTTGTAACACCTTTGGCCAGCAACCTGTACGTTACTATGCTGAAAGGTCATGTGAACTGAGGGTTAGTCTAGGGCCATGGTTCTCAACCTGTGGGCTCCCAGATGTAACTGAACTGTAACTCCCAGAAACCCCTTCCAGCACAGCGAATGGTCGAGGCTTCTGGGAGTTGCCATCCAGGAATATCTGGGGACCAACAGGTTAAGAACCACTGGTCTAGATGACCTCTGAGATTCCTGACAGTATGAGAATTCTAAGATTCTCGCAGAAACCGGCAATAAGAGTGTAACCTGAGTAAATCGTCTGGTTTTGCCTGGGTCCTTTGTTCTTGTAATGAGCCATCAAGGCACTTCCAGCTTATGATAACCCTATGAATGAGCTGTCTGGCTGCCCTGCTCAGTTCTAGCAGACTTCAGCCAGGGGGCTCTTTTAGGGAGCCAGTCCATCTCAATATTCAGTCTTCCTCTTTTCCTGCTGGCTTCCAAGTTTCCTGTCATTACAGTCTTTTCCAAAGAATCCAGCCTTTTCATGAGGTGTCCAAAGCAGGACTGCCTCAATTTCAACATTTTCCCCTCCAGAGATAGTTCAAGCTTGGTCTGATCAATTGTTTATCTCAATAGTATCGTAGATGGGATAGCCAAGGGCAAGGGACACTGGCAGGTACAATTCAGCAACATAAAGTAGGCCAGAAGTTGCCAATGGAAGCAAGTGTGTCACTCCTGCCCAACCCCATAACACAGGCTGCCCGTTTGCCTTCCTACTTCTGCCTGGCATCTTATTTATAACCAGCTCATAAAGTAGCCCACTTGCGCCTGGAAGATAACTAATTACACAAAAGCCTTCTAAACCAACCTAAGATGCCATTAGCTCAGAGGTGTCAAAACTTCGGCCCTCCAGATGTTTTGGACCACAATTCCCAGAATTCCAAGCATTGAGCTGTTTAAAAGTTAATGAGTTGTTCTGCTACGTCACCCCTGGGGGGGGGAGTCTTATTTACTGAACGTTTTAAACAGAAGTCGGGTGACCAGCTATTGAGGAATGGGCTACCTGTTGATCTTTGGTCGTGCTAAGAGACTGGTCTAGATGAGTCTTGGGGTTCCTTTCAACCCAACAGTTCATTTTTCTAAGCAGTATCATCAAGTCTGAGTTTTTGGCATCCAGTCTCCCATTTGGGGGTCCACTGCCCAGATCTCAACAAGCTATAGTCTAGGGCTTAATTCTCAGCACAGGGCCTGATGCCAACGAGCCAAGCTTGATGGGTTCTTTTTCTCGTGGCTTTTGGACAGGCATTTGGAACATGCTCAGAAGCACCCTTGACACCAACCTTTTGTTATCAGGTGTGCTGCTGCACAGTTGCTACTGCTATTTGACTCCACCCACATTGTGTGCATCGTTTCTAAAAAAAATCTGCCAAGGGGTGGTTTGTGGACTACAGTTCCAGGAATTCCCCCAAAGGCTACACCGATTGAATCATGGCCACTGGACTTCTTTTCCTTGAGATAGAAACGTTTGGCTGCTCATCCAAACAGCATCCGTCTGAAGAAAGCTAGTTGTGAGTCCTCCCTTTTATAGTCCACTTTGACCTGATGTCACCCTGGTCAAAGTGAACTATAAAATGGAGGACTCACCACTGTTTGGATGAGCAAGCTCTCAAGAAAAAGAAGTCCAGCGGGCCATGACAGTCAACCTCCAGGTGCCTCTCCAACCATTTTTGCAAGCCCAAGCTTGCTGGCGAGCCAAGCTGCGCCCCCTCTCCCTATGACATCACAAGCGTCAGCCCACGGCCTCATGACGTGACCTTGCAAAGGGGTTGGGGGGGACCTGCGCCTCCTCTTGTACCCCTCCCTCCCGATTCCCGAAGCCAGGAGGGCGTTGGGTCGCTCTCCTTAGCCCAGGGGGAGGTCTCAACCTGGGGGTCCCCCAGATGTTCCTGGACTGCAACTCCCCGAAATCCGGGCCAGCTCAGCTAGCCGTGAAGGCTTCTGGGACTTGCAGTTAGTTAGCCTTTTCCCCAACATCACCTCTCCCCCCCCCTTTGCAAGTGATCTGCGGGTCCGGCCCCGGCGAGGGGCGTGGCTCGGACTTTTTGGCCCCGCCCCCTCGTCCCCAGCCGATCCCACGGGGAGGGGAGGGGAGGGGGCGGGCCAGGCGCGCAGGTAAGGGAGGCCCTTGGGGGCGCAGGACCAGGCGGCGGCGGAGGAGGAGGCTCGTCTCTCTGGCTCGTCTCGGCGATCGCGCGGCGCTCGTCTCGCTCGCTCGCTCGCTGGCCCGTCGGAGATGCGGGCGTCTTCGCCGGCGGCGCTGCTGTGGGCGCTGGGCTGGCTGCTGTGGGGCCCGGGCCCGTCTCCCTTTCCGTCTCTCCGTCCGCCTTCCTCTTCTTCTTCTTCTTCTTCTTCCTCCTCCTCCTCCTCCTCTTTGCCCGCCGCCTCGGCGCAGGCGGTGTGGACGGCGTGGCTGAACGTGTCGTGGCGGCTGCCCGGGCGCAACGAGAGCTTCTGGAGCGCCGGCGAGAGCGGCGTCTTCGGGCAGGACTCGCCGCTGCGGCGGGCGGCGGGCGCCCTGGTGGCCCCCGACGGCCTCGACGCCTGCAGCCCCTCCGCCAACTTCAGCGGCGCCCCCACGCCGTGGCTGGCGCTCATCCGGCGCGGCGGCGGCTGCACCTTCAGCGAGAAGATCCAGGCGGCCGCCCGGCGCGGGGCCGCCGCCGCCGTCATCTACAACTACGCCGGCGGCACCGGCACCGACATCCAGACCATGACCCACCCCGGTGAGCCGACGCCAAGCCCGCCTACCCACCCCCCCCACCCCAGCTCCTCTCCCGCCCCCAGTGTCGAGGGTGTGGGTGTGTGTGTGTGTGTCTTGGGGTGGGCGTGGGGTGTGTGTGTGGGGGGGGGAGAGAGGCGAGGAACCCAAGGGATGCGCGCGTGCCTGCGCTGATGGGGCGCGCGCCTGCAAATGCCATGGAAGACGCGTTAAGAAAAAGAAAAAACGCAGGCACCTCTCTGCCTGTGGTTCCAATCCCGGGTGCCACGCAGCGGAGTGAGCTCCCCCTGTTAACCCCAGCTGCTGCCAACGTAGCAGTTCGAAAGTATGTAACTGCAAGTAGATAAATAGGTACCGCCATTTTAAAAAAAAAGCAGGACGTTAAAACTGTTTCCTTACAGTCACATAACCACGGACTTGCACAACACCGGCTCTGCGGCTTGAATGTGGAGATGAGCGCTGCCCCTAGGGTCAGACACGACTAGCACGCATGTGTGGTGGGAACCTTTTACCTATGCCTGTGGAGGTGCTCGGGCATCCAGGTGAGGATACCTGGAATTCTTGCAGGATGAAAACGTTTCGCTGATCATCCCAGAAGCTTCTTCATTCTGAGGAAAGGTGGGTGGGAAGGTTCCGTTCATCGTTGGCCTTGGTTTCAGTCCCCACCCTGGTCCCCCAATTTGCTGGGTAAATGGACAGTGGCCTGAGTGCCCCAGCAGCTGTACCACCTTGATGCCCGATCTCCTCAGATCTCAGAAGCTAAGCAGGTCCAGCCTGGTTAGACATGGTTAGTACTTGTATAGGAGACCGCATGGGAATCCCAGGTGCTGTAGGCTAGGCGACAGGCCGACTGAACTTCCCCCCCAAAAAGTGACATCAAAGCAATGGATTAAAGAAAAAGATGGACAGTGTTCTGAATAGGCTTGTTAGGAGGGCAGGGCAATGGCCTGGTGTGTGTGAAAAGTCTTACCTATGCAGCCCTTTCCCAACACCTGTTAAGTATGGCTCCTTAGCAATGGCCTTCCTGGTGGAGGTGTGAAGTGGTCTCCCTTTGTCTGGGGATCAGTGAAAGGGCAGCATGATAAGTCCCCCACCCCCTGCTTAGAGAGGATTGTTTAAAGATATAAGCATGAATATAGACATGCATGAGTATACATATAGATGTGTGTGTAACACACACATTTATATGCACACAACACAAAGTTAGAGGCAGAGGTCAAGTTGACCTGTTTCTTTAATTTCTACAGGAAAAAGAGTATAAGCTTGGATCCAGGGGTCATCATCATACTTCCAGCAGACCCGCTGGAATGGGGGCGGGGGCGGGGGTGTCTGTCGTTGTTGATGTAATCTCTACTGATTTAAGTGTCTCTGATCAAATTATTATAAACAAGGGCAGGAGTTTTCCACTTGTGCTTCAGAACTTTTGATCAGAACCTGTTGCCTTGTTCACTTTCAGAGTGTTGTTGTCATTTGTCCAAAGAAAAGTGTTCTACTCTAGATTATTTTGGCTTGAAAATATTTCAGGTTTTTTTCCGTTCTTTGTACATGAGGCATTGGTTTATAAATCATTTATCGGTGTATTAATAGTACTGTATAATACTATATGTCCCATTGATACAACTTTATCCCACTCAGTTTGATTAGACCTACTCTTCTTTACGTATATATAAGAATTGTGTAGAGCCTTATATTTTTTCCTGCTTTTTATTATTGGAATCTCAATTATGATCATTGATGGCATTATAGCCCAGGTTCTATGGCTGTTCTGGACTGTGGGTGTGGAATGTAGCTATCAGATGATGCAGAAGTAGAACTTGCATCATTCTTGAATGATGGGCATGCAAAAAAGGTTGTCATGGCTGAAATGCCACAGCACCTGGGGAGGCCACAGATCTCTCCAATCGTGTTCCATAAGAAGGCACAACTGGTGAATTGGGTGTGGGGGGAGGCTGAAGGCAAAGGTGCCGTCCTACAGAAGTATATCAGATTAGTCCACAGAGAAGAGCCTGCCAGTGGTCCACAGTGTCTCCGGAGCCTGGTAGTTGTGCCACTCTGCTCAGCATTGCCCCATGTGTGCTTATTCATAAGTGTCACACAAAGTTCCACGTCCGTGCCTCTGCACAACATCTTCCCTGCCTGCAAAGGACACAGTTCTGGGCAACAGCTTTCATGCTTGCAAAGCACCAGCTGAGTTCTGGATGTGCTATCTAAATACATAAGTAATAAAAGGTGACATTTGCAAACCACTTCTGACTTTCAGGGCAGGAGATTGCCGTTGGTGATATATTGCTTTTAAGTAATCTACAGAACATCTATTGTTATTATTCTGAAATCATCTGTTTTCCAACAATTCATGTAACAAAGGAACAGCATGACCATAAGATAAAATGGCCATGCCCCAGAGAAGGTGCAAGAAGACAGACTTGCTTTGAGTATAGTAGGACCCCCCATATCCATGGATTCATTATCCACTGATTCGGTTATCTACGGCTGGCAGAGGAAAAATAAATAAAGCAGCCACAAAGCAAGCTCCTGTCACAAACAGCAGCTGCAAAGCAAGCTACTATCATAAAGCATCAGCCAAGCTACCGTCACAAACAGCAGCTGTAAAGCAAGCTACTGTTGCGAAACAGCACCTGTAAAGCAAGTTACTATCATAAAACAGCAGTTTTGGGGACATTTTGGTGTTCTCTCTTATCCACAGTTTTCATTATCCATGGAAAGGCTTGGAACCAATCCCCAGCAGATACTGGGGTCGTACTGTACTGCAAATTGTTCCATTGTAATAGGCAGTGAAGCAGAGAAGCATCTTCATGTTGTAAGAAATGGCCTCGCTTTATACTTGATAGGGATAAGTTAAGGTTTCACTAGTGGGATAATGAAACAAGCTTATGGACTATCCATTTTCCAGGCCTTATTTACATTCTCGATCTCAGGATTTGAGAAGATGTCCATTATAAGAGGAAAACATTTCCAGATGGATTTGCATCCATACAGCTTCTAGAGGAAATGCACCAAATATAATCTTGATATATTTGGTAATTATTAGTCAGAAGTAAGGCCAACCTAGATGCCCTAAGCACATCCAATCATGCCTGATTTGGGAAGTTAAGCAGGGTCAGGCCTGGCTAGTATTCAGATGGGCGACCACCAGGGAATACCAGATGCTGTAGGTGCCTGGGGTAGGAACTGGCAAGCCACTCCAGTATTCCTGCCAAGAAAACTCCATGGACATGGGGTCAAGAAGAGTCGGTCACGACTGTAATGACGCAACACACACACACACACATAGTCAGAAGTAAAAGTTAATCCATTCTGATATTTTTCCTTTTGTTAGGTGAGCTTCTATGTATCCCATAATCTGTATGATAGGATGACACATTAAATATGTAGATAACTATTTGCGGTATTCGCAGTGTGATCTTATGAGAAAGGGCTTCTTTTGGAAGTAAGCAGGTTTAGCCTGGTCTTGGGAGTGTCCTTACTGGGCATAAATGGCTAGAGATCACGATCAAAGCACTGTACTGAGTATGTGTAGCAAGGAAAATAAGCTCAGATCTGATTTACCAAAAGGATCTGATGATGATGGAGATGATGGTGAGTGGGAGTGTTCCCGCCTTCTTGATCCTTCAGATCCACTTTTGATTTTCTTTCAAAGTGGGTGGCAGAATAATATGCTGATATTTATTTATTTAAACATATTTTCACCCTGCCTTTCTCCCCAAAAGGACCCAAGGCGGCTTATAACAATTAAAAGACAACATTTAAAAGCAGCAAATAGGAGTATACAACAATTTAAAAGAATTAAACAGGTATATTTAAAATAGTCACTAAATTTTAAGAAAATCAGAGCCCCACAATTCATTTAAAAAACACGTTCCAGACCACCAGTCACTAAAAAAAAGCCTGCTTAACGAGAATGGTCTTTGCCTGCTAAGCAGAAGGACAACAATGTTGGTGCCTGGGCTCATAAGAACATAAGAACATAAGAAGAGCCATGCTGGATCAGACCAAAGTCCCATCTAGTCCAGCTTCCTGGATCTCACAGTGGCCCCACCAGGTGCGTTTGGGAGCGCATGAGACTAGATATCTGTCTCCTGATACCACTCCCCTGCATCTGGCCCTTAAAGTACCCTGGTTTAAAGCCTGGAGATTACACATCCCCATCATGGTTTGTAACCTGTGATGGACTTTTCCTCCAGGAATCTGTCCAATCCCCTTTTGAAGGCATCCAGGCCAGATATGGGAGGGAGTTCCAAACTCTGGGTGCAGCAACAGAGAAGGCAGTGGTTATGAGACAGTCTGAAGAAGCTACTTGGATGATTAGCGAAATGGTTCGATCCCACAAGACAAGAAGTCCAGTTGCCATGACTCACTTCCCAGATGTAAACATGTTCCATTTGAGCTGGCTGCATCTCAGTGGTTTTGGTGTCTTGTTTGAGAGTTAATTCTCCCACAGTGCCTCCTTGGAGAAGATCCAGCCTGGGTGGCCTTGGGCAGGTTGCATAGTCCCAGGGTGCCCCTGAAGGAAAGGAATGATAAACTACTTCTGAGTATTGTCTACCTGGAAAGTCCTAGTCAGAACAGACTTGATGGTCCATGATGATGAAGATTAATCTCAAGTGTACTAGAATTACGTAGTGTTGTGCCCCTCTGAGATAACAAGGCAACCTGCTTGGCTCAGTGACGTTCTTCTCACTTAGATGCTCATAGCCCTTTGGGAACTACTGAACTCACTGTGCTTCCATTTGCTTTAAAAACCAGGGTTAGTTTTATGCTCTTGCATAGAAGGTGTACAGAGTATAAAAACATATGAGGTGGTTGTGGCCTAAATATGCAACACTCTCTTTTTCCTGCAGAGTTTTACCTGCAGTCCCCTTTTAGGGACAGCTCACAATGAATCTTTGAAATGGCCACCAATGTATTTGAACTGATTTTTCATCATTGTTTTCTGATGTTCTTTGCTACTTCTCAATGCTAGACTCTCTCTCTCTCTCTCTCTCTCTCTTGTGTTCTATGATACTTCTTCCAACTAACAAACACTTTGAAAGAAAACAACACAATGTTGGTGTGTGTGTTTGTTGGCTGTGCTTGTGCTTTCCCTTGCACACTGCACAGACCACAGGGTGTGTTCTGTAATATGCTGAGTCAATACAAAGTAATGAGGAAATAAAATGGGTCTGGTCAGGATCCTTGACTCTTGCGTAGTATATTTTCCTGTGAGTTTTGTGCAATAATGGGAAATGCTAAAGGAAGGTTTGGTGCAAATTGGTGTGGAGAAATAGCAAGTTCAAAAACCATTAATTGATTCCTAGTAACTGCCTGGAATGCCCTGAGCACATTTGATATTGCCTGATCTCAGAAGCTAAGCAGGGTCGGGCCTGGCTAGTACTCAGATGGGCGACCACCAGGGAATACCAAGTGCTGTAGGCACCTGGATTAGGAACTGGCAAGCCACTCCAGTGTTCTTGCCAAGAAAACTCCATGGCCATGGGGAAGCGAAGAGTCGGTCATGACTGTAACGTCACAACAACTGCGAAGAAGTGCAACCTCCATGATGACCCCATGAGGTATTGTGTCTTACTGCAAGTGGTGGCAAACCTTTGGCACTCCAGATATCTTGGACCTCAGTTCCCACAGTCCTTTGTCATTGGCAGTCCAGACTTGGAATTCTGGGAGTTGTGGCCTGAAACATCTGGAGTGCCGAAGGTTTGCCACCACTCTAGGACTTCAGATGTGGAGTTGGTGCCTTCTCTGACTAGTTTGTTCTTGTCTGCTAGTTACAGTTCTTGTACAACTTCTTATCTTGCCGCTCCCAGTCACCTTACTGAGACCTGGAATTTCCATTTGTACTATTTTTTCCATATCAGATCTTGCCGATCTTCAAATTTTAGATGGCATACAGTAACTAAAAAGACCAGCATCAAGCAGTGTTTAAAAATAAGTTAGAAGCCTTTGAGTAACAATAAATGGTTCACTATTTGCCCAGATGATTTGAAGGGGTGTTGATTATGTGAAGTGGGAAGTGCAACATATTTTTTGTAACTCATCTGCTGAACTCGTGAAATCATTGCATTTCGGGGGGGGGGGGACGACAGCAAGAGATGCTGGACCCAGGCTGTTTTCATATCAGCAGAAGTATGCCTGTGGAGATTTCTCAGTCATCCAGGTGAGATTACCCAGGGGTTGAGTCATGGCGACTGGACTTCTTTTCTTGTGGGACCAAAATGTAGCTACTTCAGCAGAAGTACGACCAGCAAAATGACCTTCAGGAGCATAAGGATTTTTACTACAACATCATACAGGAGCTGAGACACTGTTAGAATTAAATCTAACCTCAGACAGAGCTACCATATTTTTATTAGATTCCCCCCACACACACACACACACTTTTATACCCCAAACAAATGAAATTAATAAATTCTCCTTGAGGTCTTGAAGCAGGTAAAGAGGTTTGGAATGGCTACCAGTTCAGAAATCCAAGGAAACTGAGGGTGATTAGGCATTCATTACAGTCTGCGTTCACGGGTTTTGTTGCAATTAAGCAACTGGCAGCAGCCAGATTGCTGACTGGGGCTGGTTACAGAGGCCACATTACACCCCTATTAAAGCAGCTCCACTGGCTACCAATCAGCTGTTGAGCACAATTCAAAGTGCTGACCTTAACCTACAAAGCACTGTACGACATGGGTCCTATCTACCTGGAAGATCGAATCTCACTGTATAAACCGGCTCAGATGCTAAGGTCATCAGGAGAGGCCTTTCTCTCCATCCCACCACCCTCACAGTACGTCTGTGGGAACACATGAAAGGGCCTTTTCGGCAGCTGCGCCCGGACTCTGGAACTCCCTTCCACTAGAGGCCCAGACTGCTTCATCTCTGTTGTCTTTCTGGAAACAGACAAAGACCTTTCACTTCAGGCAACCTTTCCCTGAATGATGGACTACCTAATGTGTTTTTATATGAATCTACTATACATGGCTACAAAGACTTTGTGTTTATAACCATGGATAACTTTGTGTTCACTGTATATCTCTCTTTGTGTGATTGCATTGACACTATGTTATCAATTGTTAGTTTCAATGTTGCCTTCTAATGCTGTAAGTAAGATAACCCTTAATTCCCTGTTTCTCAAGAGAATGTGTCTTAGTTGTACTGGCCTGTATATTGCCTCTCCTTACTGTAAGCCACCTTGGTTCCTTCTTCAAGGAGAAAGGCAGGGTAAAAATACTCAAAAATAAGTAAATAAAATAAATAAATAAATAAATCACATGGTCAAATGTTGGTGTCTGTTCAGCACCAAACGGAGAAAGCATTACTTGCCAATTAAATTATGGAGAATGAGATCCTGCAACAGGATTCCCACAGGCTGAACTGCAGTTGGATATATAAAGAGCAGATTAAAAGAAAGAAAAAAAGCTCATGCACAGCCTAAGGGAGTTCTCGTGCATTAGTAGAACTTGCTTCTCTGCTAAATGTAGATAGTTTGCTGTGTCAACAGAGATCTGACAGTCAGATCTCTTTTTCGGGTGGCAGGTATGCTACAAAACATTTTCTGCCAGTCTTCTTTATACATAAATAGTATTGTCAAAGCAGAAAGTGCAAACTTTAAAGCTGCATTTATTTTATTTATTTCAAATATTTTTACCCTGGGTGTTTCTCTTTACAAGGCTCGGAGGTGGCTGTGGAGTTTCCTGTTGTTGGTCCATATACAAAAATAAGTTGAGGATAATGTTCCCTCTAATTTCCATCCTGCTGGGCTGCATTCGATGGGCGGTGTCTCATCCAGAAACACAGGACGAAACAGGCCCCGACCTGGCTGTTGCTGTGCACTGCCGATGGAGCTCTAAGTGAGCAAGTGTGGACAGGTCCACACACCATACAAGGAACATTGATGGGAACTATTTTAGAAAGAGGGAGTAGGAATTGATATAGCCATTTTGACAATAACTAGAAGTTTTTGTCCAAGTTTTAGATTTGTGTTCTAGCTGCCTTTTTTCCAGGGTTAGAGTAGGAAATTATTTTTAAGAAGTGTTGGTTTAAATAACCAAGTAAAGTTGTGAGTTAGAATGGTCAGGAGCAAACGTGTCCCTTTTCAATTAGTAGCATGATCCTGAGTTACCTATATAATGCCTGTTAAGTATGAGATTAAACTATCTGGAGCTCTGTCTCTGAAGACTCTCAGTCATCCAGGTGAGGTTATCCGGAAGATGAGTCATGGCAACTGGACTTCCTTTTCTTGAGAGATCGAAACAATTCGCTGCTCATCCAAGCAGCTTCGTCATACTGACATTTCGATCTCTCAAGAAAAGAAGTCCGGTTGCCATGACTCAACTTCCGGATAACTGGGGCTGAACTATTGTTGCTTAGTAAATCAAATCAACCTTTATTGGCATTAAAATACAATAAAACAACACAACAAGAGAAAATGAGGTACAGCAAGGAGGGTAATCAGACACGGAACCGGTGATTCTAATACATGCATTAGCTACTTAAGCCAATGAGATGGGGAATAGGGAAGCCCAGCTCCTCATGCTGCTATAATCTCAGAGGCAAAGGAGGCCACCTCGTCCAGATAAGGGGTGACTTGCGTAGAGAGAAGGAACCTAAGCTTAACCAAGCCTTCCCACCCTTGCATTCTATCGAGGATCGAGGATAGATATTTCTTACGAAGTGCATCGTGAGTTGGGCAATGAAAGAAGATGTGTTCAAGCGTTTCAACGGCATTAGTTTGACATGGGCAGATCCTCTGGGAGTAAGGGATTCCATTGAACCTGCCTGACAATAGTGCCGAGGGGAAGGAATTGCATCTGGCAAGTGAATAGGCTCTGCGCGCTTAGTATAGTAAGACAAACTAGAATAGACCCCTTCAATCACTGGTGGGATGGTGAACTAGTTCTATAAGTTGCCAAAGCTACTTGGATGAGTCGCGAAATGTTTCGCTCTATCAAGAAAAAGAAGTCCAGTGGCCATGACTCAGCTTCCAGAGAATTCTGTAAATTCTATTGATTCAGTACCTTCACTGTAGTTCCAGCTTATAACGCTAAGCTAGTGGCTCCAAAACATTTTGGCTCATGTCTTCCCTTCTTTAGTGGCCACTGGCCATGGCTCCCCAGGACAATAGGGCTTATGTATCTGCTGGATTGATACCAGCACAATGGAACGTCACAATGGAATGTGTGTGTGTGTGTGTGTGTGTGTGTGTGTGTGTGTGTGTGTGTGTGTGTGTGTGTGTGTGTGTGTGTGTGTGTGTGTGTGTGTGTGTGTGTAGTTCTGCATGCACATGCACCTCATGTTCACGCATGTGTCTAAGATAGAGCAGAGAAGCCTTGCACAGGGAGAAAACCAGTCCCTAGCCATTAAAAGGTTAGGGACTGCTGCTATACAGCTGGCTTGGTGGAAACACCTTTGTGGACTGACTTCTCCGAAGGAAACAGCTTCCGGAAAACTGGAGAAGCCTGTAGGGCCCGGGGGTTGGCAGTAAAGTCTTCCTTGCAAACAGGTGCAAGCTGTATGCTAGTGTACTTTGGGGTGAGAAGTGAGGGACAGAATGAGAGGATTCCATAGTGCCCGTGGCTAGATTTCCCCATGGTGCACAATTTGGGAAATGGTGCACTAAGCAACCGGATTTTGACCTGTGATTCCCCCCTCCCCCTCCTTCCTGAGTTGTGTCTTTCCCCCCCTGCTGCTAACTCATGCTTCTTGCCCTAGGTGTGTTGCCAGGTGGATATGAAAGCATCGGTCAGTTAAGGTTGTCTATTAAGGGAGAAATGTTGCCTTTTAAAGCCAAATAAATAAATAAATAAATAAATAAATAAATAAATAAATAAATAAATATTTGATAAATTTCTGGTATACAGAGGCAAAGTCCATAGAAGTTAAGTCTTCATCTTGGAATAACGACTTGATAAATGCACCCGCTTGAAAAGATTTTGCTGCAGCCCACTTGGAATAGTTCAACTATTTGTTGACATTGGTACACCTTGCGGGTGCTACTTAAAATATTTAAGGTGCTCTTAAAAGCCAGGAAAATACTCTCTTTGTCTTAATTGTGCCCCAGTGGTGATAGGCTCCTATGGGGGCAAAAATGCCCAGGATTTAGCAAGTGAATAAATATTTACTTTGTGAACTTAAGAGCTGAACATTTTATCAACTCAGGACTGTGAAAAGATGGTGCCTTTCCCTTGGAGGACACAAAGTACAGAACCATGGTGATTGCTGTCATTGCATAACATACACTGACCTTCAAAAGCAGGTGTTGTATCTGCAAAGTTTAAAGTGCAGTCGAATGAAATTGCATGCGCAAGTCTTGTGTTTGGCAGTGTGAACCAGCAGATGATATACCAGTGTGGCACACTTGATTAGTACACTTAAAAGACCTCGAAATGCAGATTCCCATGGAACAGTGGATTGTTTTAATAGCTCTGGAGAATCTCTGGTGTCTTTTTTTTAATTATAGAAACCAGTGCATTGTGAAAAATGCCTTGCTGATTGGCTTGCAAATAATAAGAGGCCTCTATATTAGGGATCTGACAGTATCCTGGATTTGTCCACAATGAATCATAAGTTCAGCACTGTTTATTTCAGCCTTTTCTCTCTCCTGTCTCAGACAACACATGGTTGAATTCAGCTCTCTCTGCCTTCCCTGACCTTAGTGCTAAAGCGCTTTCTGTGTGAACTCATTTCTGGCACTCGGAACCCTTTCAGGCATGTTCAAACTTCAGCCCTCCAAATGGTTTGGACCACAACTCCCACAGTCCTTTGTCATTGGCAATCTAAGCTTAGAATTCTGGGAGTTGTGATCCAAAACATCAGGAGGGCCGAAGTTTGGACATGCCTGCCTCTGGTTTTAAAAGTGGGAGGGGGGGAGGCAAAGCAGCAGTGAGGAAGGACTTTCTAAGAGAGAATTAAAGAAGCTGTTTTGAAGGACCTGGCATTGGTAGGGTGTCTCCGTGAATTCCAGCCATCTTCTGGATGAATGTCCCTGACCCACCATTGCACATCTGCTGAAACCATAGTCTCTGTTTTGTTGCATTTATTTAAATCCTCCCTGCATTTTTTCTTGCTATTGCTTCATGTTTTATTTTGTGTTTTTACCTTCCATAAAATTGTTTCCGAGGGGAGGCATCACCGATGTTACCTAATGTACACATTTATTTATAGATTTCCTCACATTGACTCAAGGCTGTTTGTTTATATGTACCCATGTTAAAATGTATGGATTACTTTGTGCACATTTTATTTCTCTAAAATGGCCCCTTGGCCTCACTGACATGCAAATTCTGAGGCTGTGTGCATTTCTTTTCACAATTAGATTTAGTAGGTGTGAAGATACTGCTTTTATTATGATTGTTGGATTCAAGATTGTCGGATCCAACTATACTTTCATCAGTACTGTGGAATCCATTGTTAGTATGTGCGAGTTTCTGTTCTGCAACAGTTGGTCTGCATCTTGGCGGTTTAATGCAGCTAAGAAAGTCATAATGACTACTATTTTATGTCTAAATTACTTTGTGGGATACACAGAATGGCAAGTAAAAGTTTTTACAGCATGCCTGCCCCCTCTGCATTCTCCTCTTCATATGAAACATATTTTTTTTAAAAGAACATTTTTAAAAAGTTTAAATTTGGCTGCTAAATAGTGTTTTGGTTTTTTCATGTTGATGGCCATTGTGTGGTCAGTCACAAGACGTAATTTTGATTTATGCCAGGTGAACCAGTAACACAGTTCCTAGTGCAGGAGGGACTCTAACATGATTGGACACTTTTCTATTCTAAAAAATAACAGCAAGCTTTCTGTATGGGAAACAAATGGTTGCCAGTGCAGTAGTTGTGCTGGTTTGTTTCAGAATATATAACAAAAATAGAAACAGAAGAACGGTGGCACCTTGAAGACAAGCAAGCTTTATTTCAGTTCATGCTTTTGTGGGATACATGCCGTATAAAAGTTCAGTGCAGGTATATTGGAAGAAGTCTAAGTAAGAAATCTTTAGGATGGTTTCAGTTGTTTGTTTCAGCCCCGTAGCACAGTGGTTAAATGCCTGTACTGCAGGTAAAACTCTGCTCACGACCTGGGGTTGAATCCCAGGTAGCCAGCGCATGGTTGACTCAGCCTTCTATCCTTCCGAGGTCGGTAAAATGAGTACCCAGCTTGCTGGGGGGCAATGTGCAGCCTGAATACTGTAATTAAAACTGTCAACCGCCCAGAGACTACTTGAAGTGGTATGGGGCGATGTATAAGCAGAACACTTTGCTTTGCTTTTGCTTTTGAGTGTATGAGTTCACACCTAGATTGGCTCAAGGTTCAATGAGTTTGTAATGAAAAACCCGCTAGTTTTTCCACATTCTTCAAATAAATAGCGCTGACCAAGCAAATGATGAGGTCTAATTTTTCCCTAACTTCCTTATAGAGTTAGAGAAGAACAATATTTTTCCCCCAGGGGTGCCAAGGGAAATAAGTGGGTTTGAGTAAATGGTATTTTAATGTTTGCTGAGGCTACAAGCAACATTTATGTGACAGGTAATAGGTTTACTGATCCATCATCCGCATAATCGAGTTACTTTGCATCAACAGGGCCTAGAAAGAGGCAATGAGTATTCCTCAAAGAGTCATTTGGAAAGTCAGAGCTTCTGGAAGTTACACAGAGAAAAACTAGTAGGCAAAAATTTGTTTCATGTACGTCGACTATGCACTGAATTTCACTGGGCAGACAACTCTTCAGCAGTGTGGTTTTCACTTTATACCAAAGCATGAGTTACACAGGTGTTCAAGACCCACCTTCCTCCTGTGTGCACTACTTATCTTAGTATCTTGAAGAGCTGTGACTTAACTGATGTTGATAGTTTCTCTGTTGATACATATCACAGGTGGATGGAATTAAACAGATAAGTAAGCATATTTATCACAGTGGCTCTGGGGCTGCATTTAAAAGCTGTGGAGAAATAGAGCAGATACAATAATAACTTAGTTTAAAAGTAAGTTGGTTTAAAAGTGTTTTGCGAGATAAGCAAACATTACTTCTCTGCATATTGCCTTGATCAACAAGCAATGTCTTGCAATACAAGTAACTGGTGCAGGTCACATGATCAGAAGTGAGCCAGTGGTCTCTCTCTCTCCCTCCCTCCCCCCCCCCCTCCCTCCCCCCCCCTCTCTCTCAACCCCTGCTGGATTGTGGGTGATTGTCTGGAACGCTCCATTTCAGGCAGCCTCTGAAGTAGCGAGGAATGGAGGCTTCCTTTGCACCAGCCAGGAATGTTTTCAAAGGGGAGTGCAAATTAGAGGTTTGTTTTATTTTTCTATTTTTATTTAATTTGTTTTCAACATCCTTTCTTATTTTTCAAACCATTTCTATTCTTGGGGCAGCTAGTCAAGTGTGTACTGTATATGGCTATAAATTGAATTTTATTTTTGTCACATTAAAAACACAGTTGCTAGTCCCAAGCAAAGCAGATTCCGCAGCCAGGCACCTAAACCATGGTGTGGACGTGGACTTCTAGCCAAATTCTTTTGTGAGTTTTGGCATGTTATGTGTCTAGTATGTGGTCTGTGGGACCCCAGAATAAATCATTAGAGTTTCTATTATTTCTTATGGGGAAGTTTGCTTTGATATACAGTAAGTGTGCACCAGACATTTGGAAGCACCAACAGAATGAATGATGTGTGTGCATTTGAAGCTTAATGTAAGAAAGCCTGGGTAAATTACAGTGGTACCTCTACTTACAAGCGGCTCGACTTAAGAGCCATTCGACATGAGAGAGAGAAAATGTGGGCATTTTAACTTCTTCCTTACAAATTTTAGATGTGGTCTGCTCTGCTTACAATTGTTTTTTTGTTTTTTCTATCTATCTATCTATCTATCTATCTATCTATCTATCTATCTATCTATCTATATCTATCTATCTATCTATCTATCTATCTATCTATCATCTTGGTTTTTTTTTTTAGATCGGGCTGCTCTACTTAAACAGTTGTTCGACTTACGATCATGCATTCGTAAGTAGAGGTACCACTGTACACTCAACAAACTCTTAAAAATACCTGATGAAATGCCCTCTTGTGATTGTTTTGCTACCTGGTTTCTTTGTATTGGCCAAGTGTTTAAAGTTGGTTTTGTTGACCCCGGTGTACAGTGCACTTTATGCTTGAAGCTAAACATCCAGATACTACAATTTAATTATTTTGGGAACTGTTTGTTTTTAAGGTAGTATTGAATTGAGTGGCTGACCATCTGTCAGCATGCTTGTGTCTTTTTTATCTTATGTTTGTTTTGTTGGCATTGTCTTGGATATTGTTTTTACTGGGTTATGAAGATGTGAAACAGCTCAGTGATCAACCGGATTAACAAGCTAGTAAGTCACACAACAGGCCTGTTTGAATCAATGGAACCTATGGAGGAGTTAACTATTTCAGTAATCTTACTTGGGTATGGCATACTATGCTAAGCAAAGGGATAATTTCAGATGGAGGAAACTGTGTTAGGAGGAAAATATCTATTTATTCTGTGTATGCATGCATGCCTCCTAAGAATTACCACTTGAAAAGGTAGCATGAAATTGCCTGATTTGACTGACATATTATAATTATCCTGTCAGTGATTATATAAGGTAATGAATTTTTTTGAAATATATCTCTCAAGAAAAATCCAGCACCTGAAAATACCCGGCCCATTATAATGGGTTTAATCTTTTAACAAAGCTGAAGGCACAAATAAGTGTAATGGCAGCCAGTTCTTCTTTTAGAACCTTTAGAAGAGATGGTGGTATATGCTCTAGCACTGGTTCCCAACCATCCTAATGCCGCAACCCTTTAATACAATTCCTCTTGTGGGGCTGACCCCTTGCCCTGCTTGGAAGAGGCCACAAGCCCCCTTTGGCAGGCCACTGACGCAGGTGCCATAGAGAACTTCCCTCTACAGGTACCCTCAGCCAATCGCAGCCTCTGGTGCCATTGACTGACTTCCCCTCCAACCTATCAAGATGTAACTCACTTTCCCCCCCTCCTCTAGACCCAAGCTGTTTGTGCCTTTTTCTTCACTGGCTCATGGCAACCTCTTCAAAATGGTTGCTCGACCCCCAAAGGAGTCCCGACCCCCAGGTTGGGAACCACTGTGCTAGAGTGAAGAACAAATAGTTTTTAGCTATCATAAAAATCCCTTAAGGGCAATGTGCCTAACAGAGGGTAACTTATCTTTTTAAAGAGAAAGTGTGACGGTCATAGCGGTAGTAGATCTTTTTTCCCTGTCATTGACCAGACAAAATACAAAATACATTCTGCACAAAACCAAAATAAAAGCATATAAGAAGCAATAAAAGCACGCATACAAGAACAAACATAACACAATAGCATAACCTTTACACCAAAGCCAGAGCAGGTAAAATCTTCCCAGCCCAGTAGGCCCAAAAGCAGGGTAAACGGTCAGAGCAAAGAAAGGTAACAGTCTGTGGACATAACACCTTCTTTACAAGTACTCATATTTAGCGTTAGCTATTATCTGCGAATTTTGATATCCGTGGGGGGGGGGGTCCTGGAACCAATCCCTCACAGATGTGGGCATCCTAATATATATATAAGAATGCAAGCACTAATCTATAACGGCTGTAGGTTCTAACACTTTTTGCATTGTAATGACAGACTGGCACCTTTGTAATATACTCCAGTTTATATACATTAGTATGCCGATATGCATAGGGGATTGGTTTCACACACACACACCGAAACTGAAATTAGTGGATAACAGCAAGTGCTAAATATATAGTAAAGGGATTTTTAAAAACCCAGAAAAATATTTTAACGTGCATTCACAAAACACAGTGCATATCCTCAGACCACGGATAAGTGAAACCCCAGATATGAGGGTCCTACTGTATTTTTAAGATCAGGAGCAATTTCTCTCCGGCTTTAGAGTTATGCTTCATTATTGTAAAAAGAAAGCAGCTCATGGCTAGAAATCAAACTATGAAGCTTTTTTGTCATCATGTGTTGGCCAGATTTCTAGACTTGTGATATTGATGCCAATTTTAGTATTTTGGAATTCACTGGCTATAGCTTCCTGAATTCTGGGGGGACACACATTATCTACCCCAACTGTCCAAAATCTTCAGGTTGAGTTAGACTCTGAGACTTTTGGGTCTATAAAGGCGATAGTTTGTTATCTAATCTCAACCTTTGAGTATAGAACGAGAACCAACAATAAGCTTAATTGCTGCCATGCATCTGTGGAAAAAATAGACTCCTTTCCGTATGCGTTATTTAGATAAGCTAATCTTGGAAACACGATGTGCATGGCACTGCTGAGAGTACTCTCTTCCACACCATGCAGAGGTGCACTTGTGAGCTATACCCAGTAATCTCTTCACGGAACATTTAATGTAGATGTAACTTCATTGTGCCTTTAATATTAGCTGCACAGCTGATTTGATTTAAATCACCAGTCAATAAGACTCAATTTAAATCAGGATTTTTAAATGTAAAGACTCATTCTTGCCAGTAGTTAACAGTCTTAATTATTTACAACCGGATGGAAATTTCATATTTAGAATAAATATGAAATAAATATTTAGAATAATAATTCTGAAAAAAATTTAAGATATTTTCCTGAACTTTATTTTATACCATTTTACTGTGGAAAAGGGGCATGTTATCTCATCTTGGATAACTTAGATTAATTGAATTTACCAAAAATGTAAACATTGCATGGATATACAGCCTCATGCTACATACCTAAGCTCTACTTCATGCTTTGAACTAAAATGCATCTTAAATAGAAAATTTTCTTTAGATAGATTTTTCTTCCACAAGCATTTTATTAAAATAAATTTGATTTTTAAAAAATCTGATTTAAAGTTTTTAATTGTTTTTAAATCATTCATTTTTAATCCACCCTGTGTGGCTGTCATCTAAGAGAGCCTAACAGATCAGAAACGAGCTCTCTTTCCATTTGGATTATTCTGCTAATATGAGTGTGTGTGGTAGGAGAGTATTTTGAATTGTTTATAGAAGCAAATTTGAGATTAGGTTAGATTTGACAGCCAGGAAACGGCTAATGTGGGGAATTTGCATCTCACTGAAATATGGAGGTTGCGGTGGTTTTTCTGACCACACAGAGTTGGCAACCAGAAATGTTAACTGGGGCAATTATCAGGGAATACTTCCTGGAAAGCATAGGCAACACAGAAACATACTACTTAAAAGTTTCCTGACAACACGCAGGCAGTGTCTTTTAAAACTGATAGAGCCTGATGTGTGTGTCTGTGTGTTCTGTCTTTACAGTCATGACCGATTCTTTGTGACCCCATGTCCATGGAGTTTTCTTGGCAGGGATACTGGAGTGGCTTGCCAGTTCCTACTCCAGGCGCCTACAGCACCTGGTATTCCGTGGTGGTCTCCCATCCAAGTACTAACCAGGACCGACCTTGCTTAGCTTCCGAAAGCAGGCGAGATCGGATGTACTTAGGGCATCTATGCAGCCTGATAGAGCCTGATACCGCATAGCTACTGTGACTGACACATATTGAATTGAGCTTCTCAAGATATAGTTGCCCAGACAGTGATTTGACATGAGGGCCCCTCTAAGCTGCACACCCCTGGCCCCCCCCCATGCAAGGAGTTTCCACCCCCTCAACCCGTTGTGACCCTTTTTCTTCCAGTAGTGACAGAATCTGCTAGAGGTTGAAGTTGTGTGCCCCACGAATGCACAGAAGAGTCCCACGCAGCAGGGACAAAACTTAAGAGGGCCCATTGTTAGACACCACAACGGGTCTGTATCGGTTGACTCGCACAAAACAATCCTGACCTCCTCTGTTCTACTAAGAACCTCGTGGTGCAGTGGTTAAATGCCTGTACTGCAGGTAAAACTGTGCTCACAACTTGGGGTTCAATCCCAGACAGCAGGCTCATGGTCGACTCAGCCTTCCATCCTTCTGAGGTCAGTAAAATGAGTACCCAGCTTGCTGGGGGAGTGGGGGCAATGTGTAGCCTACATACTGTAATTAAACTGTAAACTGCCCAGAGACTACTTGAAGTGGTATGGGGCAGTATATATTTTTATTTATTTATTTATTGTTGTATTTTTATATCCCGCTTATCTTCTACATGTAGAACTCTAAGCGGCTAACAAGGGCAGTCAGTGCCAACCAACAAACAGTCAAATACAGCCAAATATAATAAAACAAGATCAACATGCCACAATAGGACAGACATGACATATAAAACCTCCTGCATCCCAGCCTGCCGGAGAAGCAAATCTTAACCAAAATTGACAGTCGAAAAATTTAATAAAATCAATCAATGACGATCAATAGCGATCAATAACGATGGCGGGGGGGGAGGAAAAAAAAGAAAAAAACAATTAATCTAAAACTCGCCAAAGGCCTCCCGGAATAAATAAGTTTTCAAAGGTTTCCGAAAGGCCTGCAGGGACTCTGCAGAGCGCACTTCGCTGGGGATGGAATTCCATATATGCAGACAACTTTGCTTTTTTCCCACGGCAACTGAGCCAGCGATCCACCAATATCAATAATACTTGACCTGCTCCTGCAACACAACATTCAAATGACATGTTAGGTGGTTTCTGTGCACAACACACTGGGGTGACATGATAATTGTGGCTTCATCTGTTCCATAGCGGGCCTCTTGAGAACCACAAACAATTTAGAGGGAATGACAAGCAGCTACTGGAGGACTCACGGGTTCTGAAACCTTTTGGTATTTAAGGCCGGGCTTGATTAATCTCTGACCTTCCAATGCTAGTCAAAGACACTTGAGCCCGACTTTTAGCCCAGAAACTGACTTACAGGAAATATTTGCAGTAAATATATTATAAATGGTTTTAGCTATTTATGTTTACTGATGTTTTGCCCTTCCTTGTTTCTTTGAATGTTTTTATGGCTGCTTTATTGGATTTCCTTGTGAATAGGTATTATTGTTGCCATCTTGAGTGCTACTTGGTGCCAAGATGAGGTACATGTTTTATAAAACAACAAGCAAGAATTGCAACTCCTTAATGCTTGAAATGGTGAAGCAATAGTTTACATATGCCGCTGAAGAGTCCTCCCACATGACTACTGCTACCGTTTTTTTTAGTAAAACAGAGTTATAAGAGAAACTGGGCCAGGAAGATACATACAAAGGCCATATGAAAACAGAACATCTTTAACCAGAAATGAAATGGGACCTGTAATTTATATATCCAACTTTTGTATTTAACCTATGTTTATAACAAGTGGAAGTGAAAGTAACAATTAAAAAGGCCAGACAGTTTCACAACCTATAATTCGGTGCATGGAGGAAGAAATATAGATATTTAAGATTTTGCTTCATTTTCTCTACTGCTTTTTGAGGACAAGAGAAGGACTTTTAACTGGAAGCTTGCCCTCTCATAAATTACATATTCAATTCTATGCATTAACCCCCCCCCGAGCCTTAAGTGAATGGGGTATACCTGAAGCATGTAAAACTGAGCAGGTATGACTTGGTTAAGGTCCCCCAGTGAGTTTCATGGCTTTGAGGGCGTTAGAGATGTGAAGGCCTGCCTAAAAATAAAAAAGGAAAAATTTTTTTGGGGGGGACAGTTTTTTTCCTGGGTGTTTTTATGAAGCCTTCCCCCCCCTGAAAAACTGGAAACATTGAAAAAAGAAAAAGAAAATTGATTATGGGATGTTTTATTTTAACATGATGAATAAAATATTTTAAGACAGGGTGTTCAGATATTTTCCAAATAATTTCTAAAAAAGATATGCATGGTATCAGATTATTCTAATTTCTGTGCACTGAGGACAAGCAAGTCTTAAGTTACAAACTATATTCTCCAATGCAAGAACAAGATGCATTTCTGCCTAGAAGGTCCCAAAGTTTAGGAGGTGCTGCTCTTGTCACAAGAAAAACAGAAAGGTTTCACTTTTGTTTCTGCATGTGGGTGGGTCTGTTTGGTTCTGCTCTGCCGTGTTCACTAGGCCTCAAAGCACTGGAAGAAAATACAAAGCAACAGATTTGACAAGTCAAATTGTCCATAGTCACGTTTCGTGTTTCTAAAGTCACATAATGACTTTCAAGCTGTAAACGGGTAGGGAGGGGGAGTGCTAATGTAGCGGGGGGGGGGGTCAATTTGTGGAAAATTTCCACCACCACCCCTAAAAATTGTATGTCTAGTGGGGACATAATCTGCAGGCATATAATATCTGCCTTGCACCACCCATCCATTTTAACAAGAGCTGGCTGGGTCCATTCCTGTTGCAGTGCTACAGATTTCTCTTCCTGTGGTGGCCAACAGCTGCAGTAGCCCCTGAAGTCCAGTTCCTTCCTAGGCATTTTATTATCCTACTTGCTTTCCTCTGAACATACTATTATAATTCTCGGCATTAAACGGGGATGTCCAGAACTGGGCAAGGTATTTCACATAAGGTATGGCCAAAGCAGAGTAAAGTTATACACCTGCTTCTCTTGATCTGGATGCAATACTACTGTTGATGCAGCCCGGTTGACTTTTGTTGCAGTTGCATCACACCATGGACTCGTGTTTCACATGTGACCTATTCAGATCCCTAGATCCCTTTCACAACTGCTGCCAACCAACTCCGTTGTCTCCTATCGTATGTTTGTACATCTCATTTTTCTGCCTAAATGCAAAACGTAGTTTATTACTTAAAATGTAAAACTTGTAATTGGCCGTTATGCTGCAAGTTTTGATATGTGATTAATATAGGTTATAAGGAGTAGAAACAAAATAGAAAAGGAACTCTGAACACGTGATTGAAGTGTGATGTTGTCTTAATCTGTGTCCACATATTTTCCTGTGGTGAGGTTAAGTGGATCACTTTTTTTGGTCAAGTTTGTTTTGTTCAAGTGCCAAGTAGTTGCTTTGTACTTTCAGACAAAACGGAGGTGTTAAGGCTAAACGAATGCAGCCAGATGGACAAATGTATACATAAACTTAGGTAACCTGTAATTATGTTACAGATATGCCACAGTATAGAACATTGTTTGAGCTACAGTGGATTGCTTTGACTATAATACTAGAAACTTGATTAATAGAAACTAGACTAGAAACTACTATTTATTTATTTATTTATTTATTTATTTATTTATTTATTTATTTATTTATTTATTTATTTGACTTTTATACTGCCCATTTAGCCCTAGGGCTACTCCGGGCGGTTTACAACATGGAGTGACATAAGCTAACAAAGGAATGCCATAGGACCCCTGTATCCACTGATTCATTATCCACTGATCAGTTATCCATGGTTGGCAGAGGAAAAAAAGTAAATAATTCAGCAGCCACAAAGCAAGCTGTAAAGCAAGCTGTTGTCACAAATAGCATCTGTAAAGCAAGCTACTGCCACAAAGAGCGGCCATAAAGCAAGCTACTGTCTCAAAACAGCAGCCATGAAGCAAGCTACTATCAGGAAACAGCAGTTTGAGGGGTGGGGGGTGGGCAGGTGTTCTCTCTTATCCACGGTTTTCATTATCCATGGGAAGGTCTGGAACCAATCCCCAGCGGATATTGGGGTCCTACTGTACATGTAAAAAAAAACCCGAAGATATAAGGAGCGTGATAAAAAATATATACATAAATCAACAGCAATAAACTAAAATTAGTCTAAAATAAAGATAAAAATAGCAGGAAATTGATAAAGGGGGGGAGAGAAGATAAGCAGTAAAAAGAATAGTGTCTTACTGGATGTTTGAGAAATCAGGAAAGGCCATTCTATACAACCAGGTCTTCAGTAGTTTTTTTAAAAAATAATAATAGGCAAATTGATAACTTCCTATACACAAGAACTGTCATGATCCAGTCTCGGAACCTGCCCTGGAAACTTGGACAGTGACTAGACTCTGACATTGAGACAGCATAGCATCAGGAGTGGGCAACTTTTAGCCTAGATCTGTTTAACTTGGTGTCAGACCCAGTAGAATGCCCACAGCGTTGATCTTCAGAAGAAAACCTGGACAGCGACTTGACGGCAGGTGCCAATACTGGAAATGTAACTGGGCCTGGCCAACAGTTCTAATTGTGACTGTGGGTACATCCTGCACACTTGACATCACCTTGTAACACAATGCCCCCTTAGAGGGCTCCCTGGCTCCCTGCCAGTACTGCATAATCTTGAGGGCACTGCTATTCAACGGTTAAATGATTTAGACCTTCAGCCTTAGGTTCAGTTGCTCTGGTAAATGCTCATACATAATTTATCTCACTAATTATTTACTATTTGTATTGGGTGCTTTGAAAATCTCATAGAATTATTTTAATGTGTTGCATGGTGTACATATTCTATACTGTCCTTGTGGAGTCTTATACAATAATGCTGCATTCTGCTGTGCCCTATGAAATAAAATACAGTGGTACCTTGTACAAAGGAATTAATTCATTCCAAATGAAATTCTGTTAAGCAAATTTTCCTTTATACAATTTTTCCCATAGGAATGCATTGAAAACAGAGTAATCTCTAATTGCGATCATTTGTATGTTGTACGGATTCGCCCCATAGACAATTCTGTTAAGCAATTTCCCCCTCTCTCCGGAATTTTTTTATGTTGTACAGATTTTATGTTATATAAACCGTTTGTTATATGAGGGCCCACTGTACTAGAAACTGAAAACTAGTGTGTCACTAATCAAACTTCTTGTATTGATGACTATGTAAAATGGTTAATGAATGTCCTCATTAACTATTTTTTCTGGTTTCTGCTAGGCTCTCTCTCTGCTATAGGTATCAGGAAAGAACTGAGTTCTCTGTTCTAAAAACAACTTGGCTAATATGCCTTTATCTGGACATGAATATAGTATAAAAGGGTGGCTTTGGGGTGCTGTAGGACTCTACATCAGCCTGGCCACTGGGGGACAAAGAAGTCCAAAAATCATCCTGGAGAGATGATGTACATGTAACAAGCGTATTTCCTGTCTTTTCTGTTATCAGAATTGCCATGATTTTTGGCACTGCCTCTCCCATTTCAAATCAGAAGCTGTGTGCTTGATAAAACGTGGCGAAGCATTTACTAGGCGACTAGCATACTACTTCTACAACGAGGGAGAACCACCATTGATTCTAGAGCCACTCAGTTTCTTAAAGCTAAAAGGCCCAGACTTGAAGTGGATTCTTCACATGGCCAGCTCTTCATCTGATAAATTTAACAACAGTTCCTGCTGCCGCCACATCTAGCGAGCATAATTTGGGGACAATCTCTGTTCTTGGGATGAGATGCCCAGGGGAAACCATGGAGAGCACTGGGCAAGGAAGGGGCTCATCCTAAATGCATAGCCTGCATAATGACTTGTAAACTGGCCAGCGAGTGCTTTAAGTGCTATGCGGCGGTATATATAGCAGCACACTTGGCTTTTTGCTTTAACAGCACAGATTGATCCTGGAGCATGTGTGTGTATTGTGCCGTTACAGTCATGACCGACTCTTCATGACCCCAACATCCATGGAGTTTTTTCTTGGCATGAATACTGGAGTGGTTTGCCAGTTCCTACTACTCCAGGCGCCTACAGCACCTGTTATTCCCTGGTGGTCGCCCATCCAAGTACTAACCAAGGCTGACCCTGCTTAGCTTCTGAAATTAGGCGAGATTGGATGTGCTTAGGGCATCTAAGCAGCTGATCCTGAAGCATGGCACATAGCAGTTGTGGGCAACTCTTTTGTTGGCTGTAACTGCTCACCTATATTGGATGTGGGTAGATAAGAGCGGGTAGCCAGTGTGGTGTAGTGGATGGAGTAATGGACTATAGGATTCAGAGCTTGGGGTTCAGTACCCTTGGCTTTGGCATAAAAACACACTGGGAAAGGGTGTTGGTAAAAACCAAAGGCTCCACTTGTCTTTTAAAAAAGAGGTAAGATTGCTCTGAGTCAGTTCTGACTTAACGGCACATAAAATCAACAGTGTATGAAAGTAACAAAGACGTCACTTCTGGTGTGGAAATCTAATGCGCTGATCTTTCCTGTGCACAGGTACAGGAAACACGGTTGCCATTATGATTAGCTATTTGAAAGGGAAAGAAATCCTTCACCGGATGGAAAGCGGCTTCCAGGTGACCATGGTGATCGAAGTCGGGAAGAAGCACGGATCGTGGATGAACAACTACTCCATCTTCTTCGTCTCCGTCTCATTCTTCATCGTCACCGCGGCCACCGTGGGCTACTTCATATTTTATTCGGCGCGAAGGCTTCGGTTGGCAAGGGCTCAAAACAGGAGGCAGGTAAGTTTCCTCCACACCACACCACCCTTCTAATGTGCATTCTGTGCTAGAGATGGGCACGAAATGAACTCCCCCCCTTCACAGCTGAGAGGTGCTGGCTTGGGGCCAGCACCGCTCAGATGCTGTGCGCTGGCCCCAAGCCAGCACCTCTCAGATGCTCCCTACTGGCTTCCCTGTGCCCCGTTTCCCCAGAAAACGAGGTACAGGAAAGCCAGCGAGGAGCAGCTGAGCGGTGGGGTGGAGGAAATAGGTTTCCCATCGGAAAACCTATTTCCCATTGGAGGGGGGAAGATTAGTTTAAAGAGCCCCCTCTTCTCCCCTCCCCATGGGGTGGGGGGAAAGAGGGGGCTCTGTAACTTATCTTCCCCCCAGCCACAGTTGCACAAGCACCACACACACACTCACACTCCACACAAAACAAATAACAAATCAAAGAACCAACAAAACAATTTTTTTCTAAAAAATTCATTTAAAACGGAACGAAATGAAATGAACCTTAAAATGAACCGAACCAAAACGAATTGCCATTTTTTCAGTTCGTGCCCGTCTCTATTCTGTGCTGTCCATTGGGAAACCTTGAGGTGCTGTCCCTGCCTTTGGCTCCTTTCTCTTGTTTCTTGATGCGCCAATTCAGAGAGTTGCTTTGCTTTATACAACACAGGGGATAGGAGTCAATAACTGACCTTCTCCCAGCGTGCCATAGCTCATGCTGCTGTTGCAGATCAAGCTTTGTCTGGTTTGCTTGAGGTGAGGACAGGAATAGGAGTGTGCGTGGGGGGGGGATAGTGAATTAATTAATTAATTGCAGCACACTGTTTTCCCACACACCGACATTAATCTCAACCGGAAAACTCCAGCTTACATTCCGGCTGAGCCAGGTTGCTTGCTCAGTGACTCTGAGCTGTTCCTTCTCACAAGGATTGCTACTCTGAACTTTTTGGAAGAAGGGTGGGATGGATTTATAATGCACAGCACTACATTTATCATTTGTCAATTTGTTCCACTTTCCCCAGGCCGCAGTGGCTAACAGCGGCAGCAAAAAGGAGCGGCTAGTAGAGATGGGCACGACTCAAAGAAAAATGGTGTTTCGTTTGTTGTTTGTTGTTTAGGGGGTCTGTTTCGGTTCGTTTTCATTTTTCGTGAATTTTTTGCAAAAAAAAAATCGTTTTCGTTTCGTTACATAATGAAACAAAAAAAACGAAAATGAAAACGAAAAATTGCTGTTTCGTTAGCATTCATTACAGTTCAATGTATTTGCCGCAATGAAAACGAAACGCACGACAAAATTTCTGTTGTTTCGGTTCGTTTCGTTTCATTTTGGAGACAAAATTCGTTTTTCATTTCGTTACGTAACGAAACGAGAAAACGAAAAAACGAAAACAAAAAATTGCTCGTTTTGTGCCCATCTCTAGTGGCTAGCTCTTGAGAGTTGAGAAAATAGTTTGGCAGGGCCTTGCAGTCAGAAGAAGACGAGTCGATAGCAAGGGACATTCTTGTTGATTTGCAGTTTCTGAATACCTGCCGCCTGTTGAAAATTTAATCAGCTTTTGTCAAGGGTGGCATCTTGGTTTGCTTGTTTGATTGTTTGCAGCTCTTGTACACGAAACAGATTCGCAAGACAGACACAGCAGTTGCCTCGGGTCTTGGCAGTTCAGCTAGAAGAACCGTGACAGCTAGTCTAGTGAGCCACAGTTCCATTTTCCTAAACCAGCAAAAATTGCCTTCCCCCCCCCCAAAAAAAAGAAAGCTTTTGTGAAATGTATATGTCAGGCACATTAATCTTGAGCTGTTCCTCATCCCTTGCATTTGGGGCCAAACAATATTTGTTACAGCGACACGCACCTTAAGTTGCATTCATCTTGATGATTTTCAAGGGTGTAGAGATGGCTGAACAGAATTCTGTTTTGTCACAATTCACTTCCGCTAACAGTAGACATCATATCAATAGAAAAAAATGACTGTGAAATATATGTATCTTAGTAGGGTAGTTCTTAATAAGTCACCCCATTATATAGAAATTCGACAGCCCTGAATGTTACAAAATTTCAGTTATATGATGTTTACATATATGTTTGGATTTTGAAAATTTGGTCACTCAACTGCTAATTAGGCTATCCCTCTGGAGCTATTTATCATTCATGCAATGGCCAGGAATGTGTGTGGTTCCAATATAGTTGATATCTTTTAGATTCCCATTCTATATGCCTAATAAATTAAGAGTTGAGATGAGTGTTATTCTGAGCCCTACATGCATGGAATACAATAACCAGAAACATTTGTTTTAGGTTTGCAATTAGCGCATTTTCTACCAGCTTCTGGCATTCAGCAATTGCAGATGGACTTAGGGCGAAGTTGATAGTTTTGGAACATCAGTGATTCTGTGATTACTTCACAGTCTGTGTTCTGATGACAAGGAGCTGTAATGCAGAAGTGGGCTTAGAAATTTTGATATGCAGAAATTATTGGCATATCACTTAGACAGGAGAGGTCGGATTGATTAGTAGCAGATAATAAAATGCTATAGGCTGGTTTTGAGATTCATCTGATTTTGGACTTCTTAAACCTGGGAAATCCATAGCCTCTGAGATAATAATATATGAGAAATATATTGGTGATTTTAGTGTGGTCTGTACCTCTTTGCCTAGTTGAAATCTAGACTAATTAGTGCCTTCTACTAACCAAGCATATCATGATGAGAGGCTGAGAAGAAATCTTTCCATTCACTTTGCTCCCCCATGCCCTGTTGATTTTTTTTTTTAAAAAGAGAATGCCTTGCCTAGGCAGCTTTGCACTTTCCATTATAGTAATTAAGTTTCCGTCTCAGGCATGTCATTCTCGTCAGACATAAGACGAAGCAATGTGGGATGTTAATTAAACCACAAGGGAACCTGCTTGCTTGTGCAGAGTTCCTGATTGGGCTGAGTGATGTTTGTCCCATGGTCAGTTTTGCAATGGATCAGATTTGTTTTAGCTCAAAAATAGACAAGCTTATCCTTTCTTTTAAATCCAGGCCAACATTTTATTAGCTTAAGTTAGATACTTAGCTACTCAGAGGATTCTCAGAGATTTAAGAGTTACTGGCCAGAATCCTGTTCATCAATTCTGCCAGGGTAAAGGCAGTGATATGCACAGTAGAAACCCCCCGTATCCACGGATTCAATATCTGCTGATTCAGTTACCTGCTGTTAGGGACAGGCAAGAGTGAACAATAAAGGAGTCAAATACAGTGCCGTGTCAAATGGAGAAAAATATGAGACTCCTTACAGTAATACCTCGGAAAACGAATGCACCTGATAACGAATTTTTTGGATAACGAATCGCAATTTCCACGCACAGGGCTGCCTCGGATAATGAATTTTCCCTATGGGCTGCCTCGGATAACAAATCACAATTCTAGGTATAGGTCTGCCTCGGATAATGAATTTTCTCTATGGGCTGCCTCGGATAACGAATTTTCCCTATGGGCTGCCTCAGATAACGAATTTCCAGCATGCATCGTTAAAAAAAGGTATCCTGGGCTGCATCACATTTGTACCTTTAAAATGCACTTTATAAAGAGTTTTGAGCAAAAAAAACAACACCAGGTGTCTGGGTCATTTTCCTAGGCTCTGGAACGGATTAATTGGTTTCCCATTCATTCCTATGGGAAACTGTGTTTTGGATAACGAATTTTTTCAGATAACAAATTGCCTCGGAGAACAAATTAAATTCATTATCCGAGGTACCACGTTGTACTCACTGTATCTTGTCTTTGTCCCATCCTGAACAGGCTTAGCTTTGTGAGACACCCAGCCAATTCAGGTTCTCCTTGTGCCTAATTACAGCTTGCCTATGCTTTTCCCCCCATCCAAGCTGAAATTAATTTTGTGATGCTAAGTGACTTATATTGGTACAGTATAAAGTATAGTCATGTTGGCTCATCAATATTTATAGCCTCTGGAGAGGACAAGGCCCTTTAAGACTCGTTATGTCTGTGAGAAATGAACCTCCAAGTAAATGAAGGAGAGATTCCATGCTTCCACTACAAAAGAGTTTCCCACTCTTTTCCAAGCTGTGACCTCATTGTATAATAGCCAAGTAAACTGAGACCTCTGGCATATTTGCCTAAAGAGGCATTTTTAATGGGGACACACTCTCTCTTCTCAGAAACCAGATACTTCTGTCTCTTCCCAAATAACTGTTTCTCCTACATATGTCCATGCACAATAAGTTTAATATCCTGCCCTAAAAGGTTGAGGATTTTTTTTACAAGAGGCCCCACACATACAAGGTGATCTGCAGTCTCCCCTCCCACTCCCACCTGAAAATACTCCTTTACTTTTTAGGATTTTTTAATTGTGTTCATAGACCTCAAGGGCCATCTAGTCCAACCCCCTGCCATGCAGGAACCCCCATCACAGGACTCCCGAGAGATGGCCATCCAGCCTTTGCTTTAAAAAAAACCCAAAGAAGGAGACTCCACCACCCTCCGTGGCAGCATATTCCATTGCCAAACAGCTCTGTGATGAAATTCTTCCTAATGTTTAAATGGAATCTCTTTTCCTGTAGTTTGAGACCATTGCCCCGTGTCCTAGTCTCTGAAGCCATGGAAAATCAACCGGTCCCTTCTTCAATGTGACAGCCTTTCAAATGTTTAAACATAGCTATCATTTCCCCTCTCAGTCTTCTTTTTGTAAGGCTAAACATTCCCACCTCCCTAAGCCACTCCTCTTAAGACATTTCTTCCAGACCCTCAATCATCTTGGTAGCCCTCCTCTGGACCCGTTCAAGATTGTCAGCATTAGTGCCCAGCAATGCTAAAACTGAATTCTGCTACATCTGATAGTGGTCCGTACGCCTGTTCATAGTGCAGCACTGAAGAGATGTGATGTCCCTTTCAGTTAAGTAGCAAAAGGCTTCCTTAGACCGACAGTTGCCAACTGTCGGTTCAGTAGTTCAGGGACAGAGGTTACTTGTCAGGTCAGTTGTGCTACTTAGCTCGTTTCCTTTGGCTGAACAGGGGAAGGTAGTTTAATTCTTTTTCTGGTAGTGCTGGCAGTTTTCCAGGCGCTTAGTTTTAAATATAGGAACACACTCTACCTGATTGCCAGAACTTTCGAGTGTTACTATCTTTAGAATAATAAATAGAAGTTAAGGGCCCCAGCTTTCCAGAGTAAATCAAATGCATGGATCCTCCCCCCAACTCCCCCCCTCCATATTGTCTTATTAAAAATTGGTTTGGACCAGTTGGCAGTGGACAGATTGGTTTAATTGAGGCACAAGCTTTGCACGACAGCTGGAATGTGCAAGAATGTAACTGCAGAACGGTGACTCAGGCAAAGGCCATTTCGTTTTATAAAAATATTAACTTCCATTCTGTCTGTAGCCAGAATGAGGTAGATGCAAGAAAGTATTAAAGAATCTGAAATAAGTAGATGTTGCTTATCTGTGGGGAGAGGGTTGTTTTAACCTTTATTAGAAGTCTTTTCTGAAAACATTCAGTTTGAATATTTAGGAATGTTTGCTACAAGGTCCTTGATTCCTCATGGGAAACAAGCAACCCTCTTAAATAAGCCTTATCATATTCAATGCAAATGTCAGGGAAATATGCTTTGGTCATATGTTTATGCCTGTATTTCCTGTCTTACAGTATTCTTAACACTGGCCATGCTAGTTTGGGAATGGGAGGTGCCATCAAAAAACAAACAGACCGACCTTGAATAAGTTTTAATTAACGACAGTTCTCTAGCTGTCTAAATACTGTACATGTCCATTTAAATAACACTCCATTCATTGCTGGTAAATTTCATTGCAATTGTTCTCTATAGCTCTTTATGGGAGAGAAGTTCAATCATCTTGTCTGTTCCAGAAACGTCTGAAAGCAGATGCCAAAAAGGCCATCGGACGACTTCAGCTTCGCACCTTGAAGCAAGGCGACAAGGTATGTTGGTCTGGGAGAAGGACCTTCCTTTCTCTTGAGTGGGGTTGTTCCCTCCATGACAGAGTGCGTAGACAACCTGGGAGTTCCCGGACTTGTCAAACTTTTTAAGTGCTGATGGGTATCCGAGGCCAGAAGGTGCTGTGATGAGCTCCACCGCATATGGTCTCTAGAGAAAGTAAGAACATAAGGACAAAAGAACATAAGGAGAGCCGTGCTGGATCAGGCCAAAGGCCCATCTAGTCCAGCTTCCTGTATCTCACGGTAGCCCCACCAGATGTGTCTGGGAGCGCACAAGACTAGATCTCTGTCTCCTGATACCACTCCCCTGCATCTGGTCCTTGAAGTACCCCGGTTTTAAGCCTGGAAATGACACATCTCCATCATGGCTTCTAGCCTGTGATGGACATTTCCTCCAGGAATCTGTCCAATCCCCTTTTGAAGGCATCCAGGTCAGATGCCATCACCACACCCTGTGGCAGGGTGTTCCACAGACTAGCAACGCGTTAGGTGAAAAAATATTTTCCTTTGTCTGTTCTTACTCTCCCAGCCATCATTTGAGTGTATGTCCCCTGTTCTGGTATTTTGGTGAGGGATTGGGATTGCTAAATACACCTGGCCAAATTATTTAAAAGCAGAGGTGGATGCATTGGCTGTGAAACACATATTTGAAAACTGTCACTGGGGAAATACTCTGATTAGGCCAACCAAAAAGGCACACAAATGGGTGTCACCTTCTAAGATTTCAAATTTCTTAATCAGGCAACTTGTTAACAAAAAAGTCAGTTGAGTAGCAAGGAGTCTTCTTGTAAGACCATTTTGGATGCCTTTTGCGTACAGGAGTGAGGTTTTTCGTACATCATTAAGCAATGTTATAGAGTTTGATTTCAGCTGGTATAGCCCATAGGTTTAACAATCACTATTTCATTTTAGCTGCAGTACTTTCTCATCCAATGATGAGACCCAAAAATTTTAATAACAACCACAGAACATGATAAATCATCACATTAAAAACCATCAATTATATAATAGTATTAAAACACTTAGTTACAGCAGTTAGGAACATACTAAAGTAGGCACAATATAATGATGCCCATAGTCTAAGATCAAAATCCACCAATGCCCGTTTAGTTGTTACAAGCCCGATCTTTAGCTGTCAGAAGACGTACTGGCAAGGCAGGCGCCCTGGCTTGTGGAGGTAATACATCTTTGCTAGCAATGGAGCTACAGAATAACATTGAAAAGTTGTCACTGGTCTGTGATTATCAATTGAACTCCAGACTCCTTTCTTGTTCCATGCCAACGTGTCAATTATAATCTAGAATCCTAACAAGCAACGTTATTTTTTTTTCCTTTAGGAAACTGGTCCTGACGCAGACAATTGTGCTGTGTGCATCGAAGTGTACAAGCCGAACGATGTCGTGCGGATTTTAACGTGCAAGTAGGTTGTTCAGGTCCCTCGTTAAAATCTTATACTAAGTGAATCAAATGGTCCTCCCTCCCTCACGCTGTAGGCTTCCTCTCCTTGTGAACAAGCTTCTTGCTCAATTTATTTATTTTTACTTGGAACATTTTTGTCCTGCTGTTCAGCTGAAGCAAGATGGTTTTCAAGGTATAGATCGCATTCAAGACCGAGAAGTGAACCACTCCAAAAAAGCCAGATTATTCAGGAATGCTTCTTATTCTGCATACCTCTAGCACTAAAGTGGAATTTGCACACCACTCCTGTTCATTTGATAGTCCTTGGGATACTTGTGAGTTCTCTACGCAGATAAAAAATTATTCTAGCTGGAATGTTGACTTTGGTAGATCGTGTGGGTAGACCATCTGGGTCCTTCATTCTATGCTGTTTTAAAACCTGGCTTTTAAAAGCGGTGTGGTGAAATCTCACCATTCTGAGCATTTTTCAGGCTCGGGCATGAGAATGACTCGGACTTTAGAATCATTCACACCACTTGGTTACCTGGGTTGCTCAGGGTGGAGTTTTATGCTGTGAATAAATCAACAGTGGGCGGCACAGGGATGCAGGTTTTAGAAACCAAACCTCCCCTGCTTAATATGTAGTGGAAAATGTCTCTTTTTCCTGAAGTCGTCATATTTTTTGCACTTCATATCACTGATCACTGCTTTAGACCGTTGTTAAATGGTCACCAAGCATTAGGATGCCTTATATTAAAAGAGAAGGGGACCTTTTGACTCAAGAATTCCATTTTGTTTCTTACGGCGTACAGTTGTTCGTTACATGAACAGATGAGCTTCAGACCTGTTCACATTGAGCTTCAGACCTATTCAGAGCTGTTCACACTGAGCTTGATTTATTTATTTATTTATTTATTTATTTATTTATTTATTTATTTATTTATTTATTTATTTATTTTTATATTTTTATATTTGTATACCGCACCAATTTCCCAAGAGGGAACTCTGGGTGGTTCACATAAAGACACAAGAAATTCAATAATAATAATAATAATAATAATAATAATAATAATAATAATAATAATAATAATAATAATAATAATAATAATAATGGGGGAAATGTCCGAGAACAAACAAGTAATTGGCAAGAGGCATAAGACAACTGATAACAGGCACAAACCTCAAAACAGGGAAGAATAATACACACCCGAGCGATTGCCGAAGACATCCCTAGACAGCCAGGTTTTAACAGCTTTTTTGAAAGATGCCAAGGAAGGAGCCTGGCGTATTTAAGTTTTGCCTCAATCACTCGGCTTGATTTAATGCATGGACCTTAATTCTAAACTGTTTGTTTCGAAGCCCTCTCGAAATGTTGGTTTTGGAAATGAATCAAGAATTCAGTTTGCCGTTCTTTGCAGCAATTTTTCACCCCTGCTGTGCCCTAGCAACGGTGAGGAGGTGCAGCAGGCAGAACAGGCTGCCTCAAAGAAGCCATCTTCAAAGATACTGGTGTTTTTAGGGTTGCGGGACAGAGGCAGGAGGCTTGTTCCTTCCACAAGAATATTATTTATCATTTATTGATTTGAAATGTATACCACCCATCTAGCCCTGGGCCACTCTGGGCGGTGAACAACAGTGACATGTGCTCTCAGTCGTGAACATTTTTTGTTTCAGATCTATGAAAGAAGTCGTGCTCTATCTATGATGTTGCCATCCTACTTTTGGGTTAATCTTTAACTTTAAAAATCAAGAAAGGCATTACCCGCTGTAGAAAAGAAAGTTCAGGGATACAGAGAACTCATGAGGCCCTTCCTCCTATTTTATTCTAGGGCCAGTAAACAACCTGACCTGATAAGCCTAATAACATCCAGGTTCTTTCCAGGGTGATACTAGAAATCTCGTATTTAAAAGTCTTCTGTGTGACTCAGTTTGGGTATTCACAAAAAGAAAGAAAAATCTCAGCCTTGGCTGTGTATCCCCACGAGTCATTGTGAAAGCATCTCCTTTCTTCCAGATGGCCATGTGTTAATTGTGCCACATCGTTGCATTCAGTTGCTATTGGAGATGGGCCGAATTGGTTTGACAGTTCGCCCTGGCTTATTTGTTGTCTGAACAGGTGTTTGGTGTTTCTAAGCCCCACCTGCTCTGGTGGGTGCCCACTCACAAGCAGCAGCATGGTGTCTCAGCCTTGACTTTCACTGGGTGCCTGCTAGGAGAGGCAAGACTTTGATGCGCCACTCACCTGTTCAGCCAGTAAGCAAACCAACACAAAACACAGGAGAAGAGCCATGCTGGATCAGCCCAAAGGCCCATCTAGTCCAGCTTCCTGGATCTCACAGTGGCCCCACCAGATGTGTCTGGGTGTGCACAAGACTAGATCTCTGTCTCCTGATACCACTCCCCTACATCTGGTCCTTGAAGTACCCTGGTTTTAAGCCTGGAGCTTACACATCTCCATCATGGTTTGTAACCTGTGAAGGACTTTTCCTCCAGGAATCTGTCCAATCCCCTTTTGAAGGCATCCAGGCCAGATGCCATCACCACATCCTGTGGCAGGGAGTTAACGAGGCACATAACGAGGGAGCATTGTTACATGATGCGATTGCCAGCCAACCTGAAGATAGGTCCTTGTTTGTGTGCAAGCAAGCACTCACCGATTTCTGCATTCTGTTTGCGTGGAGACCCTCTCCATGAACCAAAATCTCTCTTCAGATACGTTTAGAGATGTGCCATCTATGTTCAGTTCTTCCCATCCGTAATGGCTGAATAGGGCATTTGCATTGCATTCCTAACAGTGTCCCTTGCAAATTTCACAAAACCTCTCCCCCCCCCCAATAATACAAAACAGGCAAATATGAAATTATTCAGGATTTGTGTAGCTTGAGTTACTTATCTAAGCCCCTGAGAACTTGCAAACAATACCACTCAACTTATTGTTTTCTAGCTAGCCTCGGAGTCACAACAAACCCTTGTTTATTCTTTCCTTCCAGTCATCTCTTCCACAAGAACTGCATCGACCCATGGCTGTTGGAGCACAGGACATGTCCCATGTGTAAATGCGATATACTGAAAGCTCTGGGAATCGAGGTAGATTTGTGATCTGTGCATAATAAGTTGGCAATCTATCATGCCAGAATGGCTGTACAGTAACCCCCATCTATCGTGGGGCTTAGGGACCCCCCCCGACCTGCGATAGTTGAAAATCAGCGATATGCGGATGCAGGTCAGGCGGGGGGCACAATTTTAAACATCGCACACCGCTTCCCAGTACGCCGGGGGGGGGGCGAGTAGTGCGTGATCTTTAAAAAGGGCTCTTGGCTGCAGAACCCTTTTATCATCGCGCTCCGCTTGCCAGCAGCCCGTGGGGTTGGGAAGAAGTGGCGTGCAATACCTCCGGAGGCAAGCCCGGGGCTCCAGCTGATTGGCGCTGGGGTGGGGGAGAAAAACCTTTTGTTTCCCCACCCCAGCGCCAATCAGCTGGAGCCCGGGGCTTGGGGAAAGGGGGGAGGTTTAAAAAGCCCCCAAACCTTTCCGGGTACTGCAATCCCACGATATACTGGCACCGCAGTATATGAATCGCAAAAGGGTGGGGGACTGCTGTAGCAACTTAATTGAGTATTTGACTGTTGTACTGTGCTTGAGAAGACATTTTGCCCCAAGCAACGTATGCTTCAACTCCTGTGTGCCTTCTTCTCCTTACGTACATTGACACCTCCCTTTGCTTTTGCATTTGTGTAAGAACCACACAACTTTGTTCTTTCTTATGGGTTTCCAAGACGGTCCCTAGCACTGATGAAATAAACGTTAGCTATTTGGCTTTGTTAATTTAGGGGTCTTTTCCATTACGTGTAAAGTGTTTTATTAAAAGACAGAAGTGGAAATAAAATATTCCTTGCAGGAACGACACACCAAGTAAATGTGGTATATAGAAAGGGAAGAGCATCTTGCAGTTTTGTTGAAATAATGCTGCTGTACAATCAGCTTAACACGCCTGAAATATACCCAACACAGGTGGATATAGAAGACAGAACAGAATCTTTCCAAGCCTCCGTGTCCAATGAAGCCTCTAATATCCCCTCACTTAATGAAGAGGATAATCACAGTGAAACAGCGTCGTCTGGTTATGCTTCTGTGCAGGGAACAGATGAGCCTCATCCAGAACAACCTGCCCCTTCAGAGAGTAAGTGTTTCATTGGGCTTCCAAGTTGCACCTGCACTTGCTGGGTTTTCCTGCTTCTTACTGGACTATGGTGAAAATCAGGTGTTCATTTTTCCCCCCAGATCTCCTTGGTGGTAGTGGCATGATGCCCAAACTTGCAGGGAGAGGTTTAGTGGTGGCGAACCTTCAGCCCTCCACAGAGTTTTTGGACCACAGCTCCCACGGTCCTTTGCTATTGGCAATCTAGGCTCGGAATCCTGGGAGTCGTGATCCAAAACATCTGGAACGCTGAAGGTTCGCCACCACTGTCAGAAGCAATAAAAGGATTTGCTGCCCCCTGCTGGGGGGAGGACATAATCTCCATTCTCCCCTCTGGAGTTCTGAAAAACTGCCCCTCTTTCTTGCATGACAGTGCCCAGTTTGTTTATGCCAAAAAAAAAAAGTGTTATGTCATTGTATAATCTGGCAAGTTTTCTTTGACATACGTTCTCATGGATGCCAGTACACTTTTGTGCTCTAAGGGAACTCAACAGGCAGGCAAAATACAGTGGTACCCTGATTTACAAGATTAATCCGTTCCGAGCGAATGCTCGTAAGTCGGTTAACTTGTAAGTCGGGGAGCAGTTTCCCATAGGGATGCATTGAAATTCAATTAAGCCATTCCGGACGAACGGATTCCAATGCATTCCTATGGGAAACCGCTTTAAACATTGCCTGCCACTTCTCCGTCACGGGGGGGGGGGGGGGGGTTGTCGGGAGAAGTGGTGGGCGATGTTTGAAATGCCTTCCAGTCACGGAGGCAAGTGCTGCCTCGGTGACTGGAAGGCATTTCAAAAGTAGCACGCTGCTTCTCCCGAGCCCCCATGGTGTGTGTGTGTGTGTGTGTGTGTGTGTGTGTGTGTGTGTGTGTGTGTGTGTGGAGAAGCGGCACACCACTTTTGAATTGCCTTCCAAAAATGCAATATACTGAGAGCGTAGTATATGAACTGCGTTGTGGAGGGGGGACTGCTGTACCACCGTATAGTCCAAACAGGATACATATGTGAAGAGTACCAAATATGTTGGCTGTAGCTGCCAATTCCCTGGTGAGACGTACTGATACATAAACTTCGTGCAACTGGTACTGAAACAATATATGTAACTATTCTTTCTAAATTTTTAATCCCTCCCCCACCCCACCCCCAAAAGACGACAATCTCCATCTTGTGAACAACACATCCCAGTCTCCACTGGGAGAGGAGCTTTCGCATCTTGACAATCCTGGTTTTGAGGCCGACGAAGTGCGAGACGCTGACCCAAAATGCTGAAGCTTCTTCTGTGACAGAACTGCTCTCTCCCCTCGACACACCCAGCATCCAGCAAGGATAAAACCGATGCAGCAGCAATGTTGCCTTGATAACGAGCTAAAAATACACACATTTTTAAAGATTGCGGTTCTATGGCGTGACCTCCCCAATCATTAACTACTTTGTTGGAAATATTTTGGGCCCTGTTCTGTGTGGATTTTTCTTGCGCGTGTGAGCAAGGAGGACACAATCTTAGCAATAAGCCATCTTGAGGAGAACCACTTTTTCCCCATGCATTTGAACTTTGCGCAATCCGCAAAATTGTACAATGCCCCCTCCTTTTTTAAAAAAAAATCTATTGGTTTTAAATTAGCTGCCTTAATTGAGTTAAGATCTGGGATTTTTTGCTTCTTTGGTTGAGCTTTTTGGTTTATGCGCCCACTAGGGTGTGTTCTTTTCCAGATTTCGCCTCTGTTAATGTGAGTTTATTTAACCTGCAGAGGGGCCTTATGTTCAGTCCACAGACCCCGGCATTAGCCTCTGCTGCATTAGAACTGCAAAGCCTCCTGTCAAACACATCCATAAAAATATTTGGGAATTCTCTGTACCTCTTTCACTGAGTTAGAGCAAGTTAAAAATAAAAACTACTGAAGAAAATGCACATTCCTTAAAAAAAAAAAACTCCAGTTTGAAGAATCCGGCAACCATTTTCAACGTGCAGGTTTTGTTGAAAAAGAAATGGATAAATTAAAAACATACACATTGCTTAGATCTACTGTGAAATGTTTTTTTACTGGTGCATACTGTCACAGAGCCTGGGAATCTGTCCGTTGTTGTTTTTAAATGCTGTTCTCAGCTTTGTCTGAGGCTGAAGGTCTGTCATTCACAGGGATTTTTTTTTTGTCGCCACTACTCTTAAAGGCGCTGTTGAGTGAAGACGCCCAACCAATGCAGTTGGTATTCACAGTTGTTAGTGTGAGGCCATGGCTAAAATTACAACTCATTGATGGGTGAACTTCCTCTAAAGTTATTTTTTCTGATATGTGAGATAGGAGTTTAGATTTACGGGAACACACAGGGTGCCTTAAACATGGAACTTGGAACCTCATCCACCAAAGTGAACTATTTCTAATAATGCACTTTATTTTTATTGTATGTCTTCTGTGGCTGTTTCTAATCGCAAGTCTAGCATGAGGGTGGACTGGAACATGATAATAATGAGTTTTTAAACTTTATAGTTGATTCTGACAGGAGAAAAATAAAGTACGTCTTACCCCTCGTTTTTGCGTAGTGTTTGATAAAACTGTAAATAGGCTTGATTTCTATTAAATTCCATTGAATATAAAATGTAAATAAAGCTACTCTGATGCCTGTTCAGGCTGTTCACTTATTTTTTTTATAATAAAAGCAATTATGCATAAATTGGCCTGTGTTAGCAGTCTAACTCTTGTCAGTATGGGAACATGCAGAACCAAGGAAGGGTTGAATACTTGTTAGCCTCCATCAGTATTCAAATATACACAGCCTTTGTCACATCACCCAGTGTCTACAGCCATGAAGACAGGCACTTAAACTGGCTGTAAGTAGAGATGGGCAACGTATGTGGCTGTCATGCCGGATGTTGCTGAAGGGCAGCTCACATTGTCCCCTTAGCTTACAAGTGCTGATAGTGGGTTATAGAGGCCTTTTTCACGACCCCTAAAATCCGCTGCAAAGCATTTGCAGATCCGGAGCATAAAATTGTTTTCCCCACCAGCAGGACTTTTAAAAAATAAAGTAACTGTACGCACACACCCACTTAAGCGCACCCCAGTGCACTTTACAAGTACCTGGTCTCCGGAGGAGAAAAAAATCCAATGCGGATTGTAAAGCTGTGGATGCCGGGCTGTCCTCGCCTTCTGTTTGTTTTTGTTGTCCCCGCCACCCCTTTAACAGACAGAAATCCCTACAGGGCTGCTCCAACGGCAGGCGGAGGTGAGCCTTCATTTTTTTCTCCCTTTTTTCTCCCTCCCCTCACCGCAGACAGAAGCAACAGAGTGCGGAAGGGTGGGAACACAGGAAGAGGAACAAAACCCACATGATATCTGGCTGGGGGGGGGATCCACATTTAAGCTACCAGTGGATCTCAGAGGTCATGTAAAAGGGCTCATAGAGTATCTGGGAGGCTACATATAGTTTGCCCATAATCGAGTTTTAGAGAGATTCAGAAGGAGTTGGTACAGCGGTGCCTCTTAAGACAAATGCCTCTTAAGACAAAAACTCATAGGAAGAAAAAAAAATCCAGGAATAAGCATGCTTTGCATAACAAAAAAAATCCCTATGGGATGCTTCAAAAGACAAAAAAAAACCTGTTCCACATGTTCCCAGGAAAAAATGGTTATTTTTGTCTTTATCCTAGCCTCTGGAACAGATTTTTAGTTAATCTTTAGTTAATTTCTTTACTCCCCCCCTTTTTCCTCCCCCCCCTCGTTTCTTCTTTCTTCTTTGCCACCATTGCCATCTGCTGTGGGGGGTTATGGGGCCCCTCCTGTTTTTATTGTCTTTTACTTATTTTATCCTCGTTTCTTTTCTTGTTTTTATTGTTCACTGCCCCAAGTTCCTATAGGAAGATGCGGCGGTATATAAATGCAACAAATAAATAATAAATATAATAAATTAATCTGTTCCCAATGCATTCCTATGGGAAAGTGCATTTCTTAAGACAAAATTTTCATGAAACAAAGCAACCCATAGCCTCCAGAACAGATTAATCCATTTGCAAGACAAAATTTTCTTAAAACAAATTGACCCATAGAACAAAGTAAATTCATTTTAAGAGGTATCACTATCTTTTTATTGATGTCAAAGTAACCCGTTTTACGTTTTGAATGCAGGAGTGTTAAGCAGGTCTTGCAGTTATGCCTGCTACAGCTCTTTAAAACTTAGTTCCGGTTTTAGAAAAGAAAATGGCAAATTGTTTCTTTCGAGAGAGGAATGTGATAGAGATGAAAGTTTGGGCACTTGCAGTATGCTACGTTTTCCTCTCTTGAACATCCTTTTTATATTGAAAACATGTTTCTCGTTGTGATTGTGAAAGAAACAGCACAGCGTTTTGGATCTAGGTATTCCTTTTTGGATAAGGGATCGAGCTAACTAAGAAGATGGAATAGGACTTTGTGTATTTATTTATTTATTTTTTATTCTGAATATTATTTACCCGACCTTTCTGCTTGGAAAAGGGCCCAAGGTGGCTTACAATAATGAGGGACAATATATACAGCCCCGAACATTTCTGACATACTCGAGTTAAGAACAGGATATTAGAAGAGGCATCCTGGAACATTAAAAGGTAACATTAAAATATTACATGTTGTTACCTATGTATTAGGCATAGAGCCTCTATAAAATGCATTGATTTGAAAGAGGGAGGGATCACCCTTGTCTTTCTCTTGTTGTAAAACCAGTGACCTTTTCTCTTGCCGTGTGTCATGCTTTCTGCGTTTGAAATGCCACCAGCACAGACAAAGGAGTCAGTCAACAAAGGATTTGGGTAATGGGTTTCCTGGGTGATGGTGTTTCTGGAGTGAGAACATAGACAGTTACATATATTCAACTGTTATTCAAGAGAAGTCTCATGCTTCCCCCAGCCACAAACCAAACATTCAGGCATTCGATGAAAAGAGTAAAATACATTAGATGTTGTATTACAGAGCCTTTGTTCGGGACATTTCCACAATAAAAGCCTGTCTTGCAGGTTTAAGGGCATATCTGTTCAACATAAAGCAAAGCAAAGTGTTCTGCTTCTATACTGTCCCATAGCACTCCAAGCACTCTCTGGGCGGTTTATAATTTAATTATGCAGGCTACACATTGCCCTCCCACCCCCAGCAAGCTGGGTACTCATTTTACCGACCTCGGAAGGATGGAAGCAGAGGAAGTGGGGTGCAGTGTAGGGTGGCCTATGACTTTTAACAACTTGAGGGGGACATGTGTGCCAATGGTTCACCCATTTGGAAGATCAAGCATGTGTGGGGTTGGAGATTTGGGAGCTGTTATGGTAAAGTATTTGGGAAAGCTAAGAACGTAAGAAGAACTCTGCTGGATCAGGCCAAAGGCCCATCTAGTCCAGCTTCCTGGATCTCACAGTGGCCTCACCAAATGTGTCAGGGAGCGCACGAGACTAGATATCTGTCTCCTGATACCACTCCCCTGCATCTGGCCCTTGAGGTACCCTGGTTTTAAGCCTGGAGGTTACCCATCTCCATCATGGTTTGTAACCTGTGATGGACTTTTCCTCCAGGAATCTGTCCAATCCCCTTTTTGAAGGCATCTAGGTCAGATGCCATCACCACATGCTGTGTCAGGGTGTTGGTTTTGGCCAAGGAACCTCAACGTACATGAAGACCCAACTAGTCTGTGGGGCTTATTTTGAGGTTCTGAAGAATGAATATGATCATACCCTAAACCCAACTATTATTTGCTACATGTATGTTCCTTGTTTCCTCCAGTAGCCCTAGGTTGGCTCTTGTCCTCACTTCACCCTCCCTGTAACCCTTTCGAGGGAGGCTTGGAAGGGACTGACCTAAAAGCCTCACTGTGGGTTTCACTGTTCAGGTGGGTCTTGGATTCACATCTCACCATCTTAGGCCACTTGGGGGGTGCTCCTGGACTCCTCTCGGAGCCTGGATGCCCAGGTTTTCAGCAGTAGCCGTGACAGCATTTGCACAATTAAAACTTACATGTCAGCCGTGCTCTTTCCTGGAGAAGTCTGATCTGGCCATGGTGGCACATGCCTTAATTACATCCCAGCTGGATTACTGTAATATGCGCTATATGGGGCTGCCTCTAGAAAGCGCTGGGAGGTATAATATGTGGTGGCCAGATTGCTAACTCAAGCTGGTAATGGGGAATCACATAGCCCCTGTTTCAGGAATTTCGTAGGCTGCCGATCCATTTCTGGTCAGAACTGAAAGTGTTGGCTTTAACCTATAAGGCCATAAAAAGCTTTCCTTTCAGTCCTGACATCTTCACTGGTGGACATGACAGGGACACAGGAGAGGGCCTTCTCTGTTGCTGCTCCTGGACTTTGGAACTCCCTCCCACTGGAGGCCTGGCTGCCCTTCTGCAAGCAGGCAAAGACCTTTCACTTCAGGCCAGCTTTCCCTTAAGGACTGGATACCTGGGTGTGAGTTTTAAATGGACTGTTATGCCTTACTGCTTGGAATGTATTTCTGGTGTTCCTTTTGTTTGCTGTCAGAACAGTTTTGTTTGATCCTTTTTAAACTGAGTCCTTCTTAGCTTTTAAAAAAGCTTTAAAGACCTGGATTTTTAAGGAGGTGTATGGCAAGCGGTAACCTGTTATGTTGTGTTTTCCCCATTTGTTTTGTTTTCTCACCACCCTCAGTATTTTTGCCTTCAGAGGGTTATCAGTATGGCACAGAAGATCACTGGATGCCCACTCCTCACATTGGAGGACTTACACAGCTCGCGCTGTCTTAAGAAAGCACAGAATATTATAGGAGACATTTCTCATCCTGGACACTCTCTGTTTGTACCATTACCATCAGGCAGAAGATAAAGATCTATTAGAACAAGGACAGAAAGATTCAGAAACAGTTTTTACCCAGTAGCAGTAATCATGCTAAATTCTGTTAAACATGTATATTGTTGTTTTTTTAAATTGTAGGTTTTTATGGGGCTTCCGGTTTAATGGCCGACTGAACAAGACGCTAGGGGAGCTCCTCCGTGGAATCCCCAGAGCGCACAGGAGGTTTAAAGAGGTTCGCGAAGACTACGCGGCCTCCATTAACCTCAGGGGGGGGGCCTGAGGGATTGGGTATCAGCTGTTGCCTTTTGCGACTCTCCTTTCACCCCGATCTGGAGGGATTGGGGGGAAGGGATCGAGTTGCGGCACTTTACAATCGCTACTCCTGTGTCTGCGAAGTCTCAGAGTCTTGGCAGAAGAGCCATTAGCCTCCAAGGACTTTACAAATCGTTTCGATCGGAGAGAGAATCAACAGGCTGTTAAAAGGCTAATTAGAAGATAAAGATCACACCCGAAAGAAACGTGAGTTTGCTTGTTAGTTTCGGGATCTGTTCGGAGCGTGGTGGAGAGCAGCCGTAACTTTCCTTCGTGAATGCAAATCGAAACTAAGCGGTGGGGGCGGAAGAGATACCCCTTCATTTGCAAAGTGAGTTTAATTTAATAATTACTTAAATTGAAGTGGAACAATATTGGGACCTGGAGAAGCCTGATCGTGAAGTCTGTAGTTCAGACTGGTGTTTTGAAGTCACCCCCCATTTTTTCTTTGTGAAGAGACGGAGTGAATAGTGAATAGAGGAGCGCGTGGGGGTGGAAGGGGGATATTTTTTTTTTTAAAAAAAAAGAACTCTGGTGTTTGAAGTTATTCTCCCCCTTACTTGACTCTATACTTCCAAAGATTTTTGATTAACGAATTCCCCCTCCCCTTTTTTTTTGGTGGAGGACTGGATATTTAGAGGGATTTGAGTGGCGGACAAGGTGGTGTGATTTTACATTTCAAAGGATTTCATCAGAGCCGGCTGGAAAGCCAGCCCCCCTTTGAGAGGAATGCTTTGGAGTTGTTTTTTGGGAACAGCTTAGGAGTTATTGCAAATTGGAGTTATTGCTATTTACTTTTCCCTAATTGGAGTAGACCTTGTGAAGAGGTTGAAGATTTATATATCTTTTGGATGGGCAAAAACTTTGTTAAACAACTCTTTGTTACAGAAAAGTAAACATTTGGATTAAGCTGTGAAGAAGCTGAAGAATTGTTCCAATTTTTTTCCCTACTCTTAATTTTCAAAGGTTTTTCTTTTGGTGGGTCTCATTTTGTCTATTCGATTGCAGTGAAAACGAATTTAAGTTGCTGCGTGTCTTCCTTTGAGGCTCCCTCCCGTCTCAAGGACATAAGAGAGTCATAACAACAAGATAAGGTTCATGTTGAGAATTGGATTGAGAATCCCATTCCTGAGGTTGGAGCGCCATCTGGTGGATTTTAAAAATTATTGTACTGGACACTGGTTAGAAAATTCATTTCTTATGTTAGAGCGCCATCTGGTGGATTTGGATAATTATTGCATATAAAATTCAATTTGAATGCTATATTGAATGGGAAAGTGTTTGACTATATAGAAAATTTCTGTTATAATTTTATAATCTTGTTATAAATTTGATATATGGATAATTTAAAGTTAGAGAGGTCAAAATGAAGTTAGAATAAGTAAATTAAACATCACTGATGGTAATTGTGTGAATATTAATCAACATCAATTAAGGGAGTATTAAGAGATTAACTCGATTGGTTGAAGGTTATTGTGGTTTATTGAATGAATTAATTTTAATACGTGGTTAAATTGTGTCCTGTTGGAACAGAAGTTAATAAAATTGTGATGGCAGAAAAAAAAAATGATGATGACACCTGCAACACAGCGGAGGGATTCTAGACAAGAAGAGGGTAAAGAATGGGAAGGATTAATGATACATATAAGGAAAGAATTTGAAAAAAGTGAACAAAGTATGGATCAGAAGTTGTCAGAACTAAAGGAAGACATGCAGAAACAAATTAAAGAGGCAGTAGGGGAGCTCTCAGCCCAAGTGAAAGACTTAACGGTGAAAACAAAGAATATAGAAGCCAAAGTGAAGAAAGTGCAGACAGAGGTTAAACAATGCAGAGAAGAAACAGAGAAGAATAGAACAGGAGTGTCAGAAGTAGAAAATACGCAAAGGAGAATGGTTGAAGAGCTTGCTTTTCTTGAAATGAGACAAAGGCAACAGAACCTTCGTTTCCGCTTGATTCCATGGGAGGAAGGAGAAGATATCAAGGCCAAAGTAATAACAGAACTGGCGAAGTGGCTTGGATGGCAAGAACAGGAAGTAGCTGATGCAATCTCTCAAGTGTTCAGAATTGCAGTTAGATCAAAGAAATTGAGAGTGAAGAAGACACCAGGCGATGTTATTGTATCATTGACATCTATGGCCGTGCGAGACAGAATCTTGAAACATAGCTATGATAACCGGTTTGTGATTGATGGACAACAGATTCTGATATATAAGGAGATTCCTCTCCATTTTTTGAGAAGAAGAGGAAGTTATAAATCGCTGGCAGAAACGCTGAGAAGAAATGGTTTGAGATTTCGCTGGGAGTTCCCAGAAGGCCTATCCTTTACTTACAAGATGAAAAGATTTAAAATAATATCTGAGTCGGAAATAGGTAAATTTCTGAGAAAATATGGAGAAGAGCTTGGGTACAGGAAACCATCGAAAGAGGGTGATAAATCACCTGAAGAAGAAGAAGAGGTAGAAGAGGAGGAGTTAGAACTCTCTGAGGAGGAAGAAGATAAAGCGGATTTAGCTATGGCCAATATTTGAATAGAGATTGATAAAAATATATTTAATTTCAAATTTACAATGGCGCTGAGAGTACTGACTTGGAATGTTAATGGTCTGAATGAAAAGGCCAAGAGAAACAGGATTACGCACTTATTGAAGAAAGAAAATCTGGACTTGATTTGTTTACAAGAAACTCATGTTGCAATGAAACATATGAAGATTCTAAAAAACAAAACTTTGGGACAAGAATTTGCATCGTCTGATAAATTGAAGAAAAGAGGAGTGGTGATATATGCAAAACATAAATTGGAACCTAAGTTGATTATGAAAGATGAAGAGGGAAGATTTTTGATGGTACAAATCACTTGGCAATCTGAAAAATTTTTTATTGTAGGCATTTATGCGCCAAATGAAAGGAAATCTGAATTTTACAGAAAGTTAGAACAAAAATTGTTAGATTATATGGATGAAAAACTCTTTCTGATGGGTGACTGTAATGGTGTAATGATGCCAGATTTGGATAGGTCTCAGAAAAAAAAAGGTTCAGAAGGGAAATTACCAAAATCTTTTTATGATTTAGTTGAAAATTTTGGATGGACCGATATTTGGAGACTGAGACATCCAATGGAAAAACAGTTTACCTTTTTTTCTGAACCGAACCAGAGTTGGGGGAGAATTGATTATATATTTGTTCCTAATGATATCTCATATAGAGTGACAAAAGTGGAAATTTTACCTAAAACGATCTCAGATCATAATGCAATGGTGATGGAAATTAAAACAAAAATGCAAGGATTACACCGTTGGAGGTTGAATGAAAGTTTACTGGATGAGACTGAGACATTGCAGATAGCGAAAAAAACCTTCAGAGACTATTTGAAAAATAACTGGAGAAGAGAAACACCAATAAATGTGGTATGGGATGCTAGTAAGGCTGTTATGCGAGGCCTCTTTATTCAAAGAAATGCGTATCAGAAGAAGCAGAAAGAAAAGAAGCAAAATGAGATTTTAAAAGAATTGGTAGAGATAGAGAAGAAATTGGTGGAGAGGCCAAAGGAACAGAAATGGATTCAAAAATTAAAGATGCTTCAAACTCAGTTGTCGATGATTATTAACCAAGAAATTGAGTGGAAGGCAAAGATGATGAGACAAAGAAATTTTGAATCGGCAAATAAAGTAGGGAAGTTATTGGCTTGGCAGCTGAAATGGAAGCAAAAACAAAAGGTTGTGAATAAATTAGTAGTAGACCAAAAATTAGTGGAAGATCCAAGAGAAATTGTAAAGGTGTTTCGGAATTTCTATAGAAATTTATACACGAAGAAAAAAGAGAATCCGGAACAGATTGATAGATATTTGAAAAAGAATGGATTGAAAAAAATCTCAACAAACCAAGTGTCAATACTGAGTGAGAAAATTACCCCACATGAAGTACAAAGTGCAATAGAGAGGGCGAAAACTGGAAAATCACCGGGCCCAGACGGTCTGACTGCAAAATATTATAAAAAATTGTCAGAAGAAATGTTACCAATAATGGTGGAGGTTATGAATGAAGTTTTAGAAAAAGGAGTCATACCCAACACCTGGAAGGAGGCGTATATAACACTGATTCCAAAGGAGAACGCAGATACAACAGATGTTAAAAATTATAGGCCCATTTCCCTTTTGAATGGAGACTACAAATTATTTGCCGATGTTTTGGCTAATAGATTAAAAAGGGTTTTAAATGAGTTATTACACAAAGATCAAGCGGGGTTTCTTCCTGGCAGACAGATGAAAGATAACATGAGAAATATAATTGATATAATAGAGTATCTAGAAGTCAGGAAAGAGAAACAAGCTGCCTTGATATTTATTGATGCTGAAAAAGCCTTTGATAATGTCTCTTGGCAATTTATGAAGAAGAACCTGGAATATATGGGAGTGGGAATAAAGTTTTGGAACGGTGTTAATGCAATATATAAGGAACAGAAAGCAAGTTTATTGATTAATAATGTGATAACAGAAAGTTTTCCGATTGGGCAAGGTACGAGACAAGGGTGTCCATTGTCTCCATTGTTATTTATTACTGTATTGGAAGTATTGCTAGTCAAACTGAGGGACATGGGGACAATTAAAGGTATATGTGTGGGGGATAAGGAGTATAAATTAAAAGCGTTTGCCGATGATTTAGTTCTGACGTTAGAGAATCCAAAAGAAAGTATTACTGAGATGATGAAAATAATTGAGGAATTTGGTAATCTAGCCGGTTTTAAATTAAATAAGAATAAAACGAAGGTTTTATTGAAAAATGTAACAAAGAAAGATTGCGAAGAATTTGAAAAGTTGTCCGCCCTCTCAGTGGTGAAAAAAGTTAAATATCTGGGAATCAACTTATCTCTTACGAATTTAAATCTCTTTGAGGATAACTATAATACGGTATGGAACTTGATTAAGAGAGATCTGGAAACATGGAATAGATTGAATTTGTCGTTGATGGGAAGAATTTCGGTGATAAAGATGAACGTGCTACCAAGGTTGTTATTTCTATTCCAAATGATCCCAATACTTAGAGGAATAGGCCACTTTAAGGAATGGCAGAAGACATTGTCCAAATTCGTCTGGCAAGGTAAAAGACCCAGAATAAGATTTAAATTACTAACAGATGTCAAGGAAAGGGGAGGATTTGCCATGCCAGACCTGAGATTGTATTACGAAGTGGCCTGCCTAGGTTGGATAAAAGATTGGATTACTTTAGCTGATGAGGATCTATTGGATTTAGAAGGTCATGATAACAGATTTGGTTGGCACGCTTATCTTTGGTATGACAAAGTGAAAGTACACAAAAGCTTTATGAATCATGTAATTAGAAAGTCATTACTTCAGGTCTGGGAACGGTTGAAACCTCTTTTAGAGAGACATACACCGAGATGGTTATCCCCGATTGAGGCATTGGTGATCAAGAGGAAAGATAAAGAAGGGGTGGGGATCACCTATGGTGATGTGTTATTCTTTTCAGAAAAAGGTCCTAGACTGAAGTCTTATGATATGTTGAAAGAGAAGTTAATAGGTTGGTTTCAGTACCATCAACTAAATGACATTTTTCAGAAAGATAGAAAGATGTCTGGGTTTGGAGAGAAGGAATCTAAGTTCCAGACCATAATTATGGGCCCAAAAAAGAAATTGTTGACCAGATTATATAATTTTTTGTTGGAGTTGAATTTAAAAGATGAACAAGTTAAAGAATGTATGGTAAAATGGGCTATGGATCTGGGTCATAATATTGGGTTAGATGTGTGGGAAAGATTGTGGAAAAAGAATATGAAATTTACCGCATGTACTTTGATAAAAGAAAACCTGTTGAAAATGATGTATAGGTGGTATATTACTCCAACGAAGTTAGCAAAGATGTATAGGATGAAAGATGACCACTGCTGGAAATGTAAAGAGAAACAAGGTGATTTTTATCATATGTGGTGGACGTGTGAGAAAGTGAAAGAGTATTGGGCATTGATATATGATGAACTCAAAAAGATGTTAAAGTGTACATTCCCAAAACGACCTGAATTTTTTCTGTTAGGGTTGGTGGATAATGAAATTAAAGGAGCAGACAGGACTCTATTTCTATATGCAACAGCAGCGGCAAGAATGCTCCTGGCACAGAATTGGAAGACAACGTATATACCATCTTTGGATGAATGGAGGGCGAAAATATTGGACTTTGCAGAGATGGCCAGACTGACGTGCAGACTGAGGGATCAGGACAACCAGAAGTTCCAAAAAGATTGGCAAAAATTTAAGAACTACATGGAGATTTATTGCAAGGAGTTAAAGACTCTTACCGGATTAGGATAGAGCTCGAAGGATTACTACTTATTTTTCAAATCTTTTTTATAAACATATAAAGGGGTTTGTCTGAAAGGAAGGCTAGGAGATGAATAACGCTAAAACCACGGGATGAACAGAGGGAAGCCAAATTTCAGTAGAATGATTTTGTATTACCAATGTTTTGAACTTGACTTTTTTTGTATACTAAAATTCTTTAATAAAAACGTATTTTAAAAAAAAAATTGTAGGTTTTTATGTATTGGGTATGATTAGTCAGGTGAGAGAGTAGGGCTGTGTGTGTATGTTTGGTTTTATGTCAGTTTTAAAATGAGTACAAGTGATGTTCTGCATGTGAATGTCTCTTGGGGAGCCACCCAATCCTGTCCCTCCTAAGTAGGATTTTGAACTTCAGCCTTCTGGGTTTAACCACATTCCTTTCCTGAAAGGAACACATGGCCAATTTATTTTCTGGCACCACCTAAGCTTGAGAAGCTGCTGCCGACGGAACTGCAAGGGACAAACTTTCCGACTGCCTCCTGGGAAGAACACATCAGCTTCATTTGTGTTTTGAGGAGGAAAACAAAGCAAGCTAACTCTATCCAAGGGAGAAGCAAAGAATGGGTTTTAAAAAATATCCTGTATCCAGTTATTCCTGCCAGCTAAGGCTGAGGAACAGAATCAATGGGGGATGTGTAGCCTGAAAAATTCAATTGTAAGCTGCCCAGAGTGTGCTGTAAACACTATGTGGCAGTATATAAGCAGAACACTTTACTCTTCTCCCATTACTTCCAGTGCAGCAACTGATTCGAGGAACTGGGACTGTTAAACACAACATCTCTTCTCCCTTCCTCAACTAAGAAGCTACCTGGCATTTTTTTTCCATCTTGCCAAGAGCTCTACATCTAAGAACTAACTCCTAGCAATCCCACCTTTTGCCATACTTGAACTTTTGGTACAGCTCTGAGGAAGAGGATGTTGCCCTCGAAATATTAGCAACTTTTTTTGTTATTTTACTAGTAGCCTAGAGGTATCACCTGGTCTAGTTTTGTAACTGATTTATTGGGTTTCATCGATGCAACGGCGAATTGGGACTGAAGCCAAAGCATTATTATCTGGTATCTTATGAAAGTGGCATAACCTCTCCTGGGGACGCAGCCTCGTTTGTGCGGCGGGGTGGGGTGGGGGGAGGAACCGATCTGCAGCCCCTAAAAACTTGCAAACTTAGCCACTTGCGTTTTGAGTTCCTGCGGTCCAACAACTGGATGACCTTTTTATTTATTTATTTATTTATTTATTTATTTATTTATTTATTTATTTATTTCAACCGATTTTCCCAATGGGAACTCTGGGCGGTTTACACTGAAAACCATACCTGTACAATAAAATCAACACGTGGATAGTGCATGTATAAAAATAAAAATAAAACCAATAAATACCATAAAGACAACCAAATAAACACAGACAAATAACCCCTTCCCACGGAGGGGAGGCGCTTGAGAGCTCGGCCCTCCTCCTCCTCCTCCTCCTCCTCCTCCTCCTCCTGGCCGGCGAGCTGCCCACGAAGCCGCCCGAAGCCCAAGCGGAAGGAAAGGAAGCCCGAACTTGGCTCGCCCTTCCCTGTTGGGGCCACCGGGAGAACCTCTTCTGGGCGGTCCGGGGAGAGGGAGGAGGAGGAGGAGGAGGAGGAGGAGGAGGAGGAGGAACCGTGGCGCAAGGCTTGCCGGGACTTGTAGTGCGCCCCCGAGGCGCTGGTCAGCAGGAGGAGCCGCCGGGGAAACTACAGCCCCCAGCGGGGCCCGCGCGGGAGGGTGGCCGGCCGGCTGGGCTTCGCCCCCTCCTCCCTCGGCGGGGCTCCTCGGCTGCCCGTCCTCCTCCGGTGTGTGTACGTGGGAGCTTCTCTCTCGCTGCCCGGAGAGGCGCGGAGGGGCCATGGCGCAGGAGGGGAGCCCCCGCCGTTAAGCAGCACACACACACACACACACACACACACACACACACACACACACACACACACACACACACACACACACACACAAAAGCGTACGTACGCCGGCGCCATGTGGCTGAACCCGGAGGAGGTGCTGCTCAAGAGCGCGCTCCGGCTGTGGGTGCAAGAGCGCTCCAACCGCTACTTCGTCCTGCAGCGGCGGCGAGGCTGCGGGGAGGAGAGCGGCGGGCTGACCGGTAAGGAAGGAAGGAAGGGGGCGGGCAGGCGGGCGGACGCACACACACACACAACACACGCACACATGTGCGTACAAACACACAACACGCGCATACACATACACACAGCGCACACGCACTTAACACACAGCAAACGCGCGCGGGCACACACACTCACAACACGCACACGCACACACACAAAACACACACAGAACAAACAAAAAACACATGCACCACACCACACACATACACAACAAGCATGCACTACACACAACACACACACACACGCACAACACATACACACCACACATGCATGCACACACCACACACGCACACCGCTGCTTCCAGGGCTTGCGCTTTCTGCTGCTCCTGCCGCTGCTGCTCTTGCCTGCCACCTTCCTCCAAACAGCCCTGCAAGGTGGGACGGCTTGGTAGGGCCAAAGGAGGCAGCCGCCCCCAGCCGCCAGTACGGGTTCCTCCTTGCAAGGGCAGCGCGCTGTTAGCTGGTTCCCTTTCGCTGCAATAAGGAATATTGCTTTGTTGTGGGTTTTGTCGTGACTTTCCCTGGGTGGCAACCTAACTTGAGGAACAAGGGGGTTCACTGCTTAGCACCTGCTGCAGCTTCAGGCAGCAAAATGTTGTGGGGAGACCATTGACAGATAAAACGGGGTGTAGGCTCCATCCTAGCACACAACAACCCTGTGAGGTAGGGCGGTTAGGATAAGCTTCGTGGGAGGATGCACAGAGGTGTCTTTCTGTTTTCTTACCTTGTTTTTCAATTACAGCAGCCTTGTGAGGTAGGCAGGCAGGCAGGTGATTTGCTTGCTTGTTTGTTTTGTATTCTGGCTCATCTACCGGAAGGCAACTCTGGGTGGCAAACAACAGTAAATATATGTAAACATAACACAATCACCGAAAATAGCCTGCAACAAGTTCTGTTGGCAAGTTCTGTTGATTCAGTGGGTCTCTTACAGCAGTGGTTTACTACCACATTTTATCCCTAGCGTTGAACCATGCTTCACTTGGCTGAAGTTTTTTCCATGGCGTAGGATGTGTGTCTCACTTCTGAATAGAATTGCCTAGAATTTAGCGGTCTTTCATTTGCCCTTACTAGGCCATTCTGACTGCAAAGTAACCCCCCAATGTCATCTGTCAGTGCCACCTTTGAATAAGGGCTGTCTCTTACCGCTCATCAGCAAACTCTCTCTCTCTCTCTCTCTCTCTCTCTCTCTCTCTCTCTCTCTCTCTCTCTCTCTCTCTCTCTCTTTCTCATTTTGGTTGGCCTAGTAAAGATCTTTTGTCCCATTGTGTATTTTGGCTTCCATCGTTTTTGGTTACTCTTCACTTGCTCTTGAACCAGGTTGTGGCTGAATGAAGCGGAAGCAGATTGCTTCTCGAAAGACTTGTGTGTTGATGTAATTCCTAGGGGTGACTGGATTGAGCTGCGTGTTTTCATGCCTTATCTTCTGCTTCTCCAAATAGCACTCAGCATTATCGAAATGTCAGCCTTTAAAAAATAATATCTATAACATACTTTTCTTCAAATACAGGGGCTCAGGTTCCAATATAATAAGATTAAAGACCAGATAGGAATTAAATGAAATGATTGTAATTTTAAACACACAACTGGGGAACTCCTTTGTGTGAAAATGCCCTGTTTTACACTTTATCTTTTGGGTGCCAGTTAAAAACATGATATATTTGTGCAAGCTTTAGGGAAACAAAAAAGTGTTCTATTTTTTTCTTTGACCATCCTCGATTGTCATTTGTTTATTGTATTTTTACAGATACTTAATTGCAATCATTTGCAGTCATTAGATGTATGCAGTTTTAAAATTTTTAAATGTGTGATTTTTATGCATTGTGGCTTTAACTGTTGTTTTATATCATGATAACATAAAAACAGCTTTGCTGGAACAGGCCACAGCCCATCCAGTCCAGCCTTCTGTCTCCCACAGTGGCTCACCATTTGCTTCAGGGTATTCCCAAGCAGATGTCTTCACCTGTTTATCATTGGCCCTTCAAATGCCATGGAGAGAGAGCCTGCCTATCTCTCCAACCTGGAGGTCATCCTTAGGCATCCATAATGACAGCCATGGATACCCTTGTTCTCCATGAACTTGTCCAATCCTTTCTTAAAGCTGTCAAGGCTGACAGCTGTCACCACTTCTTCTGGCAGGGAGTTCCACAGACCAGTGATCCTCTGGGTGAAAAAGTACTTTCTCTTATTGGTTTGAGATCAAGCACTCAAAAATTTCACGGAGTGTTCCCCTAGTTCTAGCGGTGTGCAATAGGGGAAACAGATTTTCCTTATCTACCTTGTCTACACCGTGTATGATTTTATAAACTGCCAAGACTACTTTATAAGGAAGAGTGAAATACCGGTATACATTAAATGAATGATTGAGACAAATTATGATAAGCTCAAGGCAGTTAAAAAAGTTCTGCAACCAGATTAATGAAGCAAGGCCACCACCTATGCGGGAAATGCCTGTTTCTCATTCACTGGCCCATTGCTGAAAGCTTGCTTGAATGAAAGTATCTGTGCCCCTGGGTCAACTTTGCATGTGAGCCCAGTAGCTCCTGGCCCATGCTGGTCATTTGTGGGACTGTGCCAAAACATTTTGCGACCCAAAGTGGAATGGTGAGCTCGGATTCATACCAGCTGCCCAAGTCAAGGCACAGATGACTGAAAAAGCAAGCCAAGGTGGCCAACAGTCCTGCAAGCATATTCTCTCCATCCTCTCCATTTTATAATAATAATAAAAATCATGAAAACAAGATTTCATGGCCCTTCTTTGACCCCTTCAGTCCGCTGCCTGAGGTGCTCACCCCCTCTGCCAAAGGGCAGACCCGGTCTTTGCCATTTTCAGCATGCTGTTGGTCTGGAACACGGCGTAGAGACAGAACAAACCTCTTCTGTTTTACAAGCTGTTCCCTGCTTGCAAACAGATTGGTTGAGTCATTTATTATTCCAGGTAGCATCAAGGTTATCAATAAGCGAAGAATGGATTTCATCTTGATCCCCTTCTTCCATATGCATGCAACTGTATATTTGTTAGCATGGCTTTTATTTTGTTATATTTTATTTGGAAGTATGCAGTGTCGTTATTTCTTTTCTTTTTCTTTTTTCTTTTAAACAAACTTGCCTGTTGGTCCGAGGCCAGGAGCTAAGAGTTGAATTGTGCCAAAGAGGATGTAGTGAAATGATGTAGCTGAAAGTAGCAAGCTTTGAGTCACCGAGAAATTATTGGCATGACTAACACTGCAGGTTTACAAAGTGTGGCTTTATCCAGTAAAAGTGATATTTCTGCAGAACTGCTTTCGGTCATAATTTGTGTCCTCTGAAATCTATGATAGTATTACTCACTAATGAGACTGTTTAATATAAGAGCACCTCTTTGGGCCTGACCTAACCATGGAGCATGCAGCTGCCTAGATGCCCTAAGCACGTCCGGTCTGATTTCGGAAACTAAGCAGGGTCAGCCCTGGTTAGCACTTGGATGGGAGACCACCAGGGAATACCAGGTGCTGTAGGCGCCTGGAGTAGGAACTGGCAAACCACTCCAGTATTCCTGCCAAGAAAACTCCATGGACATGGGGTCACGAAGAGTCGGTCAAAACTGTAACGACACAACACACACACACAATCATGGAGCACACGGTGATGTCTCTCTCCTTCCTGTTGTGTTTTTCCTCCATCCCAGAGAGGGTTAGTAATTATTAGTCACCATGGGATGTGTAGTTCATCAGAACTAAAGGATCCTTGTATTTGTGATGGGGAAGTATTGTATGACATTATTGACCATGCTTGGCTTGGGCCAAATTTGCTTGGGGTTGCTGTGTACCCAGCCTTCTGCTGAATAAAGTAGCACGTGATTTGCAAGGCGTGATAGCTGCTAGGTCTAAAAGGAATTATGTTGTACCCTCAGCATCGGTTGAGTGTGAGTTAGAAAACAAAAACTCATTATAAAGTTGTTCATGCCCCTATGGAGGTGGGTACTTAAACACTCCCGTTAAGTCGACAGTGATCTCCAAAGACAGATTTTTATATTGATTTTTAAAATAGAGTTTCGTGATGTGATCATGCCTGCTGTCTTTGATCAGATTTGGTGTCCTTTTTGCAAAGGGACATAGCTAATGCAGACGAAGAAATGTCACCTTGGACTTCTTAGGAACTCGTGCCTGCAAGCCGCTTTCCCCAGTTTAACCAGCTGTCTTCAGCTGGCACCTACGGTACTTGCATACTAAAAAGTTTTGTCCTTTGGGCCAACATAAGTCCAGGGGTGTAGGTGGTGTTCTTTGAAGTGCAATCACTCATTATGACAATCGACAGAAGCACTTGACCAAGGAGAGTCCAACAGTTAGAGATGGGTGCATTGATCCAGATCCGTAAACCAAGTCTAGGAAGGTGGTTTTTTTCTTTTTTCTTTTTTCTTTTTGCTGCTATGAGCGGGTCTTATGTAAAGCTAATTGATCTTAATTGTCCACTCAAGAGAGCAAGGTGGCACATATTATTTGGTAATGCAATGCAAGGAGTTGGGATGTCATAGCTTTTCCTATTTTAAAAGTGCCTGCAATTTGAGTGCCTCCACATCCTGACACTACAGTAGTACTGCTCTATGCCAATAATTTTGCAGAGCCAGGTCTGGCAGGACTAGAACCCTGGACTTTTAATTAGCAGGAGCTATGACATCATCTGCCACCCAGCCATCAGACTTCCTTTTACCCATTGAGCTGCAATTTTCGTAGTAGCTGGGTAAGAAGATTACTTTTCCAGGAGCAGTGTATTGTTGCAATCAATCCCTCTTATAACCCAAATCATTTGAGGGTGTTTTGGCCTTGAATGGGCAATTAAGAGTCACTAGCTGTGCAAAAGACCCGCTACTCATGTCTGTGAAGATTCTCAGTCATCCAGGTGAGTTTATCTGGAAGTTGAGTCATGGAAACTAGACTGACAAAGCTGTTTGGATGAGCAGCAGAATGTTTCAATCTCTCAAGAAAAAGAAGTCCAGTTACAATGACTCAACTTCCAGACTTGCTACTCATGTGTCGAAATGTCCTAATCAAGCAATCTGGATTTTTGGACCTTATTTTGTGGGTTATGGCAGTGGTGACAGTCATTATCACCAGCTACATTTGCAGATTTACTGCTGCACCACTGCTTATGGCTGGGAAGTTTAGTCAGGAAACAGGGAACCTTTGGCCATCCAACTGCCTTGGCCAATAGTTCCCACCAGGCCCAGCCAATCGGTCGGTTTCTGTAAAGTGGAAGAATTGGCTTCTATTTTATCCTTTCAGGCTCTCCATAACCCACCATACAACCTTTTGAGAGCTTTTCCAAGGCTGCCTTTCAAAACTGAGGATATGTGACCACTTTTTATTCAATACTGTACCATTAAATATGTTTTGGCAGCTTGAGAACTCCTTGCTTTGTAGAGTTGGTATTGTAAATCTCTCTCTCTCTCTCTCTCTCTCTCTCTCTCTCTCTCTCTCTCTCTCTCTCATGAGATTTGCACTTGGTTTCCTTGTGGTTTGTAGGATCAATAGAGAGAGGAAAAAGAAATAAAAAGAAAACATATTCTGATAAAGTTGTCTGAGCAGAGAGGAAGCCGGTTGCAAGACACTCTCGGGGTGATGAATAATTCAGCAGAGAAGCATCTTTCCAACAAATAGAGATGTACCTCTTAATGTCAGGGTAATAGGCTCTTGGGCACAAGGAAATATTAGATTACAGATGTGGAAGAAGTGATGGTGTTTGGATTTAAATGGCAGCGTAGCTCACTATGCATGAAACAAAATCCTCTGTTGCTTTCTTTCCATTCGATTCCCTGGGAATGGCAGGCTGCCACTTTCAGGCCAAGTAGGTAGATGTTTTCATAGTGACCCCAGTAACAAAGCTTTTTTTAGGGCAGGTGCAGTGGTGTGGTGTGGTGGGAATCTCTGGGCCGGTGCCAGCCCTGGGCCTCTCATAAGAAAAAGCCATGCCCGGTATTCTGATTCCCAAAAGCACTGCAAAATCCACAGGAGGTTCCCCACTGGCACATATCCCCCCACCTGCACCCCGGGGCCTGTGGGGTAGGTGAGGCTAAGAGTGTGTAGTCGACCCAAGGTCACCAGGTGAGTTTCGTAGCTGATGACCTGGAAGCCCTTGCAGGCACATGGAAATTGGTCCTTCAAACGTAGCCAGGTGGAAAAAAACGGTCAGGCCTGGCATTTATTTATTTATTTATTTATTTATTTATTTATTTATTTATTTATTTATTTATTTATTTATACAGCAATACCTCGGATAACGAATACCTCTGACGACGAATGTTTTGGATAGCGAATGGAAATTTCCGGGTATAGGGCTGCCTTGGATAACGAGTGTTCCCTATGCGCTACCTCTGAAAACGAGTGTTTCATCATGCCTTGCAAAAAAAAAATAGTATAACCAGGATGCATTGCACACACATCTCAATAGTTTGTGGAGGGGTGGGAGGAGTTAGGGCATTTTTTGTGGTGTTTTGGAGCCATACCGGACATTTGTTGTTGAGGAATTTGGACCTTTTGAACTTAGAAAGGTAGGGAGCTGAGTCCGTTTGCATTGCTTTGCATTGCAAAATGGAGGGGGTTATGATGAGGAGGGGTTTGCAGACAATCCTCCCGGTTTTGTGTGTGTGTGTGTGTTTGGTGGGAACTACCAGGTGGGGTTTTTCTTTTTTGGAGCTTGGTTTTATTTCTGTATTTATTTATTTACAAGATTTTTCAACCACCTCACTACCAGGTGGTCTCTGGTTTTATTGATCTTTGAACTGCTTTCCATTGCATTTTTGGCAGGAAAAGGCTGGGGTATTCTTGCTGGATTCTTTTGTCCATGTTTGCATTGCACTGCAGGGGGGGAGATTGGGTTTTTCCCAGAACTGCAAGCCTTTAAAATGCATTTTATAAAGAGGTCGGGGGGGGGGGATACCCAGCTTCTTTGCCTTTTGTCAGACTGCCAGAATGGATTAATCAGTTTCCCATTCATTTCAGTGGGAAACCGTGTTTTGGGTAACGAATTGCCTCAGAGAATGAATTAAATTTGTTATCAGAGCTACCAGTGTCTGTATGTTTATAGACCGCCCGACTTTCCAAAGGAACTCTGGGCGGTTCACAGCATAGAACACAAACAAACAATAAATCATAATGCCTATACCAGTGATGACAAACCTTTTAGACACCGAGTGCCCAAACTGCGATTCAGAACCCACCAATCTATTGCAGAGTGCCAATACAGCAATTTAACCTGAATACAGGTGGCTGTGAAGGGGCAATGTCGGGTGCCAACAGAAAGGACTCCGAGTGCCACCTTTGGCACCTGCGTCATAGGTTCGCCAACACTGGCCTATAAAATGGACCCTTGTATAACAAACGGTTTCTTTAACATAAAATTTGTACAACATAAAAAATTCCAGAGATAGGGGAAATTTGCTTAACATAATCGCCTATGGGGCGATTCTGTACAACATAAAAATGGGTTCACTCTGTTTTCAATGCATTCCTATGGGAAATTTGTATAAATGAAAATTTCATTTGGAACAAATTAATTCCTTTATACAAGGTACCACTTTGTATATATGTATGTCTCTCTCTCTATATATATATAGATAGATAGATAGATAGATAGATAGATACACACACACACACACACACACACACACACACACACACACACACACACACACACACACACACACACACACACACAAACCTAACCATTAAAACCCATTAAGAAAACAATAATAATTTAAGATGGTGGTGAACGTTGTGATTGTGCCTGCCGTGTGTTGTGCTCTTTCTTTAGCTTTGCCCATCACAAACGCTTTATCTCACACACACCTCGGCTCATGCACAATTTCCAGTTGTTGTTTTGGGTGCAAAACCTGCTCCCTAATGGGTGCTGTGGTGTTAAGCTGTGCATTTCCTCTCACAGGCCTCCTGGTGGGGACCCTGGATGCTGTGCTGGACTCAACATCCAGGGTGGCTCCTTTCCGCATCTTGCACCAGACTCCAGATTCCCAAGTGTACTGGACCATCGCATGTGGTGAGTAGAGGGCATGTATCAGTTAATCATTGATTAATTTGCTTTCCTGCAAACCGCCCAGGGTCCCTATTTGGGAAATTGGGGTGGGTGGGTGTCTAAATAAATAAATAAATAAATAAATAAATAAATAAATAAATAAATAAATCCAATCAAAGCATCTTGGGGTGGCACGAAGTCTGATTTTGGATGTCGTAGGGCAGGGATGGGGCACCTTCGGCCCTCCGGATGTTTTGGACCGCAACTCCCAGAATTCCAAGCTTATATTGACAATGATAAAGAACTGTAGGAGTTGTGGTCCAGAATATCTGGAGGGCTGAAGGTTCCCCACCGATTGTGTCTTAATTATAATGGACTGTATAGTCTGTCCTTACTGTAAGCTGCCTTGGGTCCTCTTCTAAGGAGAAAGGGCAGGGTAAAACTACTCAAAAATAAATACATAAAATAAAATAGTAGTTAGAACACCTGCTTTGTTGGCACAGTAGCTTAGCTTCCAGCCCTGGCATCTCTAATTTAAAAGATCAACTAGCAGGAACTTGGAGAAATCTTGATCTCCCCAAAACCCCATAGAACGGCTGCAAGTTAAGGTGGACTATTCTGTGCTGGAGAAACAAGCATGAAACGGGATGTTGCACATAAATTGTTCCCATTCCTCCTGCATTGTGGTTTTTAAGTGTTTCAGATGACAATTTTTAATATTATTCACTTAATTGTATATTATACCCTGCTCACTGTTTGTACATGTTTCTGCTGACATCATCAGCCAGGTCAGTTTTTAGAAAAATCATCATTCTCCGCCCCCCCCTCCCATTCTGAGGCCTCAGCAGATCCAGGGTCATTTCTTCAATTGTCAGGATCTTGGGGAGGGGTGAGGAATGGGGAGGGAAGTCCTTAATTACCTCAGATATGTCACAGTTGGGGGACCTTTACCTTTTTTTTTTATTTCAGGCAAAAAAAAATCAAAGAAAAAACAAAACAAAAGACACAAAAAACATGTGGCACCTTAAAGACTAACTTTCATATTTTAATGTAACGTTTCGTGGACTAACACGTCCACTTCTTCAGACATAGAGCAGCATATTGTCACAGCTACTCTTACAGGAGGGAGAGGGGAGGTTTGCTTTTCTGAAAAAAAAAAGTTGCCCTGATCAGCGACATTATCATGGGAGTTACTAGAGCAGAATTTCAGCCATTGTGTTCTTGTGTTATTACATTTGTTTTAATTGATTGTAAAACACTTTAGGTTCCCAGTGGGGAGTAGCAAGGCAAATTAAATGATAAACAAACAAACAGAGTTTAGGAAAATGGTGACTTTTACTACTTTGATGTTTAATCATATTTATTTTATTTATTTATTTTAGAGTATTTTTACCCCACTGTTCTCCTTGGAAAGGGACCCAAGGTGGCTTACAGTAATGAGGGATAATATGCAGTCCAATAAAATTAAGACATGTTCAAGTATTGAGAACAAGGAATTGAGGGACATCTTACAGCATTAATAGACAACATTAGCTTAAAGCAACACGGTTATAAGTAGTCATAAACACATAGTCTATGTGAACTCATAGGTTCATATAAAAGACACATAATGGTAGTCCATTCAGGGAATGCTTGCCTGAAGAGAAAGCTCTTTGCCTGTTTCTGGAAGGAAAACAGAGATGAGGCATTCCTGGCCTCTAGTGGGAGGGAGTTCCAGAGTCTGGGGGCAGCAGCCAAGAAGGCCCTTTCATGGGTTCCCACGAGATGTACCTGTGAGGGTGGCGGGATGGAGAGAAGGGCCATTCCTGATGACCTTGCCTAGAGACCCTCCTTTCCCCAATTCTGGGGCCCAAGGTAGCTCATGACTTGAGTGAAAAAAAAAACAACCCACATGACATTTATAACACCGAAATACAAATGGAAAGTATTGTGGGGCTGCTGGGGGGTCCCCTGGTCCATGGCACACAATTGACCGATCCTTCACTCCCAGAAGGGTTTCACTGTAAATTGGGTGATGGGCAAAATCACTCAGGGATCCTTTTCCAGACCACAAATGACAGTAAGGTTTTATTTGTTTTTGTTGGTTATCTGTATTTCACCTACATCTGTAATTTTAAGTTATGCAACACTCTGAAGCAAAAAAAGAAACAGTTGGCTTAATTGAAAGCAGTTTAGGAAGGGCGTGGGAAAGAGGAGATCCAGTGCTTTATGTTAAAAGCCCCCACCTCACCCCACCCGAGTCAGTCAGTTGCCAAAACTGGGTCTGAGTAAAAAAGGTAGTAGCCATACTGTCAGGTGATTCTGGTAGTTACAGTCATACCTGTCAAGTGTTCCCCACAGCCGCCCGGGGAGAGAGGCAACCGGGCCCTTTGGCTAGGGGGTGGAGCCTCATTTGCATACAGGGGTTCCCAGAATCCCTTGTGGTGGTTTCACAATGCTCACAGTGACCTAGGTGTCTCGGCTTTCTAGGGGATATATATATATATATATATATATATATATATATATATATATATATATTTGTTTTCGTAGATTTTCACGGGTATAGGTATGCATGTTAGGGTGGATTCGGGTTTCTTCCCGTGTAGAAATCTGGTTGTTTTGGCGACGTTTCGACGAGGTCTCACTCGTCATCTTCAGGCTGGTGTTCTGGCTTCTTTCTTCTTGAAGCAAAGCGTGATCTCAGTTGAAGTCCTTCTATAAATACTGCTGGGGGTGTGTGGTTTGCTTGCTCTGTTGCTGATTGTAGGTTCGTTTGTTCTTTTGTGATCTGCTGTGTGGCTGAGGCGATCGTTAAGGGCTTAACTGCTGGTGGGTTAGATGGCTGTTTAGACACCAGGTCCAAAAGGACACAAGATGCCACCACCTTCCATCCACACCAAACACAAACCCAGACCCTTCCCACAGATGAAACGAAACCACCATCCAATAACAAAACCACGACTGCACCATCTACCGCTACTCCCCACTCCAGCCACCACATGGAGCACACTTACACACGCCAAAAAAACATTGGGAGACCACAGACACGCAGCCAGACCAAAATGAATTCACAAGACACAGGACCCCACTCCACCAAAGCCCAGGATGCTGCCAGAACACCCATCACCAAGGTCGTTAAGAAACAAAAGGCTAATAGACACACATCCAGCACCTCACCCACACATGATATCTCTAAACAGCCATCTAACCCACCAGCAGTTAAGCCCTTAACGATCGCCTCAGCCACACAGCAGATCACAAAAGAACAAACGAACCTACAATCAGCAACAGAGCAAGCAAACCACACCCCCCCAGCAGTATTTATAGAAGGACTTCAACTGAGATCACGCTTTGCTTCAAGAAGAAAGAAGCCAGAACACCAGCCTGAAGATGACGAGTGAGACCTCGTCGAAACGTCGCCAAAACAACCAGATTTCTACACGGGAAGAAACCCGAATCCACCCTAACATGCATATATATATATATATACACATACACACACCCACACCCACACACACACACCAATCTGGACAGCTGGTGGGGTGTGGGTTAGGGGTTGTGCAGGGAGAAGTGCTCTCTGGCGGGCCACCTGGAGGCCGGCCGCACGGCTGCCCAGCAGCATCTGGAGCTCAGCCGCCCACCGCCAGAAATGTGGGACATTTCAGGGAAAAATAATTTTTCGGGAAGACGGCGGGAAAGAGGGTTTGATCCGTGAATGTCCCGCCCAAAACGTGACACTTGACAGGTCTGGTTACAGTTAAAAATGTAACATTTCCAAGCTCAGCAAAGAGTCTGGCCTGGTTTAAGGCCTTTTAAGGCTGCCTTCGTACCCCCAGCTTGTAGGTCTCTTTCTCAATCTGGGGAAAAGTCTTTGATGTCTTGTCCCATATAAAGTCCTCTCCCCAATACATCCCAATGCCACCAGGTTTACTTGTCTTCCCAGCCCAGTAATTGTCCCCCCACCCCTCCCATCTCTTCTGGTACCACATGCAAACGATGGGGTTGCTGCTCCAGCGGAAGAGTCAGAATAAACACATTTTTATTGTTTATGTTCAGAGGCGTGACCCGGATTCTTGTTGCTCCCTAGTGAAGCATTTACCCAAGGAGTTGGCAACCCGGCACCCAAAGCTTGCTTTCAGAATCCCACAATGGGAACATCCAAACTGTCAAAATTAATCACTAACCACAACAATGTTGTTTGTGCACTTTTTATTTTTTACTCGCACTGGAAAATGTAAAGCAGCAGTGAGCAGGGGTTAGAGCAATGTTGGCGAACCTATGGCACGGGTGCCAAAGGTGGCACTCGGAGCCCTTTCTCTGGGCACCTGACATTGCCCCTCCACAGGTGACTGTATTCAGGTTAAACTGCTGTATTGGCACTTTGCGAAAAATTGGTGGGTTTTAAATTGCAGTTTGGGCACTTGGTCTCTAAAAGGTTTGCCATCACTGGGTTAGAGCCTTCCAGATGCTGCGGGACTACAACTCCCGTCGTCTCTTGACTCACTCACCTTGGCCAGCGGCATGCACAGATTAAACAAGCAAGCATGTTGTCCTGCTTTTACAAACTTTGGAAAAGTTGCTTTTAGGATAATAGCTCTCAGAAACCAACTGGCTCATGCTGACTGGTTGATTACGGTGCTTGTACTCCCTAGTGGCAGTTTTTCTGAGCCATTTGCTTCTCACCCCCCACTCCCAATAATCCCATCTGTTTATTTAACTCAGGTTTGAGTTCCAATGCTTTTCTGGCGACCACGGGGGGGGGGTTAAGAACTGTTTACAAGAAAATAGACGTCCTTCCATGCAGACGCCTAGTACAGAAATCATTTGAGCTGCCTGTCAGCCTTTGCAGGAAGGCTTTGTCTTGCCTTCTTAAATATTTTTTGCACGCTCTTGGCTTTTCCATGGGCTCATTTACAAATCAGCCGTAATCCAATTTTGAGATGGTAGGAAAGCTCATTCAGTTTCATACCTCCTTCGGCAGCCATAAATGCTAGGGGAACGGGCAAGAATTTCTAAGGACCCCATGGGGCCCCTTCCAAATCTTTATTTGATGGCTGCAGACCTCCATTCCTCCCGGGACAAAATGTTCGTACCAAAAAGAGTTGGAGAGGATTGTAGAAAACAACAGGGATATCTCCCCTTTAGGAGATTGTTGCGAAATAGGGTATATTCTCTAGTAGTGGCTGGCTTTAAACAGGAATAAGGACTCATGATGCAGAATTCACTATCAAACCAGACTTAAGTTGTTAGTGGCTTGACTTGTTGCGCGTGTGTGCGTGTGTTTGTTTTCCAATGACTTTCCTATACAGTAGGACCCCGGTATCCGCTGGGGATTGGTTCCAGGCCTTCCCGTGGATAATGAAAACTGTGGATAAGAGAGAACGCCTGCCCACCCACCCGCAAACTGCTGTTTCCTGACAGTAGCTTGCTTTATGACTGCTGTTTTGAGACAGTAGTTTGCTTTATGGTCGCTATTTGTGACAGTAGCTTGCTTTACAGTTGCTATTTGTGACAACAGCTCGATTTACAGCTGCTGTTTGTGACCACAGCTTGCTTTGTAGCTGCTGAATTATTTAATTTTTTCCTCTGCCAACTGTGGATAACTGAATCAGTGGATAATGAATCAGTGGATGCAGCGGTCTTACTGTATATCCTCCCTCTTCATTGCATCTGAGGAAAGGGGGGGCTGGGCGGGCTTCGTTTGTCCCTTTGAATCAGGGGACACTTACTTAAAGCTAATTTATTCTGTTCAGGGACCAACAGAGAAGAAATAACAGCTCACTGGAACTGGCTGGAAGAGAACGTCATGAAAACGCTGTCCGTGTTTGATTCCAACGAGGACATCACCAGCTTTGTGCACGGGAAGATCAGGGTGGGTAGAACCTGGTGTAAACAGACTCATGGCTTTCTTCGGCAGACAGATGTTTTCTTTTCCCTGGGGGGCCTTCGCTGACACGGGGAGGGATGCCTATGTGGGCGTTGAAGCATAGAACAGAGATCTGCTAACGAAGTAAACAAGCCTCCCCTGGGAGAAGCTGGCAAGCCTCTCTTTCAGGGCAGGTGCCTCTGAAATGTGTCTGCATCATCTAAAAGCGAGTCTAAGCACCTGTTGGTTCTTAATCAGATGGCTTTATGCAGATGCTGGTTTAGGTGGATTTACCGTTCATGCCAGAACGAGATTAATAGCTCAATGAATTAGGTCTCTGGCTTTGGAGCCAGAGTTTGGGAGTTTGATTCCTTATTGTGGAAGCTAAAATTCTTTGTGCAATTCCTTAAGCAAGCTGCACAGCCTCAGGGCATCTCAAGGAAAAAAAAAAGAAAAGAAATGTAAGCCACATTCCAGTGATCCATGATGAGAAACTCATGGAAAGCATTACCTTACATCTGAATTGTTTTAACAAGTTATTGTTGTTACAGTTTACGGCTAACAAGTCTACTCAAAAAATAAGTTCCATTATTTTCAGGGGTACTCACTCCTAGATCTAGTGTTCCAACTGGTAGCTGTGTCTGTGCAAGCATATAAACAGCAGCAGGAGCAGCAGCAGCAGCAATTACAACAAAGATGTGCCAACTTAAACGCAAAGTGCTGTGTTTTTAATGGGAGTGTTCATGGGACAGACCCACTTTTTCGGATGTAAGAGTGAAACTTACAGAGACTACATGGCAAAAAATGGACACATGACTGAAATAAAGGGGTAGTCATGGTGGATAGGCTGAAGTTGCACTTCACACTATTTGGTCTTCAGTTCTTTCTTTTGAAGCCTTGTTTTCCAAACAGCAACAGTGATTAGTGACCAAAGGAAGCAATGTCAGAAGCAATATGTTATGTTAAGAATCACTGCCTTTACCTTTAAAGCTTGTTCCGTAAAGATGGAGGTTTTAGTTAGGAAGGAAAATGTCAGCAGGTAACATTATTATTGTACTACTGTATTTCACATTTGGTAATGGCTTAAGAACCCTTGGCTAATATCTATCCATTGAGACAGGTACTAAGCTTATGCATATATCTTATTTTTTTGCTCTCTAAGACGTACCTGACCTAAGACACACCTAGTTTTTAGAGGAGGAAAACATGGAAAATGTTTAGCCTAAGGATTCATGGTGGGGGAATACTGGCTGCAAAAGGGGAGGGCAGAGGCTCCGTGGAGGAGACCTCCATGCAAATGAAGTGATTTTTGACTGGGGAATCCTGGCTGCAGAAGGGAAAGGGTGGGGAGGGGCTCCCTGGAGGAAGCCTCTCTGCAAAGGAGGTGATTGGGGCTGGGTAATCCAGGCTGTAAAAAGGGAGAGTTGCAAATAAGGTGATTGGGACTGGGGAATCCAGGCTGCAAAAGGGGATGAGGGAATGGGAAAGGCTCCATGCAGGTAACTTCTCTTTAAATGAAAATCTGTGATATACTGTATATGTAGCAGGAACTACTTGATTCGATCTATAAACATTTCCCCTTACTTTTGAGGGGGATGCATCTTAAAGAGCAAAAAATACAGTATTTTTTCTCAACTGTTTGCTTCTAGATTCTTGTTCTGTAATTTTTCTTCTAGATACTTTTAGATATTGGCTGTAGCTCTAAGTGAGTTGTGTAATCTGGCTATGGAATCAGAGATTCCAAATTTTGTCCCTTGGGTGATTGTCCTAAGTGGAATCTAATCTTCATATCTTTGTTGTAGGGTTTGATTGCTGAGGAAAGTAAAGGATCTTTAATAAAAGAGGAAGACCCGGAAAGGTTCCGCGAGGCGCATATGAAATTTGGGAAGTGTTTTGGGCTGGCCGAACAGGAGAAGCTGGTGACCTACTACTCTTGCAGCTACTGGAGAGGCCGGGTCCCTTGCCAGGGGTGGCTGTATCTGAGCACCAACTTCCTTAGCTTTTACTCGTTTCTTCTTGGAGCTGAAAGTAAGTGGGGTCATGTCATTCCTTTGCGGTTCTATTTCTCTGAGTACAGCTGTGGGTTCAAAAATGTATTTCCTTAAAAGTCAGAAACATTTTTGTCTTTAATGCAGAAGTTTGCAGGAGAAGAGTTAACTGGGTTGGTTTATTGCAGAAAAAATGTTACCTTTTATTTTTGCAAACTAAAAAACAGAGTATCCCAACAAAAAAAAATCTTGATTTATGTCACAGAGACATCTCAAAAGCTTGCCCGTCCTTGTTCTAAGATTGCTGTATTTCTCCCTCCTCCTCCTCCTCCTCCTCCTCCTCCTCCTCCTCCTCTTTTCTTTTAAAACTCCTGCTGGCAGTAAAACTTGTCATATCCTGGGACGAAATCTCCAGATTGGAAAAGACGTCCAACGTGATTCTAACAGAGAGCATCCATGTTTGCTCCCGAGGGGAGGATCACTACTTCTCTATGTTTCTGCATATCAGTGAAACTTTCCTTCTCATGGAGCAATTGGCACTGTATGCTGTCCGAAGACTCTTCGACAAGGAGACGTTTGAAGATGACCCAGTCCTCTGTGATCCCTTGCAAATCACCAAGAGGTAATGGTTTGGCAAAGTGAGAAGCAAAAAACCTCAAGAGATGAAGTTAATAGCTGCTGTGAGTTTTTTGGGCTGTTTGGCCGTGTTCTGGACGATTTTCTTCCTGACGTTTCTCTAGAATCTGTGGACAGCATCTTCAGAGGGCAAAGAGCTCAGGGAACTAGGAGTTCTCTCTGTGCTCTGTGCTCTATGTTCTCTGTATATACCCCAGAGCACAGAGAGAACTCCTAGTTCCCTGAGCTCCTTGCCCTCTGAAGATGCTGGCCACAGAGTCTGGAGAAACATCAGGAAGAAAAACTTCCAGAACATGGCCAAACATCCTGAAAAATTCACCACAGCTATCAAATCTTAGCCATGAAAGCCTTTGAAAATACAGATGAAGTTAAGTTAGACGTTTTTCCGTACTCAAGTGGGAGACCATCTACTTTCAATGCTAGAGGTCCCAGTCCAGTTCTTTGTATCTCCTGTGTGTGTGTGTGTGTGTGTGTGTGTGTGTGTGTGTGTGTGTGTGTGTGTGTGTGTGTGTGTGTGTGTGTGTGTGTGTGTGTTTGGACTACAACTCCCTGTGTTCCATGCTGGCTGGGGAATTTTGGGAGTTGTAGTCCAAGAACGCAAAGGAGACAAACCTCTAATCTTCAGGTAGGTCTGAGAAGGTCCACTACTATGACCCTGGAGAGTAGCTACCTGTTCATATAATCCCATATGTTGGAAACCTTTTGTCTTTCCAAATGCCTTGGTCTTCCCAATTCTCAAGGGTCTTACCTAAGCATGCCAGTAGAATGGGATTAGCTGTCATTCAAAACATGGAGATCAGAGGTTCTTCCTGCTTGGTGTAGGCCACTGGTTTCCTGCCTGTTGAGTTCTAGGACCTGCCTCTGTGCCCCAAGGTGTGTTTTGGGACCCATGTCTTAACGTGTTCTTTTTTTTTAAAAAAATGACATAGTTGAGCAGTCCTAGTGCTGCTGGCCAAACCTTAGGTAGGTTGGGCTCCATCCCTGTTGTCGTGAGAGCGGGAAAAAAAGAAAATCTACTTTTTGAGGTTGCATCTTCTGCTCTCCCCTTTTCCAGCATTGGGGGTTGGTAGGATCCAGCAAGACCTGCAACGTATCTTAGGTAAACTACACATATGAAAAGCAGCCCAGTGACTTGTGGCAGCTTCAAATACCATGGCCTCAATTCATCTTTTAGTTCCATCTAGAGAAGAGCCATTGAATCGGCTGCTGAAAGCTAAATCCACACTCACATGAACCTTGTTGATTGGGTTACTCTTGTTGAGAGTGGATCTAAGCGTATCAAGGTCTCCCCAACGGAGGTTTCATGGGCTGCCCACTTGGTCGGATGTGTGGAGTGTGATCTGAGTAGGCAGAATGCAAAAGGTGGAGAGCATGGACAGTAATTCCCCCATTTATTGGAGGGGTTAGGGACTGGACCCAACCTGTGATAAAGAAAAATCTGTGACATGCGGATGCTGGGTTGGGTTGGGACTGGGAGGGGCTGTCTGGGGTGACCTGCACTTACATGAGGCCTTGGCACTGCTCAGAACAGGCCTCCAATGGGTTTCCTAGGCCTGTCGGAGGCCCCAGAAGTGGTTTCGGGTGATCACTTCCGGTTCATCGGAAACCACATTTGAGGCCTCCAACAGGTCCCGGAAGCCCATTGGAAGCCTGTTCTGGGCAGTGCCAGGCCTGAGGTAAGTGCAAGCGGCCTCAAACAGGCCCATGCAGCTTGCCCTAGCGGCCCTTGCCTTCATATACTGCAGTCCCGCGATATACCGGGACCGCAGTATACGAACCGTGAAATGGCGGGGGACGACTGTAGTTCACATGAGTTGACATGAACCTCAAAAGCCCATTGTTGTTGTTGTTGTTTTTAAAACCTACCTCCTTTGCTCCCACTTTCCCAGGGGCCTGGAGAACCGAGCCCACAGCGAGCAATTCTGTGCCTTTTTCCGGCTGCCCAAAGAGGAGATCCTACAGGAAGTCCACGAGTGTTTTTTGTGGGTGCCTTTTAGCCATTACAACACTCTGGGGAAAATGTGCGTTTCTGAGAACTACGTCTGCTTCGCCAGCCAGGACGGCTCCTTGTGCTGCGTCATCATTCCGCTGAGAGAGGTCAGCCGGGTGGACATCACAGAGGGAACTGGGGGCGGGGGGGGGGGGAGGAATCGGTGTCGAGTCTCCCTGTCCTTCGTTTACAGTCAAGAAGCATGGTGTTACATTATTGCACTGAATCGATTGTTGCCAGACACTGCAATAGCCGGGACATGAGTTTTGGTTTTGATGGCTGTTTATTATGGTGTTTCATCTGATAACAGTGTACAAAGACAGGTAGATATGCACCAAAATGATGGCTGGCAGTGCAGGACACAGGAAGAAAACAGTGACCAGGTGTGACGACGCCTCCCTTTTCAAACGTGTAATTGTGATGAAAATGTGAAGTGTAGGGAACCAAATTATTAATCTTCACAGGATCCACTTGGTAATGCTGCCACCTTTTAAATCGTCATGTTATGAACTGGGACAGACTCAGATGTATAACATAAAAATAATAATGAGGTTTATTGAGAAAATAAATAAATACAATAATGACTGAAATTGGTATGCCTTGCCTTAAACATACAATAGATTAAGTCAAATCTTCAAGCCTCCCTATCTTTAGTAAACAGTAAACAGTAAAGCCTTCACACCTAACCTGCCTGACTGAACTCTAACAGAGTTGTGCTCTCTCCAAGCACTCACTCTCAACAACCCTTAACTCTCAACAACAACTCACAGACCAGGCTCCACCTTTTTTATACCATACAACCCCCCACCCTCCTGCTGGGATTGGTTGATGATTTACATATGTATTTCTCCTGCTTTCAGGGTGTCGTCACACCAGGTCACCCAGGCATGCCCAAACTTCGGCCCTCCTGATGTTTTGGACCACAACTCCCAGAGTTCCAACCCTGTATTGCCAATGGCAAAGAACTGTGGGAGTTGTGGTCCAAAACATCTGCAGGGCCAACGTTTGGACATGCCCGAGGTAACCCATGTGGCTGCTGAGGTGTCCGCCCAGGTATTGCTCTGTATGAGTGGGCAACTTTAAGGTCCCAGGTCTCTAATCCAGGTAGTCCAAAGGTGACTCAAAAGCTTAAGAGGAATTAGGTCCGTCCCCCCGTGCAGTTCTGAATGAACTGAATCCTCTAGGAATCCTTTGACCAACAAAAAAATTATGCGTATTTTCACATGTACGAAAATGGACATTGTTGTACAATTTGGCTCTAACAGTTAAGAAGTTCAGGGCTGTATGGCAGTGGAACAATTAAACTGTAGAGGTGGCGAGTGTTCCCACGTTGGAGGCATTCAAGAGAAAAACTCGACCTTCATCTGCCAGATCTCCTTTGATTTGGACTCCTGCGTGGACTCAGTGGCCTGACAGGCCCCTCCCAACTCACTAGGGTTCTATGATCTCCATTATTTCAGAGAAGCAGAATCAAATTCTGAAAGCTTCCAAAAGCCACATTCTCCATTAAAATAAAGTGGACCGTCCTCACATCTTCTGTTTTCAACCCTGCCCATGTTTTAGGTAGCCAGAAGTGAATTTTCAGGCTACTTCTGTTTGAGGTTTCAAGGAGGTGGCATGGCTGGGAGGGAGTCCCCTAGGAGGGAATTGGCCGCCAGGTTGTGTGAGTTTGCCCATCCCTCGATTAAGAGGGGTGCTGGCTGGATAGCTGAGTGTGTTAAGTATCTGGTTGGGAGCTTGATTCCCCCCACTGGGCCTCCTGGGAGAAGAACCAGCCTGGGTGGCCTTGGGCAAGCTGCACCGTCCCTGGGTGCCTTATAAGAAGGGAATGGTAAACCACTTGGGAGGACTTACTACCTGCAAAACATAGAAAAAGGATCACCATAAGTCAGAATCCACCTACACAGCGCTCAGTTAATGAATTACATTAAGAGGAGCTTGCCTAGAACGTGGCTAATTGGGATTTAATGTCCATGTTAAGGATTAAAAACAAACCTAGTCTGACTTTAACTATTGGTTTTAAATGCAATATATGTAAAGGTGCTCAGAGTGAGCTCCATTTTTAGGCCACCGGAGTAAATAGAGGTTTTAAATCTTAGTTTTACATTGCGGGGGTTAGGGACCCAACCCAACCCGCGATAATTGAAAATCTGCAATATGCGGATGCAAGTCAGGTCGGCCCTGGGGGACCTAGCTGGGGGCTGTTGTCCTTACCGGAGGCCTCAGAAATGATTCTCGACGATCTGAAAGTCACTTCTGGTTTAGCGGAAGTCACTTCTGGTTTGCAGGGAGGCCCTTTTGGGGCCTCCAGAAGGCCTGGGAAGGCCCTTGCAGGCCCATTCAGGACAGTGCCAGTTTGGGGGTAAGTATGGGAGGCCTGAAACAGGCCTTTCCCCCCTTAACCCTGGGTGCCTTTTTTCATAACTGTGGTCCCGCGATATAGCAGGACCACAGTATATGAACTGCGAAAGGAGGGGGGGGGAAACCACTGCACTGAACTAAAGAGCCAAGGTGGTGGCTGGCATGGTTCTGTCTTCTGTTGCCTCAAGGTCATAGCGGTGGAGGTGGCCGATCCTGCCAGCAAAGCCATCACCATTGCCGTGAGAGGGCAGAGAGCCTTCCGTTTCTCTGAATTGAGGGATTTTGAACACCTGACGGCGAAACTTCGGAGGAAATGCCAAGCCAGCGCCAGCCCTCAGCATAGCGCGGGCACGGAGGTACAGTACAACTGCCATGTCTGTAGGAGATCGGTTCTGGCTCCCCTGCGTGGATATTGAAATCCACGCATAAGAGCAAACACTCTTATCCAAGGATAATGGTGGCATCAGGGGTGGTGAGGTACCGAGACAAAAACCTTTGCCCTTACTACCCCCCCAAACGCTTGTTAGTGCGGTGGCAGCAAGGAGGGCTCAACATCGGTAAGCTTTCTATTGTTTTCTTCCCTCCTCTTGTGGCTACTGTTTGCAACAGTAGCCTGCTTTCGGCTACAGAATTTTTTTAAAAAAAATATTTTCCTCCTCAATCCATGGATAAGTGAATCAGCGGATAATGGTTCAGCGGATGGGGGGGGTCATACTTTACTGGTGGAACTCATCCCAGTTATTTCTCTGCTGTGTCCTTTGGGAGATGCAAGAGAGATTGTGGCACATTTCAGATATGCTCTCTAGGCTTGGTCTTGCCGCTCGCGAGATTGACTGACCCCCACAAAAACCGCTCACCATGAATGGCTACTGGGCCAGGTTGCTTTAAATAGGTTAGACCTCCTGTTGATTGATTTGGATTGATTTTTAGCCATTGCTGGCAAATGGAATGTAACTGGGAACGTTGGCCAATATGGTGTTCCATCATTATGTATACAGATGGGCACGAACCACTGGTTTAATGGTTCGGAGTGGCTCATTTCCCGGCTGAACCGCTGTGTCCTGCCCCCTGCAGCAGGCAGTCACTGGGCAACAGCAGCGGCAGCAGAAGGCAAGGCGGGGCAAGTGCAGGCCTGCTGCGGGGGGGGGGGGGGGGCGGAATGCAGAACTGCCCATCCCCTGTTCAGGCAGGAAATGAACCCCGCCAAACCAGCAGTCCGTGCCCATCTCCAAGTCCATATAAGCAACTCCAAGTGAAGAAGCCACTGTGGCAATCTTTAGAAGGTTCCAGTCCTGTACCTGGCAACACATGACACAGATCATCGCAGCAGTTTCTGCAGTTGGCACTCACTGTATAGATAAATACAGTAGGACCCCAGTATCCGCTGGGGATTGGTTCCAAGCCTTCCTGTGGATAATGAAAACTGTTGATAAGAGAGAACGCTAAAATGTCCCCAAAACTGCTGTTTTGTGATAGCAACTTGCTTTACAGCTGCTCTTTGTGACAGTAGCTTGCTTTATGGCTGCTGTTTGTGATGGTAGCTTGCTTTACGGCTGCTGTTTTATGATAGTAGCTTGCTTTACAGCTGCTCTTTGTGACACTAGCTTGCTTTGCGGCTCCTGAATTATTTATTTCCCTCTGCCAGCCGTGGATAACTGAATCCGTGGATAATGAATCCGTGGATACGGTGGTCCTACTGTATTAAAACAGGATACTGGCTAAACTGATGGGGCAACTTTGGACTCTGGTTGTGACACTGCTTGTGATATGTAACTTGGCTGCACCTTTTGTACCCCAAAAGTAACTAATTACAGGCAGCGTGCTTTCTGTGCCCAACTCCTGTCCTGAATGCATCTTGCAGGTTGCCTCCTTCCCAAACGCTGACCTTCTCCTGGATGACTGTGAAGGGCCACCGATGGCCAGCCACAAGGACAGCAGCAAGACGGTTAGTACAGAGGCCCTCATGACCGTCTTTCACCCTCAGGATGCGGAAAACCTGGACTCAAAAATGGTAAGAAGGCGGTGACTCTGCTGCCTTGCACTTCTCTGCGCTTTCCCAGGTGGAGCAGGTCTCGCGATAGCTGGAGTTTTGTTAGTGTCATTTAAATGCAGAGCTGCCTTCCCCTCCACAGGTTTGCCGGGGGGCCCTTTTGACTGAGAGAACTCTTTGGCTGCCCTGGTGTTGCCGGTGGAGAGGTAGCCAGAAATCGCCACGGGATCACCCCCAGCAGTGGGAATCGGGCAGCAGTGTCCAGATATTACAGCAGCATGTCCAAACTTCGGCCCTCCAGATGTTTTGGACCACAACTCCCACAGTCCTTTTGTCATTGGCAATCTAACCTTAGAATTCAGGGAGTTGTGGTCCAAAACATCAGGAGGGCCGAAGTTTGGTCATGCCTGGCGCTCCCTCCCACCCGCTTGGTCCCAAAGCTCCTCATGTCTTTGCAAAATAAAAAAAGTTACCCAAGAGAAGAGGGCAGTACCAGAAGCCTTAAACTAAACTAAGCTAAAATTAAGGAGTAACTCCACAGGCTGATGATGTCATCTCCAAGTATGCCTGCAGAGTCCCACAAGAGGAATTCTTCCAATGTTTTTAATCTTCAGGGTAACCTTTCCTTGCTCTCACCCATGTTACGGGTGGGGTGTGTGAAAGAGGGGTTCTTTTCGGCAGTGGGTCCCAGGCTGTGGGGCTCCTCCTCCTTGCTGACGAAGGCTTTCTCTTTCCGCTGGGTTTTGTTAGGCGGCTAGACAGGTGGCTGAGAAAAGGACCTTCAATGGGAGATGCTGTACGTTTTGCTTTTTTAGGTTTTCTTTAAAGTGTTTTAAGCTAGCCGTTGTTCAAATGCAGTGTACCCTTGTATAACAAATGGTTTGTATAACATAAAATCTGTACAACATAAACAATTCTGGAGGTAGGGGAAATTTGCTTAACAGAATCGCCTATGGGGTGAATCCGTACAACGTAACAATGGTCGCCATTAGGGATTACTCTGTTTTCAATGCATCGCTATGGGGAATTTGTACAAAGGAAAATTTTCTCAACAGAATTTCATTTGGAACAAATGAATTCCTTTGTACAAGGTAACACTGTATAGTCATATGGGGCGTGCAGAAGAAAATGAAGAGGAAGAGTGGATGATGCCAAAGCCCTTGAGGATAAAGGGTGTTCGCTTGGCATTTGCTGGCAATGTAATATTGATTCTGACTCTTTTAAATAGCAGGAGTGGCCTCTGGTTTCCTACGGGTTCTCGCTCACACCCTTGGCTTTCACCACTGGGCACCCTTTGTGTGGGCAGGCCTCCTTCTGACCTGATCAGGGATTGGGCAGTGACGCTTAGGAGGCTCCTTAATTAATTAATTAATTAATTTGTTTATTTTTATATTTATGTACCGCCTGATTTTCCCAGATGGGAACTCAGGGCAATTAACAAGGAATAGCGTACAACAAAATACAGAGGAAAAATAATAATCGTTTCCACAATATGACATAAAGAACAAAAACAAACCCAGCGACAATCAGTAGGACCAAAATTTGAAAAGGTAGAAATACAAAGCATGACAAACTCACCTTGCTTTGCCAGCTGAAAGAGAAAATGAAAGAGCAATCCTGGAACATTCTTTTCATCGAATGCGGTCGGGGAGTTGGCACGTTCCGAACGAGAAAGACGCGAGATCTGATCGTGCGAGGGATCCCGGAGGTCCTCAGAGGAGAACTGTGGCTTCTGTTCTCAGGTATGAGTAGAGATGTGAAATTTCCAGAAATTGTGATGCTCGGGGGGGAAAAACTGTTTTAAAACGTTTTTTGTTTTGTTTTGTTTTGTTTGGAAAAATCGGAAAAAAAATGCTACATTAGCACTCCTCCACCTTTACAACTTGAAAGTCATTCTGTTACTTTGGGAACATAAAATATGACTATGGACAACTTGACTTGGCATAAAATTATCACAACTAGCATATTAAAATACAGTAGACCCTCGTATAACGGAGGGTTTGTACAACGAAAAATCCGTACAACGGAAAAAATCCGCCCCCCCTCCCCCCGCGGCCACCTCCGTCCACCACCTGTGGCTGCCCGGGAAGAGGACGGGGGGGGGGGGCGGTCAGGGAAAGAGGGGAGGGGAGGGGCGGCAGGCACAGAGGGGGGCGAGCCAGGGAGGGGTACCCTTACCTGGCACCTGCGCAGGGGTCCTCCGCTTGCTGCCGCCGCCGGTGCGCCCTCCTGCCTGCCTCTGGGGCTCCGGCAAGAGGTGAGCGCGGGGGGGGGGAAATTCCCCGGGCGGTCCCGTCCAAGGCCGCCCGGGAAGAGGACGTGGGCCGGGAGGGGGAGGGGTGGCAGGCTGCCGCCGGCCGCCGTGCGCCCTCCTGCAAGAGGTGAGCGCGGGGGGGGGGAATTCCCCGGGCGGTCCCGTCCAAGGCCGCCCGGGAAGAGGACGCGGGGCAGGAGGGGAGGGAGGGGTGGCAGGCCGCCACCGCCGCCGGTGCGCCCTCCTGCCTCCGGGGCTCGGCAAGAGGTTCGCGGGGGGGAATCCCCCCCGCCCAAAAAAAACTAGCGCCACATTGGAATGCATTGGAATGGATTAAATCCAGTTTCAATGCATTCCTATGGGAAATTAGAATTTGTATAACGGAAAACTTGTATAACGTAATTTGATTCTGTACATTCCGTACAGAAACATGGAATGGGAGATCAGCAACGGAAAAAGGGCTGGCTCCTGAGAGGTTCTAGAAATCTAGAAATGCATGTAGAGGACGAAACCCTAAGCACTGTTGCTAACTTGTATAACGTAATTTGATTTGGAACGAATTAATTACGTTATACAAGGTACCACTGTATAGTGCATCCAAACAATTTATAACAAACCGAATTTTCTTTTTAAATAATATTAATTTGTAATTGTTAAGTCACAAATAGAGTAACAATCTCCTGAACTGTTTGCTAGTTTATGTGGAACAAAAAAAAAACCCTCTGCAAAATAATGTTTAAAAATCCAGAATTAACAATTACTCGTATTTCCTCTCCACAATATTAAATAAAAATGAAGTAAACTCATTCTCATAAAAAGAATTGAAGGGTGGCGGAATGTATAGAAGTGGGAGTGGGACTAAGTTTCAATGGTATTTTTTCCGAAATGATTTGGAAAATGTTTGAACACTCTGTCTTAAAATATTTTATTGATTATGTTAAAATAAAACTCCATAATCATTTTCCCCCTTTTTTCAATTCTTCTGAATTTTTCCGGATCCACCCCCCCCCCCGGACCTTCACATCTCTACGTATGAGCCCTCATAGCAATGGTGATGGTGCTTTGAATCATAGCTCCTTATCGTATTGGTGGCATTTATACCCTGCCTCACGCTTGAATGTTTTTGGACATTCCGTACAGAAACATGGAATGGGAGATCAGCAACGGAAAAAGGGGTGGCTCCTGAGAGGTTCTAGAAACTCTATAATAGAGTTAGATATAGGTCAAAAAGTCTTGCAGGCAGGGACTCGACCCGTTGAGTCCCTGGGCTGTATTTCCAAAAGGAAATACAAAGGAAAATATCTAATAATACCAAGAAAATACGAAACAAAGGGGGGTGGGGAATCACATATATAAACAAGTGGTGACTGCAGATACGCCATATGCAGAATTAATACACATGCGATATGTGTATTTTAGGCACCAAATCTAGCCATAGCGCCTCAGAGGTCTTTGGACTACAATTCTTATACTCCCTGACCATGAGCCCTGCTGGCTTGTAGTGATGAGGGTTGTGGACTGAAGCAGTGCAGGGGAAGGGGCCTGTCTCTTACTGGGGCCATTAATAGCCTGTTGTGGTCTTTCCTTCTTCAACCCACACAGGAATGCCTTGGGACACATTTGGGGGCTAAAACCCACAGTCAGAGGGGCACTGGTCCACAGATTGAGCCTAAATGTACATTTCTACCATAAAAGGTGGCTTGTTGGTTTTTCAAATACAGTGGTTCCCCGCCCTTTCGCGGTTCATATACTGTGGACCCGCAATATTGCGGGACTGTAGTATATGAAAAAGCCCCCCTGGGGGTAGGGGCAAAGGCTGTTTCTGGCTTCCCATACTTACCCCCAGGACTGCCGCTGCCCCAAACGGGCCTGCAAGAGCTTTCCCAGGGGCCTCCAGAAGGCCTGGGAAGACCCTGCCAGGCCCATTCGGGGCAGCAACAGCCTGGGGCCCCCAGTTAGGCCCGACCTGACCTGCATCCGCATATCACGGATTTTCAATTATCGCAGGTTGGGTCGGGTCCCTAACCCCTGCGGGGGGTCACTGTAGAAGGAAATGCTATGGGTTGGGTTGTTGGTTTTTTGCATCGCATTTCAGAGCAGCCTGTGCGTACGATCTCTTGTTGGGCTTGAAGCAGCCTTGTGAAATAGCTGCTCTGTATCTGGGGGACCTTGTGTCTCTAGATCACAGCTGCGAGGCCACAGAGCTGACTCAGCAGACCTTGATGCTATCTGGATGGGTGGGGAGCTTGGGTGTCCCAATAGATAATGCGGCAGATGTCCCCCAAACATGACGTTCTGTGACAGCGTGCAATCAACACCATGGCAGGCGCGGTCAACGACATGGCAGCCAACCCGGGCTACTACGCAGAGGTGGTCGAGAGGTCCTTGGGGACGTGTACGTTGGCGACGGACGAAATCGAGAGGGACCTGCGCCGCTCCCTGCCGGAGCACCCCGCCTTCCAGAGCGACACGGGGATTTCTGCTCTCAGGAGGGTTCTCACCGCCTACGCCTACAGGAACCCAAAGATTGGCTACTGTCAGGTGAGAAGCGCCCATGGGCTCAACAGGACAGGTGCGCCCCCTCTCTCATTGTGACTCTTTCTCATTTCAGTACTCCCCCCATTTATTGCAGGAGTTTGGTGCCTGATCCACCCACAATAAAGGAAAATCCGCGAAATGCAGGTGCCTGAGTAAACTGACCTTGAGCTGCTCCTGCCCTCTGTGTTTCCAAAGAGAGGTTTTTAACCCCCTCCTGACACCTCAGCAGTCCTTGCTGCCAAGAGCTCAAGGTGTGTCTGCTGAGGTGTCAGGAGGGGGTTTAAAACTTCTCTTTGGAAACAGCAGCTGAGCAGCCCAAAGTCAGTTTGATAAGGTGTTAGGGGTTGATTAAAAACCTCTCTTTGCAAACGCAGCCGGCAGGAGCAGCCCCAGCTCTGCTTGCTGAGGTGTCAGGAGGGGGTTAAAAACCTATCTTTGGAAGTGAAATGCAGACACCTCAGTAAGGGCTACTCCTGCCGGTTGCGCTTCCAAAGAGAGGTTTTTAACCCCTCCTGACACCTCAGTAGACCTTGCTGCCAGGAGCTCAAGGTCTGTCAGCTGAAGTGCCAGGAGGGGGTTAAAAACCTCTCTTTGGAAGCCTGTGTGTCTAAACACGATATACTGAGTCCGTAATATATGAACCGCATTGTGGCGGGGGACTACTGCATGCCGCCTCTGCCAGTGAGATCAGCAACAGAAAGTTGCTGCGCATAGTCCTCCCCTTGCCAGCTCGCAGCGCCACCCACTTCTGTTATATTGTTCTTCCCCCTCCCCCAACCTTTTATCTCACCCACACCTCCCTTGCCAAGCTGTGGCTTCCCGTGGCAAGTCGGGGCCTGTGCAAAGCAGACTCGCGGCAGCACCTCTGGGTTCTGCTGAAACGTTGCCTGTCTTCCTGGTCCGCTGGTAGGCGATGAATATCCTGACGTCCGTCCTGCTCCTTTACGCCAAAGAAGAGGAGGCTTTCTGGCTCTTAGTCGCCGTCTGCGAAAGGATGCTGCCCGACTATTTCAACCGCCGAATCATTGGTGAGAAAAGCCAGGGACCCTGTGGTTTCCTGCAAGGCGGCCGGGGGGGTTAGATTCCTCCAGGAGGTAGCGGGAAAGGGGTCATTCCTTATTTATTTATTTATTTATTTATTTATTTATTTATTTATTTATTTATTTATGCAACTTATTTGTTTATGCAACTTATTTATTTATTAAGTATGCAACTTTATTTATTTATTTAAACAACTTATTTATATATTTATTTATACAACTTATATTTCTTGATGCGGGTCCCGGAGCAGCCCTCGCCCTCCTGGTGCTGCTTGTTGGCAAGCGTGCCCGTTCCGGTCTGCCTCCGTGCTCAGGCCGTGCCTCCTCTCCCGCAGGTGCCTTGGTCGACCAGGCGGTCTTTGAGGACCTGATCAGGGACTACCTGCCTCAGCTGACGGAGCACATGACCGACATGACCTTCTTCTCCTCCGTCTCCCTCTCCTGGTTCCTCACCCTCTTCATCAGCGTCCTGCCCATTGAGAGCGCCGTCAACGTGGTCGACTGCTTCTTCTACGACGGGATCAAGGCCGTTTTGCAGCTGGGCTTGGCCGTCCTGGACTATAACGTGGACCGGCTGCTGACCTGCAAGGATGATGCCGAAGCCGTCACCGTCCTCAACAGGTACTAGGAACTTGATTCGGTGCATCAGGACCAGCTTGAAATGTCACCTCCTCGTCTCAAAGATCCCCCCTCACCCCCCCCCCCGGCCAACAATCCAGTTTGGTAAAGCAAGACAGTGTAAATCTAATGTTGCGCCAGAGGCTGAGAAAGAGTGAGCAGGTCTCAGGGTGAAATAAGTGGGGTTACGAGCGAGGAAGAGCGATCATTCACATCACTCTTCTCCATTTCTTATCAGCCCTTGCCCACTTGGCCAGTGGTGTGCCATCCTGGGTGCACTAGAGGCTGGTGGAGAGCTCACCCCAGGGTTTGGTCTGAACTTTATAGGAGCTATCCAGCATTCTGAACTTGTTTGAGGATATAGGCCAACACCATGGATGGACCATGTAAAGACCAGGCTAAAACCCACAACAGATTCCCTGTAAAATCTGAGTCACCTGCCTCTCCTGGGTGGATGTTATAGTTTGTAAACATCTGGAGAACTTGATGTAGAGAAAGAAACACTTGATTTAAAACAATCTGGAAAGGAAGAAGGTAGTTCAGAGCAATAATTGCAAAACTGGGAAGGATTTTGTTCACTGTATTTAAATTCTATTTCATATTCCTTCTCTCCCGTCAGTAACCACACTTCAGTACAATGGACCCTCATATAGCAAGCAGTTTGTTTAACAGAAAATCTGCTTAAAGGAAAAAAATTCCGGAGATAGGGGGAAATTGCTGAACAGAACAGAAAAATGGTCGCGATTAGGGATTAATCTGTTTTCAATGCATTCCTATGGGAAATTTGTGCAAAGGAAAATTTGCTTAGAGTTTCATTTGGAACAAATTAATTCCTTTATACAAGGTACCACTGTATGCCCAATGGTGGGAGTTTCCCTTGCTACCTTTGTTACCTTTTCTCCCTCGTGTGTGTCTGTGTGTGTGTGTGTGTGTAGCATGTCCTTCCTTCCTTCCTTCCTTCCTTCCTTCCTTCCTTCCTTCCTTCCTTCCTTCCTTCCTTCCTTCCTTCCTTCCTTTGTCTTCTCTTCTCTTTCCTTCATTCCTTTGTCTTCTCTTCTCCTTCCTTCCTTCCTTCCTTCCTTCCTTCCTTCCTTCCTTCCTTCCTTCCTTCCTTCCTTCCTTCCTTCCTTCCTTTGTCTTCTCTTCTCTTCCTTCATTCCTTTGTCTTCTCTTCTCTTCTCCCTTCCTTCCTTCCTCTCCTTCCTTCTTCCTTCCTTCCTTCCTTCCTTCCTTCCTTCCTTCGTCTTCTCTTCTCTTTCCTTCCTTCCTTCCTTTGTCTTCTCTTTCCTTCCTTCCTTTGTCCTCTCTCTCCTCTTTCTTTCCTTCCTTCCTTCCTTCCTTCCTTCCTTCCTTCCTTCCTTCCTTCCTTCCTTCCTTCCTTCCTTCCTTCCTTCCTTCCTTCCTTTGTCTTCTCTTCTCTTTCCTTCCTTCCTTCCTTTGTCTTCTCTTTCCTTCCTTCCTTTGTCTTCTCTCCTCTTCTCCTTCCTTCCTTCCTTCCTTCCTTCCTTCCTTCCTTCCTTCCTTCCTTCCTTCCTTCCTTCTTCTCTTCTCTTTCCTTCATTCCTTTGTCTTCTCTTCTCTTCTCCTTCCTTCCTTCCTTCCTTCCTTCCTTCCTTCCTTCCCTTCCTTCTCCGTTCCTTCCTTTTCTGGTTTGTTTGTTTGTCGTTGCATTAGAAGGTCCTTGGGAGATCCAGAGCTGTCTAGGAAGTAGTTGGCGATGAACCCCCATAAAAACCTTGGTGAGCCTGACGAACAGCAACCTCGGACAACTGAAGTTTCTCATGAAACGACAGACTTTTCTTCACATATTAGTTTGCTCTCCCCTCCCTCGTTTGTGCATGCTTATTTTCGTGCCTGTGTGTCTTTTTGTCCAGGTTTTTCGACAGCGTCACCAACAAAGACAGTCCCCTGCCCCCAGCGGTGCAGCAGGCTTCCAGTGGGAACGAAGGCAAGAGTCCGCACCCCAAAGTGGACATCACAGACCTCATTCGGGAATCTAACGAGGTGAAGGCAACAGCGTCCGACTGCTGGTTCTCGTGGGACAGGTCGCTTTGCAGTTCGGATACCTTGATCTTTGAAGTCCTTCTCCTTCAATGAGCTCCGGGCTGCACTTAGCTTCTCCCTTTCACACACACACACACACACACACACACACACACACACACACACACACACACACACACACACACACACACAAGCTTTATTGTTTCTGACCATAGGCCTTTACAATATACAAACCAGCAAATAAAATTCAGTTAAAACAGGTGATTAACATGAACCCAATAACATCCAATCCAAGAATAATAATGTAAAATCACAGTCAACTATATACAGTTGACCCTTGTATAACAAACATTTTGTATAACATAAAATCTGTACAACATAAAAAGTTCCAGAGAGAGGGGAAATTTGCTTCACAGAATTGTCTATGCGGCAAATCCATACAACATGAAAATGGTCACGATAGGGGTTATTCCGTTTTCAATGCATTCCTATGGGAAATTTGTATAAAGGAAAATTTGCTTAACAATGATTTCATTTGGAACGAATGAATTTCTTTATACAAAGTACCACTGTACAACATTTATGTGGCAGTAAGGTTCTTGACAAACTGAGACCTCAGTTTTTTAGCTGCCAGTGCAAATTGTGCTACTGCATATGCATATCAGCAAGCAAACCTGTTGCTGTTTCCATGGTGGTGCAATTAGAAAACAGCTGAGTAATGGGTGACAAAAATCTTTCTCTAGGATTTTTATAAAGAGGACAATGCAGTAAGTAATGAATTAGATCCTCTCCCTTTCGCTACTTGATTCTCACAACAGCCCTAAAAATAAGCCCTACAAGGAAAGCCAAGAGGGCGGGAGCAGCAAGACTCATTGCGCTGAGATAACTAAAGCCTGTATCTTCCAAGTCCTATTCCATCACTCTAAACCCAGGGTCACTTAGAAGACTTCCCCCCTCCCCCCCAAAAAAGATTTCTACTCCTGAAACCCACCCACACAGATCAATACTTACTGTTTGACTCCCACCATCCATTACAACACAAACTAGGAGTCATCAGGACCCTAAGCCACAGAGCAGAGAGCATCCCCACCTCCACAGAAGCCAAGAAGAAGGAAGACAGGCACCTGAAGACAGCACTTAAGGCCTGTGGATATCCAAGGTGGGCCTTCAACAAAGCAGTGGGCCATCCCAGAAGAACAAGGGATCAGTCTGAGACCCAGACCCGACGGAAGAACCTGGTCATTCCCTACATGGCGGGAGTGTCGGAGAAGCTTAAAAGGATTTTTGGCAAACACCACATCCCTGTTTATTTCAAACCCATGAACACACTAAGGCAGAGACTTGTCCACCCAAAGGATCTGATACCAAACCATAAAAGGAGCAATATAGTATATGCAGTCCAATGCAGTGAAGAGTGTTCAGACCTCTACATTGGAGAAACTAAACAGCCATTAAACAGAAGAATGGCCCAACATAGGAGAGGTAACAGCTCAGGACCAGGATCAGCAGTACACCTCCATTTGAAGGAAAAAGGCCACTCTTTCAAAGATGAGGATGTACACATATTAGACAAAGAAGAGAGGTGGTTTGAGAGAGGAGTAAGGGAAGCCATTCATGTTAGCATTGAAAATCCCTCCCTCAACAGAGGTGGTGGGCTCCGGCATAGTCTATCTGCTACTTATCAGGCTGTACTTTCCAAAGTACCCAGGCAAATCAAGGAGCCTTCACCACCAGGTCACAGCTAACGACCCATCCTTGATGGGTTTCAGCACCTTAGGCCATTGTTTACCTTAAGGCCATGGACGCTAATGTCTCCCTAACGAGCCTATTCAGGCTTTGTTCATCTTATGAGCCAATCAGACCAGGGGACAAGAGGTCAAGCTGACTATAAGAAGGTATCTTGCACTAGCTGTATTCAGACCGATGAAGCTGTTTGGATGAACAGCGAAACGTTTCTATCTCTCAAAAAAGAAGTCCAGTAGCCATGACTCAACTCCCAGTTCCTACTCCTGAAGGCGCTCGGGGGGGGGGGGACACACATATCTTCCTCCAAATCCTAGATTGCACCACACAGAAGCCTGTGGCGCACTTCAGCAAAATCTCCCTCCCCTCTTGGCTTGTTGTAAGCACGTTTTGTGTGTGCTGTTTAAAACAAATGGGAGTCAGGCCAAATGTCAGCAGGGGTGGGGGTGGTCGTGATCTTCAAACGGCCACTTGGGGCCACTAAGTGAATTGGGTTTCAGTTTCTGACCTGGGGGCAGTTTAGGGGAGTCAGGGTCTATGCCCTTCCTGCTCTAACTACTACACCTTAGGACCTGTTTAGCAAATTGTCTTTTGTGCCTGGAAAGCAAACCAAGGTGTCTCTGATGCACCCAAAAAGGAAACAAAGATGGGGTTAGAGCAGAGCTCCTCCTCACACCCTCCACCCACCCTGCGGTTTTTTTTACCCCTTGCCTCTGCCCGTTGGGGCTCCGGGTACACTGTTCCAGGGGAGCCTCAGCTCTCAAGCCTCTCCCTCTCGTCCTGCCTGACTGCCTTCTCCTCTGGCCTTCAGAAATACGGCGATATTCGATTTGAGGAGGTGGAAAGCATGCGGCGCCGTAACCGGCTGTATGTCATCCAGACCCTGGAAGTCACGACCAAGCAAAACGTGGTAAGTTGCAAACCGGGCAAGTTGGTTGTCGTGCTGGGTAGCTCAGTGGTTGAGGTCTCGGGCTGTGGACTTCGATCCTCCCCCCCCCCCCGGGGGCCTCCTTGAAAGCGGGACTGGATTCAAGGATTCATAGGGTCCATAAGATGGTAATGGTGAGGATGGTGGTGGTGGTGGTGGTGATGATGATGATGATGATGATGATGATGCAGAGCCAGAAGTTGTGAGTTTGATTCTCCACTGAGCCTCCTTGAAAAATGACTTAATTCAAGGCCTCATAGGGTCCATAAAATGATGATGATGATGATGATGATGATGATGATGATGATGATGATGATGACGACGACGATGCAGAGGCAGAGGTTGCGAGTTCAATTCCCCACTGAGCCTCCTTGAAAAAGGACTGGATTCAAGGACTCATAAGGTCCATAAGATGATCATGAAGGTCCATATGATGATGATGATGATGATGCATGCGATTCAATTCCCCACTGAGCTGAAAAAGGGCCTGATTCTGATGATGATGATGATGATGATGATGATGATGATGATGATGATGATGCAGAGCCAGAGGTTGCGAGTTCAATTCCCCACTGAGCTCCTTGAAAAAGGGCCTGATTCTAGGATTCATAAGGTCCAGATGATGATGATGATGATGATGATGATGATGATGATGATGATGATGATGATGATGATGAGCCAGATGTTGGGAGGTCAGTTCCCCACTGAGCCTCCTTGAAAAAGGGCTGGATTCGTAGATTCATAGGATGCATTCCAGCTCTGCAGTTCTAAGATGATGATAATTATCATCATCATCATCATCAATCATCATCATCATCATCATTATCATTATGGCCCATAAGCAGGGCTGTGTATCAGATCTGGCCAAATCACCAGTTTGGCACCCACCATGCCCGAGCACAGATCGACCTGCATGGTGTTAAGACTGAAGCAGATGGATCCGATTCTGTTCCAGGGTGAAGCAAATTGAATTTCAAAAGCCTCTTGGCTTCCAGAACAGAAGTTGAATTAGGTAGGGCAGGTGCTGTTTTAGAAGCCCTGTCCCTAGCAAGGCAGGGAAAGAGTGCGTGGGGAAGGGTTGTGCAAGAAGAGAATTGTGGGTCTTAACCCCTGCTGCTGCTCACCTGTTGCGGTTTCCGCATGAAGGAAGCCACTTTGGAGAGGGAACCGTGAGCTGCAGGTGGAGCAGTCGGGCCGTAGCGGAGCCTGGGAAACACACAGAGCTGTTCGCTCTACATAGTAGAGAGATTGAGCTGCCCACATCTGTGATCTGACTCAAATACACTACCGTCTTTAGGTCAAGACTAGCTTTTCTAAGAAAATTCAAGTCCTGAATTGAGTCTGGCTTCCCACTTTCGGTCCTGCATCCATATTGCTTTCTGAATTCATGGCGTCATGTGTATTAGAAAACCAAATTGGTTATGTTTTCCCCACCTCCTTTCCTACTGATGTACATGAAACTGGGAGACAAAATAGAAACTTAAAAAAGGAGTAAAGCCATCCGATTTATGACAGTAGCTTCAGGGTTTCGGACGGGGTGTAAATCACTAATTTTTCAGGGGTCTGCTTCCTAGTTGGATTTCAAAGTTGGTTTTAAAAAAGAAGGTCATCGCCTCTGAAAAATGGAAGGGCACGATTGTAGCTTGACTGCCTTCTTTCTGTCGTTCGTCGTAGTTGCGTGTCGTCTCCCAGGAGGTGAAAATCAGTCCTAGCAACCTGGAAGAGCTTTACGAATTATTCAAGGTAACGTGCTAGCGATGGCATCAAATCCCTCTTGCCGTCTTCGCTTTCTGCCGAGCGTCGTTCGGGTCCTTTGCGTTCTCCCACAGAATTAAGAGGATCTGGTTTAGGTCTGGGCTGCTCCACCGTTCAGCAGTTGCTGAGCCCCCCTTGTGCCATCAGGACGATACCAAAGCCCTGTTTGCCCCTGCCGGGAGGGAATGCATTCCTCCCCCTTTTTTCCTGACACGTCTAACCCTTTCCCGTCTCCGTGTCCGCTTGCAGAGGGAGCATTTCCTCTCTTGTTACTGGACGCTCGACGCCCCTGCCCTGAAGCACCACGACCCCAGCCTCCCTTATCTGGAGCAGTACCACATCGACTGCCAGCAGTTCCGCATCCTCTACCACCTCCTGAGCCCCTGGGCGGGTTGTACGAACCGGGACTCCCTGGCTCTGTGGACGTTCCGGTTGGTGGACGAGAATCTGGATGGCTTGATCAACTTCAAGGAATTTGCCTCCGTTCTCGGTAGGGAGGCGGCTGGGAAATGGGGGGGTCTCACCCGATGTGGCTGGGGTGCCACTGTGTTGTAACTCCCCATTGATGGTGCTGGTTGGGGGGGGAGGGGGGGCTGATGGCACTCGGGGCCAAAGCAGTATCTGGAGGGCTGCGGGGGGGTACCCTCCGGGCCAAGGAAGGGAACTCCAGGAACCGCAGTACCTGAGAGAGTTATCGACCTTTACTACCAAGAGTCAGCTGGTTCTGAATTGAATAATCTTTTCCTACCCCCCCACCCCACCCCCGTCTTTCCCTCCCCGCTTCTTAGATGTCATGTATCATGGAAGTTTCACACATAAGCTGAAGCTGCTTTTCAAACTGCACATTCCCCCAGGTGAGGAAAATAACAACAACAATTGGTGTGTGGGTTGGTTTGCTAGCATTTACGTTCCCCTAATTAGGAACTGGCTAGACCAGTGTTGGCAAACCTATGGCACGGGTGCCAAAGGTGGCCCTCAGAGCCCTTTCTGTGGGCACCCGACATCGCCCCTTCACAGCCACTTGTATTCAGGTTAAATGGCTGTATTGGCACTTTGTGAAAAATTAGTGGGTTTTGAGTTGCAGTTTGGGCACTCGGTCTCTAAAAGGTTCGCCATCACTGGGCTGGACACGCCAGTATCCCTGCCCAGAAAACTCCATCGACATGGGGTCACAACTGTCACAACAACAAACGAAGAACAAGAAGAAGAAGAAGAAGAGGAGGAGGAAGAGGAAGAAGAAGAAGAAGAAGAAGAAGAAGAAGAAGAAGAAGAAGAAGAAGAAGAAGAAGAAGAAGAAGAAGAAGAAGAAGAAGAAGAAGAAGAAGAAGTTCATGCATTTATTTTCTCAAAAGGCTCAGGCTCGGGAAAGGCAAGAGACGAAAGGAAAAGGAGATGAAGAGGGAGAAGGAAAAAAAAGAGGAGATTTAGCCATAGGTTTGTAATGTTAGCAGGCTCCTTAGCTTTTCCGTTCTTTGTGGGTTCCTCTTCCTCTTCTGTATTGAGATTTAAACAGTGCAGTGCCTTGTGCATAGCAGTGGCTCTGATGGATTTACCTGACCAGTGACTCCCTAAGTCTTGGTCTTTTTACAAGCCACTGTGGGACGGTGTTGTGTTATCTCTCAGGCTTGAAGGGTTCGAGTTTGCATTCATTGCTGAATTATAAAGGGAATTGGTCGTAAATAACAGATGTAGAGTAGAAAGGGACTCCTAAGGCCATCTGTTTCAGTCCCCTGAAATGTGCAGTATTTGTCCCCTCTTCACGGGGAAGGGGGGAGCTGGTGGTTGGGGTTGAGCAGAGGCATGTTTGTGTATGTGCACAATCTCAGTCCCCTCTCAGTGCAGGAAATGCTACATGCGCATCTCTCTGCATGGCCCTTGGGGTTGGTCGATGCTGCTGGTCGTTCTGCAGAGGATTTACAATCATAACGATTGTACCATTTAAAACGTTAGCAGCTTCCCAGGTAGCATATATTGTCTGCCTCCGAGTCTCGTCCAGCTTGGCTGTTCTTGTGTGTCCTTGAACAGTGGATCAATGAAAGACCTCACATATTTTTGTGAAGACACATCAAGGGAACAGGGAGAAGCCTCTCTGGAATTCTTTGGAGGAAGGATGGGATATGTTGTCCGCTGCCCATTGTGGCCATGAACAACTTACATTGGGTCCTGGGTTGGATGTCCTTTTTCACCCTTAGTTTTCCATCTGTCTAATGGGAACAATGGTGGTAGGGATGAATAGAGTAGGCAGCCATCCCTTGGATGTGCTTTGCCAATGATACATACACAGGGGTCTCTCCCAATAGTGAATCTCAGCTACCTGGCTGTTGTTGTTTTATCTCCAGCTTTCACCGAAGTGGAGTCTCTGAGCCCTTCCAAAGGAGTCCAGATGTCCAAAGAAGAGCTGATTCACTTTAGCCAATTAAATGGTAAGTCTTGATGTGTCCGTTTGATAGATCGATTGCAAACGGGGATGACAATTTTTCTCATGTGATCTGTAGGGAAGCAGACCGGGCCAGAATATTTGCCTTTGGGGATTCTATTTTAGGCCCTGTTAACGATGCTCTTAATTGTGTTTTTGTAACCAGAGCAGTGGCCTCCCTCCCCTGTTTTCCCAGGTCACCAGTGGTGTCAGTGAGCAAGGGATTGAATTGAGAAAGCAGGATTAAGGGATTTGAGAAGGGTGAGATGTGCTCCATTTCAGGGCAGAATGTTCAGAAATGAAGTAAACACAACCACACACCAAGAGCTACAATTTATTAAAGCAAAACAAAAAAACAAAAAATGACATTTAGCAATTATGTAATTTGCAGTCATCGATGTGCCTTTTTGAAATGTGGCAGTGTGGTGTGTTGTGACATCCCAAGTGTTCAAAAAACTGAGTTTTTAGAAAGAAGAAATTGCCGGGCCTGTGGAAAAACCAGTGTTTCCTTGCCGACTGTAAACATCTCTTCTTTTATTGCAATTTTTTTAAAGGAACCTTTGTGTCATGCTTTTAGGAAAGCTAAAAAAAAAAAAAATCTTCTGACGCCTTCAGGTTTTTGTTTTTGTTTTGTTGTTGTTGTTTTGAAGAAGTTGCTACTAGATTTCCAGTCATGCTTGAAAAATAATCCTGGACTCGCCAGCTGTAAGACACACATTTTGGTATCCCTTGCTTATTTTTGGCCTTCTTTTCCCTCCCAGTGTCTTCACCCGGGGACAGTGAGGATGCAGAGGAGCTGAAGTCAAGCCCGGAAAAAGGTAAACTAACTGTTAAAAGTATATAACCCTATTATGCATACAGGGATATGTTATGTTGAAGAAAACATATAAATCACTAGCAGAGATTAGCAGTGTTGTGAAAGAATAAATGCATTTAGTGAATAAGGAGCTAGGAGACAAATGAACAAGACAATAGAAATTAGTAGAAAACTTATATTACATATGTACACATGACAAAGAGGAATATACAAAAGCAATATACAAAGCACAGCATAACAGAGAATAGGGGGAACTGCCTCTCACCTTAGGCAGTCCCAATTTACACTGGTTTGCTTGATACCTATATACACAAAGCAATATGGTGTGAGCCAATCACACACTCCATGGGATGACGCGATTTAGCTATACCACCTGTGTCTAATCATCCTGACCTTCCAGTACTGATGATTCTTTACACCTGTGACCTAGATCTAATGCACATTCTTGTCTAGCCTATGACATAACATTTTACACAGGATCCATTTTGTAATCTGTTAAATATATATATTACAGACATTTTGTCAAAACTACAATCCTTGACAGTAACCAGAGCTACAGTCCAGAGAACCTGGGGAAGCCATCCCGCTGTCCTAAGATGTCAGAAATGCTTTTTGAAAAGAGACGGCACATTCTGGCAGCTTCCCCCTCCCCCTCCCCCTCCCCCCAGTATTTGGAAAGGTGGAATAGAGAGAAGCTGAAGCTTCAGAAAAGCTCAGCGGGTCCGTCGTTGTCTGTTTTAAGACAGCTTCTTCTCTCCCACCCAGGGAAGGGAAAGATTGATATCCAGGCCTATTTGAAGCAATGGCAAGACGAACTGCTGAAAAAAGAAGAAAACATCAAGGATTTGCCCCGCATGGACCAGGTAAAGTTTTCCTGTGTGTCTCTTTTGTTCCGTTTCATGGTGCAGTGGTTAAATGCCTGTACTGCAGGCAAAACTATGCTCACGGCCTGGGGTTCAAACCCCGGTAGCAGGTTCATGGTTGACTCAGCCTTCCATCCTTTCGAGGTCGGTAAAATGAGTACCCAGCTTGCGGGGTGGTGGTGGCGGCAGCGATGTGTAGCCTGCATACTGTAATTAAACTGTAAACCGCCCAGGGACTACTTGGAGTGGTATGGGGCGGTATAATAAGCAGAACACTTTGCTTTTCTTCAATGGGTGCAGTTTGCCCCCCCCAGTCAAGACAAGCAATGCTTTGACATGCACTTGTGGGGTCTCCCTCAAACCCCTTGGCCCCTCCGGAGCTTTTAGGCTGCCACTCCTCTCATCTAAACTAGAGGGACCAGTGTAGATGATGTGGGGGTGGTAATTCAGCACTTTGGAAAAGCACCACAGGGGAGGGAAGCTGCTCCTTTTAAAGGATCAAGTACCGCTTTGGGGGGGGGGTTGCAAGCATTGGCACATGCCACCCCCAGTGAACTTATTGGGCGCATAATACTTACTTCAGATGCAGACACTGCATTCAGCAATTTGTTTTGCTGGATTCACTTTAATGGGGACCCGAAATTGGACTCTGGGTGTTATTTTTGCTTTTTATGAAATTGCATTCATTCGGGAACAGAAAATAATCTTGCTTTGTGTGTGTGGGGGGGGACGCCTGAGGGGAGATATGATTGAGATGTACAAAATAATGCAGGGCATGAATAAAGTGGATAGAGAGACACTCTTCTCTCACACACAAGATACCAGAACTAGGGGACATCCACTCAAATTGAGAGTTGGGAGAGTGAGAACAGACAAAAGAAAAGAAAAAATTTACCCCGTGTGTTGTGAGTCTGTGGAACTCCCTGCCACCGGTTGTGGTGATGGCATCTGGCCTGGATGCCTTCAAAAGGTGTTTGGACAGATTCTTGGAGGAAAAGTCCATCACAGGTTACAAACCATGAGGGAGATGTGTGTCATCTCCAGGGTTAAAACCAGGGCACTTCAAGGGCCAGATGCAGGGGAGTCGTATCAGGAGACAGATATCTAGTCTTGTGTGCCACCAGAGGCATTTAGCGGGGCCACTGTGAGATACAGGAAACTGGACTAGATGGGCCTTTGGCCTGATCCAGCAGGGTTCTTCTTATGTTCTTATGCTTAGTGCTTATATCACTTTTGCTCTCTCTCCCCCCCCCCACCACAGTCCCAGTTCATACAGTTTTCAAAAACCTTGTACAACCTGTTCCATGGGGATGCGGAAGAGGAACTCCTGTACCGGGCCATTGCCACCGTCACCAGCCTCCTGCTGAGGATGGAGGAAGTTGGCCGAAAGCTTCAGAGCCCGGCTTCCCCGGCGGAAGGCCAGGCACCCCCCGTGCCTGACTCTGGCGCAGAAGGCGGCAGGAGACTCCAGGAGGGACAGCCCACCTCCCCGCCGGAAGGCACGGTGGGCACCCAGAGACAGAGCAAAGTCAACCATGAGTGGTCCTTTGCCTTCGAGCAGATCCTGGCCTCGTTGCTCAACGAACCTGCGTTGGTGAGATTTTTCGAGAGACCAGTCGACGTCAAAGCCAAGTTAGAAAATGCAAAAGCCACTCAGCTGAAAGCGAGAGCCCAGGTATAGCCATTTGCCAGAGGCATCCTCCCCTGACCCCACCAGCCCTCATTGCTCTGCACCCTTATCTTTGTTTCGTACAGGTAGGCTCAGAACCAGGAAGCACCGTTTTGTGTATTGAATTTATGTGGCGAGCGGAGGAAGGCGGTCCGTTCCTGTGTATGCTGTGGAGTTTGTGTTTTTTTGCAGAGTTCAGCGAGTCTAGCTTGAAGCACAGTTGCACCTAATCTCTTTCTCTTGGATGGCACTTGAAGTTTTGAAGCTTGTCCATAAGCTCATGTGTACTTGAAGGAAAACACCAGGCCCCGCTTGCAGGAGGCATGCTTGCACCATGTTCCAGGTGGCTGCTTTTCCACACTACAGTTCCTTGTTTCTTACACTGAATGTAATTGTCTGGCACTTTTCTCTTAAATGGAGACATATTCTTGTCGATTTGTCCTTATATATATATATATGAGACTGGTTGGATCTCCAGAGAATCACTTCTTAAACTTTGAATGTAGGTTTGTCCGTTGGATATGGTTTTTTAAAGAAATTTATGGGAACAGGTCTACGAGGTGCTTCTGGTTATGATGAGAGCATCTTAATTGTATCTGCTCTTGATATCTTGAGATTTCACGTTAGGGCTTGGGACCCTAATTGTCTTCCCAGCGGAGAGTTTGCAGCAGGAGGAGCAACTACACTGGGATTTGTAGCGCCTTGAATCCCCCAGCCAACACGGCCACTGGCTGTGTTGATTTGGGGATGATGGGAAGCATAGTCAAAAGCTGGCCTGAGGTCAGAAATGCCTTGGCAGAGATGGCCCAAGGACTAGAACTTTGCAATTTGGCATGTTGTGTTCAGAGCAGTTCTTCTGCCCACCTTCACCCTGTTGTCTCGATTTGGACAAATTTGTGCTAAAGCTTCATATCCTGGGAATCATCTTGCAGTGGCTTCCAGATCCTTACGAAGAAGTGGAAAGGGAGAGCAGACCGATGTTCACACACACTTGCAGAAACACACAAGCCATTGGCCAGCCGCAGACCCCACTGGAAGGACCTCCTCTAGACCTGTAGCGGGAGTGCGTGGATTGAGTCTCAAATCCGCACCTGGAAGCACACACGGTGAATTTAGGGGCATATAGTGTAAATAGCACGTTAAAAGCTATTTTTAAGCCAGGAGTGGGCAACTACCAGCGGCCTGTATGCTGTAGTTTGCCCCTGGACCTGAGACGACCTTCTCGGGCTCTGTGCTCCTGACACCTCCCAAATTTTTATTTGACTCAGAAATGCCCCTGTAGGGCCACGGGACAATCCCACCATTTTTGCAGCGCTCGTTTTTTTCCCTTCTGAAAACCAGAAATGACAGGATCTTAATTCTGGGTTTAGAAGGTGGGGGCGGGACCCTTTTCCACCAAGGAACAGGTGGGGACAGGAGAGTGAAACCCTGGTGAAATTATGAGGATGTGGGAGAATTTAAGGTTTCAGGGGGATGCAAGGGGAGGCACCTGGGGAGGCTGCCCTTTGCCCACTTGCGCCCCCCCACCCTTCTAAGCAAAGGTGTGATCTGCTGAGTAGCTCTGTTTCTTGCAGACGTCTTCTGCTTTTGTCACAAGCTTGCGTGATGCAAACTGAAGCCATTTTTGGCATACTCCAGTGACTGCCTGTCCCACCCTTGCCCTGGCATTTGTGGAACCCCGTGTTCTCAATCTTCATGGCTTTCTGGTTGTTGGTGTTGCTGAATTATATACCGTGGTTCTTCAAGGAGGCATTTAAGAAGTCGCTTTGCTTGCCCTCCCTCAACTCCGAGCCATGTGAGATCTGTTCCTGCCAAGTGAAATTAACTGAGTGCTCAATGCAACAGAAAGGTGTCTTATTGGGTGGGTGGGTGGGGGGGGCAATGTATATTTTTTTAACATAGAATTTGCCTATAATGCATATAAATAGGAACATCTTAAGCGCTCAGGAAACCTGCTCATCATATCATCAGAACGGCTCAAAGGTGCAAAAATGCCTTGCCTTTTTCTATGCATGTTCACCAGAATAAGACACACATATACCAATTACATAAACGTTCTGTACTGAAGTCTCTTGGGAGCGTTTTTTAATATACAGAATGACCAGCATATTTATACAGTGCATTGCTGATGAGATGTCCAGTCTTGATAGTCAGTAGCAGAGACACTTGGCTTCATGGCTGTTTTTGTTTCTCTTTAACATGCCTTGGTGGTGTTAAAAAATAACAACATTGGAAATATGGATGCCTTGGGGCAATATGAATGATTGCCCAGCAAAATGGACAGTGAAGATCTTTGGAAGACACACACTTGCTATCACAATGGATGCATCTCCTGCTCTGGATGGAAGAGGTGTACATGCTCACCTCATCATTTTGGGGTAGGAGGACACCCCCCTCCCCATTCCAGACAAAAACCACCCATGGGAGAATTAGCTTTCTAGCGATGAAAAGGGGAAAATGGCAATTATTTTTTTGGAGAGAAGGGAATCTTTTGCCCAACAAATCAGTATGTTCTTCAGGGTTTAATCTGAACTTAGTGGCTGGATCTGTGACTGTTGCAAAGCTGTTTTCCTATTCTTCATATATTACACGAACTTTTGCTAGAGGGACTTGCCACGCTGAATTCTTCTCTATGCAAATAAACATGCAATTGCTAGTTTCTATTTGCCTGTTTTAGATGGGGAAATAGGTGCTTAAATTGCATCCCACACGCTGCAACCAATTGTTCTGCACACCTGCAGCTTAGAAACCAATGCATGTGTTACTATTATGCTCCATATTTTTGTCCTTCTCGTTTCTCTGGTCCTCGCGGAGGAGTCAGGGTTTTCCAGTCATTGAGGGTGAGGACGGAATGAGAGACAGCTTTAATTTCCTTCCAGAGTCTTTTTCTTTTTTTTTCAAATCTTCGCCCAGTTCATGAAGAGTTAACCATGCATGGTGAGACCAAGACCTGTATCACAGTCAAGATGCACTGTTTTCATTGATGGCAAACATTTACGTAGATCTTATTGCCTCAGTAAGCCTCCTCTAGGTCAGACTAGCCATTAGATTTTGTCCAAGATTTAAACAGTCTCCCGTTTTTGAATTCTGCCTAAAAGAAGCTCTGTTAAGAGGAGCGCTGTGAATGGTGAACAAATGGTGGGTCCACAAATCTTCCCTCACTTTTTTTCTTCCTAATGCACACTTGGGGGGGGGATATTGTTACAGGCATTGCCTTTATTGAAGAATATTTTTAAAAGTCCTAACAAAACCTTGCCCCTGTTTTCTGAGACATGTCCATGTCCCGCCGCTGCATCTTTTTGTGTTCTGGACTCAGGCTTGGAAAAATGTCTTTGCTGTGCACTGAATGGGGGAGAGGATATTGCTCCCCCCACCCCACACCACATCGCTGACCTTCACTCCCATCTTTATTCCTAGTGAATTTTGCTAATTTTTTCCCAACTTTCAAATGCAACACATGCTTTTTGTAACACCTATTCCGCCTCCCCCTTCCTCAAGGCAAACAGGGACTTGTAGTCTCGAAAGAGCGAAATTGAGGGTGAGAAGAAGGAGGGCGTGATCAAAGACTATGCTGTTTTGTTTGATATTCTGGGTGTTAAACCATCTCTGGGACTTTGAAGCAGTCTTAACACCAGCTTCCCTCCAGATACCATCGTGTGGTGTATTCCGTCTCACCCAAAAGATTCTCAGCGCCTGATGGACAACATCTCCTCCTTTCAAGACTGCATTTTTTGGTACAATGCTTTGATAAAGATAGCATGTAGCTATCAAAAGCTTAGCTTATATTTTTTGTTTTAGTGGTGACCAATAAAGGTATCACCAAGCCTCTTTGGAATTTGTTTTTCTGGTCACACGGCTCAACCCATCTCCCATCTCAAGAGCAGTTCAGGCAGATCTTGGGTGCGACCTTCCACGCCAGGCTTGGTAGCATGAATTGGTTGATTTTGGCAATAGCTTGTAAAAGGTCCTCTCTCCTGTTCTCCTTTTTGCAAACTCATTCTTGAGTAGGGATGCTCGTGCATTTGTTGGCGCTCGTTGTAAGGAGAGGCTGCTCTGTTTTGTGGGTTGAGAGGCAGGGTGGCGAACAGCATGGCTGCTTTTGGTTGGGGTCGTTGTTGTTTTGGTGCCTTGCTGCCTGCCACCTCTCGGCCTCCCCATCGCTTTTTCCTCTCCGTAGTTACTACAGGCATTGTTTCACTGCCCCTGGCCCCACCACTGACACTTGTGCATCTCGGCACAGAACGCTTGTAACCAGTGGGCAGAAGATCAGAGCCGTTCATATTTCCGGAAGTAGCAAAGAAGTAAGGTCACTTGATATGTAAATTAAGGTGAGATGAAGTACAGAGTATTAAGGTTATCAGCAGTCCCTGCTGGAAGCAGTTTGCTGGGCCTGTAACCAGAGGGAAGACTCCTTGCAAAGTTTTAATGTATTTTTATCAAAGTCTTGGCACGTCCACACCCACACCCACACCCACACCCACACACACCAGGAAGTCCCTGGATAAATGCATGGGTTGCCTCTGGAACTGTGGGGAGGAGAGGGGTTGAACATGGAGACTTTGTTCATGAGCTCGGGTTATTTGGCAGCAAGAAGAGTTCCCAGCCTTGGGTTATTTGATCAAGAATGCATTTATACTAATGACACCAGCCGTTGTTCATTACGGTCATATATAGACACACTGATGCTTCATCAGTGGGATTTTATTTAGGGAAAACAAATGGAAATATATATATATATCTTTCTTCCTTGAAGTGTGCCACTCATTGTCTTATAAACAATGTCTAAACAAATAAATTATAAACAGCTTCTAAAACCCCACAATTATTTTATAAACCAATTTGTACGTATATACTTGTTTTGTCTTCTGGAAAATTTTATACATTAGGTCATAATAGTACGTTTTACGGAGGAACCGGAATGTTTTCTGGGTTTTGTGACTTAGGAAGTAAAGTACAATGAAGTGCTGGTTTGTCTGTCTTTTATGAATAATATTCTTTGCGAACCAGCAGCACACACACTTTTAACCAGAGCTGACCAAGAAGCAGACAAAACCTTACATTCAGTGTCCCTGTGGTGAAATGCACCAAGACTAGAGATGGGCACGACTAAAAAAAATGGTGTTTCATTTGTCGTTTGGTCGTTTAGGGGTCCGTTTCGGTTCGTTTTCGTTTTCGTGACTTTTTTGCAAAAAAAGTTGTTTTCGTTTTGTTAGGTAACGAAACGAAAAAACGAAAACGAAAAATTGCTGTTTCGTTAGCATTCTTTTTAGTTCAATGCATCTGCTGCAACGAAAACGAAAAACACGGCGAATTTGGTCGTTTCATTTTCGGTTTCGTTTATTAAAAATTTTTTGTTTCATTTTCGTTGCGTAACGAAATGAAAAAATGAAAACGAAAATGAAAAATCGCTTGTTTCGTGCCCATCTCTAACCAAGATTGTGCTTGAGGGGAAGGGGGGAGATGTTTTTTGACTGGCTGATAACATACAATCTGTTGAAGTCAAGACCTGTATAGGATTTGGATGAGCCAGTCGCTGCCAAAATGGTTGGGTCAGAATTGATGGTTGGAGTGTGACACCCATCAGACAAGAGTCATTAGGGCTGGTTGCGAGGGCACCTGGGAGTTACATCCGAAATACACCCGGGCGTGTTTGTGTTGCCCACGTCTCTTGGGGCATGCATGTTTCCTTGTTGGGCAATTGCCAGAAAAAAACAAGCCCCCCTTTTTTTTTTTAGAAAAAGGAAGGCAGGGAAGCTGATCACTGCTGCGTTACATGCAGCATCCTACTGGACCAAAGTGGGCAAGAGTAGACATTAGATCAGCTGGAACCACACTGAACTCAATTTTTTTCCAGCTTACAGGTGCAGGAAATTATTTAGGAAACTTCTCACCCTGGCCCACTTTATGCCGGCGTGGTTTCTTTATTCCCTGAGCTGGAGATTATTATTTTTCCTTAGCCTAATTCAGCTCCTCGCTTTCCCAATTCTGCCCCCCCCCCGGCTCTTCTGCCAGCCATCTTAGCTAGCAGAATGGTTCTGTGGGCAGATTTCTGAGAGCTGCTGGCAGATGTGGGTTCTGCAGCCAGAAGGCTCCAAACTCTTATTCAGGGTAAGGACAAACTGGCCGCTTTTGAACTAGAAGCACCACTACCGTCGCTCAGAATGAACCCAGCAGGGATCCAACCCTCCACCCAGCAGACTGGGAGATGTTGTGATTTTGAAAAAAGAAAAGAAAAAAGACCTTGAGCAAAACCTCGGTCCAGTATAAACATTGTACACATCTGATTGTTTTTCTTGTTGTTAAAAAAAAAAGTCATTCCATGAGAGTACCGAAAAGTACAATTTTTATTTTACTTCTCTTTCAAAATACTCTGTACAAATCTTTAAAGCACATGGGGACGTGGTTACTCTTGCCCAGTCCACCACCACAATCATGTGAGTATTCTGGGCAAGATTTTATTTTACCCCATAAGACACTTCCTCATCCCTCCCCTCCCGTTTTACAAAATACTTTATGCGTAGGAACATTTATAAATTTATCTCTATTTGACATCATATAAAATAAACTTAATATATAGCTCTAAACCTTTATTATTTTTCTCATCTGTTCATTTCCTTTCCCTTCCACACAACTAATATGTCACAATATATACAGCTTAGGTTAGATTCCATATCCGTTAAATCGTTCGGGCTAGATCAACCAGCCTTTTAGCTTATGTATGTACAATTTTGTTAAAAGTACAAGACTTTTTTTAAGGTGCCTGTGTTTTCCCGAAACCCAGAGTTGTGGTTGACAGTTTGTCTTCGATGCATATATGACAATGCATCGTGCTCATGTTAAATCACGCCGTACAAGATGTCACAGAGTCTCTCAGCCTCAGACAGAGTAAAAACGATTGTGGCACCACCTCCACTAAAACAGACCTTGCTACCAGCAGAAATGTCCAGGATAATTAGCATTCTCCAGTTCCATATACTTGGCCCTCACATTCTGAACACAACTCACACAGCAATAAACTTTGTTCACTTAAAGAGATTTTTTTGGTCCTCTTGAGGAGAGAGAGAAGGAATTTTTTTGTTTGCTTTTGTGCTAAATTTACAAAATCCCAGTGGTAGGATCTCTTGATACCAAGTCCTGCAGCAGGCTAGCTTAGGGGGTGTCAGGGCTCAAGGGACAACGCTGTATAGCACACATAAGACTGTCCCCCTAAAAGGAGCACAACCAGACAAATTGTGTGCCCTTGCTGACATTTAGTTTCTTCCACCTCATGCATGTCTAACGGTAGGCCCTGCCCTGCCCTGTTAACTGAGGGGATTTGAGTCAGAAACTGCTGCCAACTTGAGGGCAAGATGCTAGATCTTTACCATGATAACAAAGGGCGTTTATACACGACCCCTAAACTCCGGGGCAAATGGCTCCCAGCTCCGGAGCTTAAAAATGTTTCCCCACCAGCTCCGGAGTTTACAGGAAATTAAGTGCGACCCCGCCCACCTAAGCGCAACCCAGCGCACTTTTCAGCTACCTGCTCTTGGGAGGTGAAAATTGCTTGATGCGGACGTGCAGGGCTCTCCTCGCTTCTTTTTGTTGTTGTTTTTTGCCTCCCGCCCCTTTAAGAGAAGGAATCAGGAAGTGATGGGGCTCGGAGCAGCTTCCACCAGCACCGGAAGGAACCCTTTATTCTTTTGTCCCCTTTTTTCCTCCCTCCCCCCTCACGCAGACAGGAGCAAGGAAGTGCGGAGGGGTGGGGACGGAGGAACAGCAACGAACCCCCAAGATCTCTGGTCCGAATTTAAGGGGCCAGCGGACTTTAGGAGTCATGTGAAAAGGCCCAAAGAGATACAGAGCAGGTTCAAACTTCATAATGAGAGGAGATGCTTTTCAGCAGATGGTTTCTTTCACTCTTATCTAGGGCAAGATTAAAAGGGCACTCGGCAGTGACTTTCTGGTGTGAGATATATAGATACACACATTTAAAATGATGAAGCAACTAGGTACTTACTAATAAAGTGCATGGTTTGAGGAAGGCCAAAATATGTATCATATCATATATTAATTTTATTATTATGGGCTTTTTTCTAACTTATTTCCGCTCAAGGTTGCCGATTTGTGGGTTTTTTTGGACTCACAACATGTATACATTGAGTTAACGTCTAGATGCATTCCCCTCATCCTGTTAAATTAAAACAACAACAAACAACCCAAACTCTCTCATTCCTATTGCTAGGTCAGAATTTGGACAGTCCATGCATGGAGAATTTCTCCTCCTCCTCCTGCCTGTCCAATTCAAAGTGCTTGAGTGGAGGAAAGTACAGAATCCACATGACAATTACAGGACAGAAGAGAGGTTGGAGCCCTGGGCAGCCAGTGGTGCGGGGAGGGGGGGGTGTTCTGTGTGCCTCCCCAACTCCGCATGTTTCCACCTTCCCCTTTTACCCTGTCTCCCTGTTGTCCTGTTAACTGAAGTGGCAACAGATACACACTGACGAACAGCATGCTTCCAAAATGCATTTGGTTGGCACAGAGGTGCTTTTAAAGTGCATCAAGAGGTAATGAGGGCAACTCTAGAGGAAGTGCAAACAAGCATTCCATTCTCCACTCTTGGTCCCGGTCAGGATACTGGACTTCAGGTGAGAATGGGATGGTGGACACACAAGAGGGAGAGCATGCTCCTCTCCCTGAGACCAGAAAGGTAATGCTACTTACTTGAGTCATCCTGTAAAGGAATTCTTGGTCTTGGTTTCTGGTTTTGGGTTGGGGGGGGGCAGAGGGAGAACCAAGCAACACAGTAGGACCCCAGTATCCATGGCCTTCCCGTGGATAACAAAAAACATGGATAAGAGAGAACACCCCAAACCCCCCAAACTGCTGTTTTGCGACAGCTTGGTGTTTGGCTGATGTTTTACGACAGCAGCTTGACTTGCAGCTGCTGAATTATTTATTTCATTTTTCCTCTGAATAACTGAATCAGTGGTTAATGAATCAGTGGATACGGGGGTCCTACTCTAGTTCTAATTAGACACCGTGGTTTCTAATTGATAGTAGTGACTGATACATAGATATATCAGTCACTGTATATGAAGCAGATTTTGAACGCCTGGATGGTCAGAAGATAAGTTGTAAATCTATTTATTTAAACACAGCCGGGCTAATGCAGTGGTTCCCAGCCTTGGGTAACCCAGGTGTGCTTGGATTGCAAAATCCCCAAAACCCCAGGCAGCACAGCTGGTGGTGAAGGCTTCTGGGAAGTGTAGTCCAAGCACACCTGGGTTACCTAAGACTGAGGACCACTGTGCTAATATATATTCTGGTACCACAGGTTCTCATTTTCTAGGCCATGTATCTCAAACCTTTCTCCCACAAGAGTTCTTCTATGTGTCATGCTGGTGTCCCTCTGTGTGTTTGTGTATCGGGGGAATTACCATCAAAAGTGCAGCTGCTTAACAGCATTTTACGCTTGATATGGGAGCAAGGGAGGAAATTCTCCGTGTGGCCTGGCAGACTTGGCCCTGGATGGAGCGGGTGTCTTTTAGAACCTACCATGTGTCTTTTCTTGAATATTTCGGGGGACAGGGAGTGGATCTTGAGCAGCAGCTGGCTTTACACAACAGACAGATGTTTAGTGCTTTTTGTTTCTTGCAATTCATCCTGCCTTTTCTGCCAGGGTAGCAATGCATCTCCCTTAGCCTTCGGATGCACGCTGTCCAATATGCCAGTGTCCGCAAAAATCTGCGAGGAGGCAGCGGATTGCCAGCAGGCTCCAAAGACTCCAGGCCAGCCTCCACACTAAGGAAGAGTCCTTGAGTGCTATGTCTTTGAAGAGTACTTCAGAATGGCACCAAGGGACAGAGGAACGACGGTTTTAGGAGAAGATGCAGTTAAAGCCTCACAGTTAATCCTTCTCACCCTTTGGTCATAATAGAAGTTAGGGAACTCCAAGGCTGGGCTCCTAGGTAAAAAAAGCCAGGCTGGTTCTGTTATGAATCTGCGTCACGCTTTACAAGTTCCTTGGGTTTACTGTGTTTGCGTGCTATGGAGTGGGTTGCCAAACACCGACTCCTTTTAATGCGCAAGCCGTCTTCTCCCTCTGCTGATTAGCCATGGGTGGTTAAGGAGACCCAAACCACAATTTGAACCTATGGTTTGCTGCTGCCTTATAAGTGCTGGATTATACATAAACCATAGCTTGTTGTGACTGCCAAACCTGCAACCATGGCTTGCCCCTGGCTGCTCTCCCTAGCTACGTTTCCTGAAGCAAGAGATGACAAAAGGAATAGAAGAGAACCCACAAAAGTGACAAAGAAGACATAGTTCATTGGTCCGTAATCTGAGATGAAATCTGTGGCATAAGCAACAAATCCCAGTAAGCAAGAGCTGAAGGATGCCTTCCTGGTCCAACACTGCAGAGCTGAGGCTTTGCAACCAATGGTTTCCTTCTAACCTTCTTGACAAGCCACAGGTATTGACAATGGAGATGGAGGGTGAGGGGGTTAACCGTGTATTTTAATGTAGGAAGGGTGCTTAGTGCTGCCAGCATCTTGGCATATTTGCCACAGACAAAATGCTGTTCTACAATGTGTGTGTTGTGTCGTTACAGTCGTTACCGACTCTTCATGACTCCATATCCATTAGTTTTCTTGGCAGGAATACTGGAATTCTACTCCAGGCGCCTACAGCACCTGGTATTCCCTGGTGGTCTCCCATCCAAGTACTAACCAAGGCCGACCCTGCTGCTTCCGAAATCAGCTCGGATGTGCTTCGGCATCTAGGCAGCTCTGTTCTACAATGTATCTTAAGCTAATTCTTTCAAAGCTGCTGTTTCAACCCGGGCACGTGTTCTGCTGTCGCACTGCCGAGGACTAAATGCAGATGTTTGGATCCTGATCTGTCATTCTGCATTTCCTCTTCATTCACCTAAATGAGAACACTGGGGAGTGGGCTCAAGAAACACTTGGGGTCCCTGATTATTATTATTAATAATAATAATTGGCCCAGCTGCTCTTGGTGTTTAGGCAAGGTTAACATAACTCGCTGTGGCTAATTGTGGCATTGGACTATCTCGCAGTCACGTGTCTGGTCACGTGCCCAACGGCACACACAACTGGGCTACGCCGTGGCACCCCCTCACCAATTCTCACCACCAATTTACTTTTCCTCCTGCAGAAATGTGAAAGAAGATGGAGGATGGATCAGTTCTCCTCTCCCCATCTCATCCATCCTTTTCTTAATGCAAAGCCTTGCGGGGGGGGGCTGTATCAGGCTTTGCCTCTGAAAAGAAGACCATGCACTCATGATTCCATTCTCCTTTTAGAGATGAGCTGGGAGAGTTTAAAATCCTCCTACCCTTCCCCTCTGTAGCTGTGGGCAGGTGGTTTACAATGGGGCCAAGTGAAGTTCACCCCGTGCTTTTTCTCCTAAGACCAGGGTTGCTGGAGGTGGTGGTGGATTGCAATGCACACGGCCATCCAAGTGCATCAGTAGTTATCAGATTACAATACTGGTTAAACAAGGGCAGAGATGGGACACAGTCATGGAGCAACAGCCTGAGAATTTTCCGCATGTTGAAATACATAAGAACGATTGTTCATTTTCACTAACCTTTTGGCCCTGAACTTCTGATAATCCAATCCGTAGGGAAGCTGGTCTGACAACCCAAAAGCCTAGAAAGCCCAATTCTTTTTTCCTAATAGCCAGCAACGAATAAATTATTTTTAACCTCCTTAACCTCTTTTGAAATAAAAAACAAAGCAGGCCTTCTAAACAGCATTCCAGAGGAATTGGTGAGCACTGCCTTCAGAGCCTATGGGGTTTTTTTTACATAAAAATGTGCAAGTCCAGCACAGTTACATTTAAGAACAAAACAAAAATGCCCCTTACAATTAGAAGTATTCATTTTCCTTTGGAAACACATGGAACAGTAGGGGACGCTTTGGTATAGGCACCCAATGAGGAAAAATACTTTTTTCTTGTAAAAAAAAGTTATCTCTCTGATATATATATATACATACACACACACACACACACACACACACACACACACACACACACACACACACACACACACACACAGTTAAAATGACAATTTACAAAAATACAATTTATTGCCAACACTGCTGCCTTGTAACATTGCAGGTGTACTCATTAAGTGGAAACCTCCACTCTGCTAAGTAGCAAAACCAGAAAGTTTGCTTTTTCTTTGGGTGCCACTGTACCACCATGTAGAAAGTGTCACTGAACACAAATAAAAAGGGGAAGGCTTCTGCACCTCCTTTATATATATATATATAGGAGGTGCAGGAGCCTTCCCCTTTTTATTTGTGTGTGTGTGTGTGTGTGTGTGTGTGTGTGTGTGTGTGTGTGTGTGTGGCTAATTGGGGAGTAGAAATAGTTTAAATCTGTCCTTGATAACAAAAATAGGGGAACCATTTATATATGCTGTTATTTTAACTGAAAGGAGCTGGTGCCAACACGAAGAGAATTAGGCAAGAATGGTGTCATAAACAGTAGCAGCATTATCTGATTATCCAAAAAGGGGGAGATGCAGGGACCTTTTCGGGTCATGGGAGATACGTTCTATCATCCCCGTGTGAACTATTGTACCAAAATAAAATCTAGATACATAACAGAGAATAGAAAAAAAATCAATGTGATAACCTGCTGTTGGTTCTTGTTCAGTCTGTGTTCAGAGTGTTTCACAGTGAATGTCAACAAAAAGGTTTCTTTTTAACTGCCTGCAAGGAAAGACTTGGCAGCCCCCCTGCGTTCCTGTGCAGTTTCTCCTCCAAAACTCATCAACATGTAAATTTGACTGTTTTTTTTAAATAAACCAACCCTGCAAGCTAGAAATCCATCTACCATATTAAATGTATGGTGTTACAGCACACAAAAGTGACCGTGTTCTCCCCCTTCACCACCTGAGGAAATCAAAGGTTTTTTCCAGCATCAAGTGAAACTGGAACTCCAGGATCCCGTGAACAACAACTGGCAGGCGAGAAACTACCCTAAGCAAACTTGTGTCCTCCTCCTCGTCATCCTCCATAGCGAGACACAGGATGCAGGTGCGATATTTTTTGCTGCACACTGACCCTGCAGTCGAGGAGACCAGATTTGGCTTTTGATCCCGTTGTCCTCAGATGCCGTTCCTGGGTGCGTTTCTCTTCCAAACGCAAGAGGCCTCAAGCGCGACTCTCTTCCGACCCCAGCAGGGTCTTCCCGGGCTTGGCCCCAGTTCCCTTAAGGGGAAGCGTCTCCGCTGTTGGGCCGAACACGAGGGAAGCGCTCACTTCTGGCTCTACCCTCCGTGCTCTTTGCTCTTGCTCCAGCACAGCCGTCGTGTGCCCATGGTTTCCCTCCATCGCCATCTCTCCAGCCTTTTGGGCCTCAAGGCAGCTGCATCTCAGGCATGTCTTGCAAACCGCAAGGCTGTCCAGGCAGGTGGCGGCTCTGCAGCTGCTGCGGGTGGTGGAAATAACCCAGGGTGGCATTCTGTGGCGGGAGGTGAGCCTGCTGGAAGAGATGCTGGCTCTGGCATTGATCAGGTGCACTGTGCATCTGCAGGGGGACAACATGGGGCGACGTCAGAGTTGATTGCATCAACAGAAGCCTAGTGTCTAGATCAAGGGAAGTGATAGTACCACTCTATTCTGCTCTGGTCAGACCCTACCTGGAGCACTTTGTCCAGTTCTGTGCGCCTCAATTTAAAAAGGATGTTGACAACCTCGAGCGGGTGCAGAGGAGGGCTACCAGGATGGTTGAGGGTCTGGAGGAAATGTCTTATGAGGAACGGCTTAGGGAACTGGGAATGTTTAGCCTCTCTAAAAGAAGACTGAGAGGGGATATGATAGCTATGTTTAAATATTTGAAAGGATGTCATATTGAAGAGGGAACAGGTTTGTTTTCCATGGCTTCAGGGACTAGGACTCGGGGAAATGGTTTCAAACGACAGGAAAAGATATTCCATTTGAACATTAGGAAGAACTTCATGACAGTTAGAGCTGTTCGGCAGTGGAATATGCTGCCACGAAGGGTGGTGGAGTCTCCTTCTTTGGAGGTTTTTAAGCAGATGCTGGATGGCCATCTGTTGGAAATACTGTGATGGGGGTTCCTGCATGGCAGGGGGTTGGACTGGATGGCCCTTGAGCTCTCTTCCAACTCTATGATTCTATTCTAGGTGTGAACAACCTCTTCCTTGTACACTGGACCTGGCCAGGTAAGGAATGCCTTCCACCCGTGTGATTCATGAGTTTCTGCTTGAACATGACAAAGGGCAGATCAAATTATAGCCACTCGGTTGGCCTTTGGAAGCGAAGCAGGGACAGGCCTGTCAACTCTTTGGATGGGAGACCATCAGGGAATAACAGAGGCTTCCAGGTTGGGGCAGGAAAGAGTTGCACCTGAAAACCTGAGGAGCTGCTGTCAGTCAGAAATAAAACTGACCTTGATAGACCTGCCTTGAGTGTAAGGCAGGCATTTCCAAACTTTGGCCCTCCTGATGTTTTGGACCACAACTCCCAGAATTCTAAACTTGGATTGCCAATGGCAAAGGACTGTGGGAGTTGCTGTCCAAAACATCTAGAGGGCCAAAGATTGGACATGCCTGGTGTAAGGCAATGCCTTTGGTGTCAACACTCGGCAAAATTCAAAAAAATATACATATGTCCAATAAAGATCACTTAAAACTCTCAAGATTCTAACACAGAAGTGCTGAGTTGCGCTCCTGGCTGCGGACCCAGAAGTTGTGTGTCTCGATTAAAACAACCCACCTGTGTAGCTTTGGGAAAGCTTCCGGTCTAAATATTCCATACCTAATGCATCTCCTTAATCTTCACACCAACCTTCCCCTCATTATATATCAGCATAGAGTAAGCAGCTTGTAGGGCGTTTTTTGTCTAGATCAGTGGCTCTTGTCTTGGGTAACCCAGCGGTTCTTGGACTGCAACTCCCAGAAACATGGGCCAGCATGGCTCTTGGTGAAGGCTTCTGGGAGTTGCAGTCCAAGGGCACCTGGGTTACTGAAAGTCTGCAATATCTGGTGGATCTAGTAATCCTCCCTACTCCCTGGAAGCAGCCCTCCAAAACTTCAACCAAGCTCCTTCAGAGGTCTACCTAAAGATGGTGGAGACTGAGAAGGATGCCCCCTACACCACCCCGATGTTGAAATCCATGTAGGATCATATGGGGGGGGGGGGAAGAGCAGGCCTTCAGACAATCTGAAAAAAGAGTGAGAGCCACAGCCTTTCTTTGTCCTCCTATGAGCTCCCGGCCCTACTGCAAACACAAACCTCCACATGATTACCTGGAGGTAAAGGTGATGCTGTGGAAGCTGCTGTGGCTGCCACTGCTGCAGGGTGCTGGGGGGATGGGTTTGCGGCGCAGTGACATTGGCGTGTGGGATCATCACGGATGGGGTAAATATGGGAGATGGGGTTGGGGCACGGATAGTGGTGCATGTGATCGGTTGCATCTGGATGGCAGGCGGCAGACCCTGCTGGTCTTGGGTGAACCTGAAAGACACAAACAACAACCATAAAGGTACTGTATCCATGTTTTCCCCAAGTTTAGGAGGACAAACTAATTTTGCCAGTCTCCAAACTTAAGCCCTGGAATGGATCCGTAGCATGTTTATATACAGTAGGTGCTGGAGCTGGCTTAGGGAAAGAGTTAAAGACCTTAGATTGCTCCTGTAAAGTGCCTGCTTAAAACCCAGAATTGATTCACAGCACCCTCAAAACTGAACCAGCAGCTTGCATTGCCTTCAGTATAATACAGGACTGGCATGAGTGTTCATACATACAGTAGTTCAAATTACTAAAACAGTTTAAAGCCTTTTAAGTTGTATCAGGTCACATGAACTGGTCCAGCATTTTTACATGGATAACTTTATTGCCCTGCCCTGTTGTCTAGTAATCTCTAGAGCAAGTTGGAAATATATTAATTAACATATCGGTGAAGTTTATTTTGTACACTGAAAACCAAGAATAGGACGAAACTATTCCACAGAAAAACAGAGATAAAGCTTGAACACAAACTAAAATATAGGTGAAATAATAGAATTCTTAGGTTCTCCCTGAAGATTTAAGAAACAGGGAAACCATTAAACAGGAGGGGTAACAGCTCAGGACCAGAATCAGCAGTATACTTCCACTTGAAGGACAAAGGGCGCTCATTCAAAGATGAGAATGTACACATATTAGACAGAGAAGATAGGTGGTTTGAGAGAGGGGTCAGGGAAGCCATTCTTGTGAGCATTGAAAACCCCTTTCTCAACAGAGGTGGGGGCCTCAGGCACAGTCTATCTGCCACTTCTCAGGCTATGCTTTCAGCAATGCCTAGACAAATCAAAAATACTTCACACCTTCACCACCAAGGCCACAGCTGACGACCCATACTTGATCGGTTTCAACACCTTAGGCCAGTGAGGGTGAACCTTTTAGGGGCAGAGTGCCCACACGGCAATTCAAAACCCATTGATTTTTGGCAAAGTGCCGATACAGCAATTTAACCTGAATACAGGTGGCTGTGAAGGGGCAATGTCGGGTGCCCACAGAAAGGGCTCCGAGTGCCACCTTTGGCACCTGTGCCATAGGTTCGCCAACACTGCCTTAGGCTATTGTTCACCTTAAGGCTATTGAGACTGTTGTTTACCTAATGAGCCTATTCAGGCCGTTCATCATCTTATGAGCCTATTTCAGACCAGGAGGACAAGAGGTCAAAGTGACCCATAAAATGGAGGACTCACAATTAGCTTTCCTCAGACTGATGAAGCTGTTTGGATGAGCAACAAAGCGTTTCAGTCTCTCAAGAAAAAGAAGTCCAGTTGCCATGACTCAACTTCCAGCTATACCTGGGCTACGCAGACAGCATAAATAATGCAAATATATTGGCAAACAACATAGAAAGCCCAGGTGCAAAATCTACATTTTATTTAGTATGATCAACACACATAATTGCAATTATATCAATTATAACACAAAAAAGGGGCATCACACTTGATACCTAAATATACAGTGTTAATTCTGGACTTGATTTCCAGATCCCAAACGGAGTTGGAAGCCAAAACGGGGTCACACTTGGATCTAAGTGCGTCGTGAAGACGATGGCATCCACACACTTGTTTTTTCATGTTTTATGTGAAACAGTAGGAGTAAGAGAAAGAAATGGCAGACTAGAACTCCCAGAGTCACTAACAATTCTAACCATTTTAGTCTAAAAGTATGACTTTTATAAGCAACTGTTTTAAAAGGAAAATGTGAAATCGAAAGCAAGAAAAAGTTCCTTTCCTTTACAAGTATTTTGAAGAGCTTGAAAAGGGTGTTTAACTTGGAACCCAATCAATGCTAACTGAACAATTCTAGGACTTTTAGATAACCAAGAGAGTAGCTCTATTTTACTCACACAGCTTTTTAAATTCTGCAAAACAAGATGCACTAGCAAAAATAATAAGCCTTCCTAACAATGAAATTAGTACGAAAACTACAGCTGTCCTGCTTTCCTGCCTATCAAAGAGGAAAAAGAAAAGAATTTTTATCTGCATTTTCCTTGTTCTACAAGCCAAGTGGGCCCAGGATTGCAGCTAAGTTTTGAAACCCCTTTTGAAACCTAAGCTGCAATACTGGATTTGGAAATGAGGAAGAATACTTTTCTAGGAAAAGACTAGTTAATCCAAGTTGAAGTACATCATGCCAAATATGTGTCATATACATTAACCCACTGGGATGCCTGATCAACTTTATATTGTTGTTATTCTTTATAGAACTCTCTCTCTCTCTCTCTCTCTCTCTCTCTCTCTCTCTCTGTGTGTGTGTGTGTGTATACGTGTACATGTGCAAAACATTGGACTTTTCAAACACCTGTCACACCAATTCTGCACTTGATGAGCTGCTTCTATACTAGAAAGGACCCATGCTGTGCAGACCTGACTTTGAAAGAACATACAATTCTTTGGCGAGTGGACCTCAATTAAGCTCCTGCTAGGAAAATCCAAAGAATGAGCGGGCAAAGAACAGGGTAGGTGGGACTGCGGTTGTTTTTGCTCTCTGCAGGGTTGCTCCTTGAGCCCTGATTGGTCCCATCCCTACCGGACATCAAGGGCTGACCTAACGAGATCCTTTTGGGAAAAGAGGGGAAAACAAGCCCCGAACACGTGGCAAAAAAGGAGAAGGGGTTATATTTCATACAAATAGGGAGATATTTCCTTAGGACTGCAGTAAGGGGTTAAAGGGTTAAGCCTACCATATTGCAATGTGGTCATCATCGCCCTTAGGGTGACCACACAGCTGGGGAAGTGAGGAAGCTACCGGTTGAAATGCAAAGGTGCCTTGACCCCTGACCCCAGGCCTGAGTGGAGGACAGGGCAAGATTTGCATTACATGCAGTGGTTCTCACCTTTTGACGTCCTTGTTATGTGCCTTCCAAGTCGGAACCATCTTGATTAATTACTCTATAAAATAGGTCCCTGGGTCCTAGAGGCACAAATTTGGTGTGAACCTTCCTTGGACTCTCCCTTTAAGCCCTCCAAATTTGGGGAGATTTGGAGTTCAGGGGGGGGTTTGTATTATTCAACTTCAAAGGGAGTGCCCCTGGGAAAAAAATATTTCTAATTGTGATGTTATGTGTTTGAAAAATAGTGATCCAGGGCAGCTAGCAGCGTGGAATTACAGTGAAGTTTCCTCAAGCTCTCCCCTTTAAGCATCCCCAATTTGGGAGAGGTTTGTGGTACAGGGGGGCAAGTTATTCAACTCCAAAGGGAGTGCCCATAGGGAAAAATAATGATTTGTAATTTTAAAGTATTCAAAAGTACTGATCCCAGGCATCTAGCAGCCTAATCCTAACCCTAACCCTCAAGCTCTCCCCCGTAACCCCTTGAAATTTGAAAAGTGTTGGGTTTCAGAGAACGTTATTAAGCTCCAAAGGGGCTGCGGGAGGCACTTAATTGGAGAACTGAATTGGTTCATTTGAAATGGGAAAAAAATGATAGTTTGTTTCATTACTAACGAAACGCTGCTTCCCCAGTTCATTTTGTTTCATTCCGTTATGTAACAAACCGATAAATCAGCATTTCGTTTTTCGTTTGTTGCCCATCCCTAGTAGAAATCCTGTTGCTCAGTGCAAGAAATCTGTAACTTTCAGTCCATTCTTAGCCTTCACCATAAAGAGTTTTGCTATGATTCTTGGGGCAGAGGGCCACATACAACCTGCCTTGGTGTACTGATGCATCCTGATAAAAACTGAGGCAGAGACATTTTATTTGCCAATTAGGAACGGACTCAATGTTGTTGTTTTTTTAAATTTTTGCACTAAGCAACGGGATTTCAGCCATAGACACCAGCCAGGATGAAGCAAACCAGCAAAGCAACAAGTGGGAAGGAATCCATTCACCTCAAAAATAAAATAAAATAAAAATAGAGATACAATAAAGAAATCCTTCCATGTGATTCTCAGAGAGTCCAACTAGACATTACAAGAAAGGCAGATTCTCAATGATTAACCTGTCCCCCATCCGAAAACAGGATACCAGGTACAGTGGACCCTTGTATAACAAATGGTTTGTATAACATAAAATTTGTACAACATAAAAAATTCTGGAGATAGGGGAAATTTGCTTAACATAATCGCCTATGGGGTGAATCTGTACAACATAAAAATGGGATCACTCTGTTTTCAATGCATTCCTATGGGAAATTTGTATAAAGGAAATTTTGCTTAACAATTTCATTTGGAACGAATTAATTCCTTTATACAAGGTACCACTGTACTTGTCTTAGCATTCATACCTGAAAACTACACCATTGTTTACTTTCTTGCAGACATTTGCAACAAAAAGCATACTGAATGAAACAAACACAGGTGAGGAAAGCCATGTGCTAATACAAACAGATATATGTTTCCGTCGCTCTTGCAGGAACTAACTCTGGAGGGGGGGGGAGAAATCTCTTAGCTAGTTTGAGTGCAGAATACCTGCATCCGTACCTTAACGTCCGATCTTGGCTATAATCCGGCAGCTGTTGTCTTTCGCCGATTTCAGCTGCCATCGGAGTAGACACGGTGATGGGGTGGGTTTGGGGGAACACCATGGGGCTGTTGTACAAGGGCACTGAGATGCTCATTTGCATGGGGAGGCAGGCCTGCTGCACCGGGTTCCCCCTCACGACATGCTGCTTTGGTTGCAGCTGCTGCTGCGGCGGGGGTTGCTGCGACTGCTGCTGCACCTGATGTACAAAATGCACGGCCCTTGGTTATCGCAGGGGCATAAACTCTTCTTCGTTTAGTAAAGCAAAGCAAAAAGCAAAGTGTTCTGCTTATATACCGCCCCATACCACTACAAGTAGTCTCTGGGCGGTTTACAATTTTAAATTTACAGTGTGCAGGCTACACATTGCCCCCCCCCAGCAAGCTGGGTACTCATTTTTACCGACCTCGGAGGATGGAAGGCATAACCTTGAGCTCTGCTTTGAACCCAGGTCGTGAGCACAGTTTTACCTGCAGTACAGGCATTTAACCACTGCGCCACGAGGCGACTACCCTTCTTCCACAAAGAAATGTAATGTCATTTTTTAAAATGCACAACCTCAGCTATGTAGGGACCAGGTTAAGAAACCTCAGAAACTATTCAACCAACCAGAAACAAACCATTTGGGCAGTGGAGAAGCCTTCTAATTGGGCATCCAAAAATAAAAATAAAATCAGTTCCATATCTTAGCATTCTGAAGTTGAGACACGACCATAAAGAATCCTTAAGATGCCTAGGCATCCCTCTTTCACTAAACAACTATCGGGGTAGCGTACAACAACAAACATCCTATGCATTACGGTTTCCAACTTCAGGGCCTGGGCCTGAATTGGGTGCCTTTTTTTTTTTTGCATGCATGCATGTATCCCCATTTCACAATGTTGAAAAACCGCTCTTAAGATTTAGTTAGGGCCTTTTCACACGACCCCTAAGATCCGCTGGCCACTTAAATTCGGACCAGAGATCTTAGGGGTTTGTCGCTGTTCCTGCGTTCCCACCCCCTCCGCACTCCTGGCTGCTGGCTGCGTGAGGGGAGGGAGAAAAAAAGGAAGAAAAGAATGCCGCTCACCTATGTTCTGCCCTCCCGGCACTGTATTCAGATCTCTTAAAGGGACGGGGGGCAAAAAAAGAACAAACAGAAGCAAGGAGAGCCGGGCAGTCGCTACGTTATATCCGCATCAGGAATTTTCACCTCCAGAGAGCAGGTACCTGAAAAGTGCGCTGGGACGCGCTTAGGTGGCCGTGGTCGCACTTAATTATCTGTAAACTCCGGAGCTGGTGGGGAAACAATTTTAAGCTCTGGAGCTGAGAGCCATTTGCGGCTGAGTTTAGGGGTCGTGTACAAAGGGCCTAACTGAATTTTAATCTAAAAAAGGAGGGGTTTATACTATCAGAATTTTTTGGGGGGGATGGGAGGGGTTATACACTAAAGTTACCTATACTCCAATAAAGAAGTGTACTTGCCATTTTGGCTGTGATTCCCATCTTTTACCTAACTGAGCGTCCACAGACCAGTGATCCTCTGGGTGAAAAACTACTTTATCTTATTGGTTTGAGATCTAACACTCAAAAGTTTCATGGGGTGCCCTCTAGTTTTAGTGTTGTGCAACAGGGAGAACAGTTTTTCCTTACTGACATTGTCTACACCGTGTATGATTTTATAAACTTCAATCAGGTCACCTCTTAGTCGTCGTCATTCAAGAGTGAAGAGGGCCAGCCGTTGCAGCCTCAGATGGTAAGGAAGGTGTTCCAGTCCCCTAATCATCCTGGTTCCCCTCCTCTGCACTTTTCCCATTTCCATCATATCCTTCTGGAGGCATGGTGACCAGAACTGTACACAATGCTCCAGATGGGGCCTCACCATAGATTTATAAAGAGGCAAAACAACACTTGCTGACTTATTTTCTATTCCCTTCCTAATGATACCTAGCACTGAGCTTGTTTTTTTCACTGCTGCAGCACACTTGGTCAACACCTTCATTGAGCCGTCCACCAGGACACTAAGGTCCCTTTCCTGGTTTGTTTCATCTGGGTTTAGTATTATTTTGCATTTTGAAGGCGGATAGACCTCTGCATGAAGAAAACTGGTTGTTACCTCGGATGATGTGACACAGGGCTCCCTGAGGAATTGTGGAGATGAGGCCAAGTGTGTGCCACAGAACGGCTTTGGCCCCATGAGGCTCTGTTGCTGGGACTTCTTTGAAGGGGTGGGTCTGGTCCCTGCCGTTGCTGTTTGTTGCTGGGAAGGCCTCAGTGGGCTCTGATGCTGTACGCTGTTGAAAACCATGGGCACAGGTTGCTGCATCAGCATCTGTTAGGAGAAAGAGAAGTAAAGAAGGAAGGAAGGAAAGAAAGAAAGGAAAGAAACAAAGGAGGGAGGAAGGAAGGAGGGAGGGAGGGAAGGAAGGAAGGAAAGAAAGAGAAAGGAAGGAAGGAAGGAAGGAAAGAAAGGAAGAAAGAAAAGAAAAAAGAAAAAGAAAGAAAGAAAGAAAGAAAGAAAGAAAGAAAGAAAGAAAGAACAATATGGAAATGAATTGAAGATAGACAAGTATTATTCTGGGTTTTCACCAAATTTACCTCTTCTGCACATGGTCTCGGACATTCATTCAGGCACTTGCAGTGGTTGCAAAGACATCCCATGCATGTGACATTATTAATGCATCATTAAAATGTGAATGGCTAAGGAAGGCCATATACAATTTGAAAGAGGTTCACAATTGGGAAACGTGCTGGGTGTGTGTGCATGTATCAAGGAAACTGCTTCTGTTCACTATGGAAAATGCTTTCAGAAAATGTCCACAAGTTTTCAGGGGAAAACAAACAAAATTCTCCAACCTAAAATCACATGGGATTTTTATGGGGTCAGATGCCACCAGTATGGCGATGATACCCAGCTCTACCTCTTCTCACCTCCGGGTTCTAAGGGAGCTACTATCTCAAATTTATGTGAGGGTTTAGCTGCAGTAATGAACTGGATGAGGATGAACAAAATGAAACTAAATCCAGACAAGACAGAGGTGCTCCTGGTCACTCGAAAGGAAGAACAAGGGATAGGGATGCAACCTGTTCTGGATGAGGTCACCCTCCAATGGAAAAATCAGGGACGCAGCTTGGGGGTGCTCTTGGACTCATCCTTGGGCTTGGATGCCCAGGTCACAGCTGTGACCAGGAGCACATTTGCACAATTAAGGCTAGTACGCAAGTTTCACCCTTTTCTTGAGAAACCAGCTCTGGCCACGGGGACACATGCCCTAGTGTCATCTCGGCTGGACTACTGTAATGCGCTCTATGTGGGACTACTGATGAAAACTCTCAGGAAACTTCAAGAGGTCCAAAATGCAGCAGCCAGACTGCTGACTGGGGTGGGATACAGAGATCACATTACACCCCTATTAAAGCAGCTCCACTGGCTGACAATTAGCTATCGGGCACAATTCAAGGTGCTGACCTTGACCTACAAAGCACTGTACAACCTGGGTCCTAGCTACCTGAAAGATCAAATCTCACAGTATCAACTGACTCAGATGTTAAGGTCATCTGGAGAGACCTTTCTCTCCATCCCATCACCCTCACAGGTACGACTCTTGGGAACCCATGAAAGGACCTTCTTGACTGCTGCACCCAGACTCTGGAACTCCCTCCCACTGGAGGCCAGGACTGCCTCATCTCTGTTGTCCTTCTGGAAACAGGCAAAGACCTTTCCCTTCAGGCAAGCTTTCCCTGAATAATGGTCTACCATTATGTGTCTTTTATATGAATCTGTAGGTTCACATAGACTTTGTGTTTACTTATATCCTTGTAGCTTTAATGTAATTTGTCTATTAATGCTGTAAGATGTCCCTCAATTCCTTGTTCTCAATACTTGAACATGTCTTAATTGGAGTGGACTGTATATTATCCCTCATTACTGTAAGCCGCCTTGGGTCCTTTTCAAGGAGAAAGGCAGGATAAAAATACTCTAAAATAAATAAAAATAAATCGCTGGCAATGGACTTTGGGAATGCATCAAAAATTCTCCTGAAAGACAAGGAGGCTTAAAATTAGGGGAGTCTGAAGACTTAGAGGTGGTGATGAATCAGATATCAGTCTGGATGGTAACAGAGTTCTGCAAGATGCTGAACCTGTTTAGGAAACATGATTCAGCACCTTCATTAGCTTTTGTAAAGTTTGGATTAAAACGTGGAGCAGAATTACCTTCTCACCGCTATTACATCTGTAGACATCCGTGTCCACATCCACACCCGACATCTTACATAAAGAGATTTTTACAATTCCTTGGACCTATTTTGCAACAGTTACAGTGGCGGCAGAGAGTGAGCCTCTTATACAAGTAGGGCACTAACTAGAATGGCCACTAGATGTCACCCTTCCATCAAAGCAAAAAGGGGTTAGAGCCATGTGACCATCACATAACACAATTGCAAAAATAGGTTACAGGCAATCCCTTTATAGGCCTCTAATAAAAATAAAAAGCAAAGAACATTGCAAGCTGTCACCCTGACTCTGAACATATTATCACAGTATCTGTCCAAAACTAAAATGCATTTAAAAGAAAATTCTAAGCTAGATAGCCTAGTGCTTGACTCAGTAAAGTATAAGGTAATTTTTCTACCATTCCATCATGGAAGAGACCCAATCTCTGAAATATGGAGGATTCTGTATAAAACAAACTGGTTGCATTTGTCATGAATAATCATCACATGCAGGCTGGGATGGTTTAAAAGAGTTTATATTCCACCTGACAATTTTAGACCATAAATGACATATGAATACAGTGGTGCCTCTTAAGACAAATGCGTTGTAAGACAAAAAAAATCGCAGGAAGAAAAAAAAATCCGTAAATAAGCAATGCTTCGCGTGACAAAAATTCCCTATGAGATGCTTCGAGAGAACTAAAACCGTTCTGCATGTATCCAGGAGAAAAATTATTATTTTTGTCTTTATTCTAGCCTCCAGAATGGATTAATCTGTTCCCCAGTGCATTCCTATGGGAATTCACAAAATTTTCATTAAATGAAGCGACCCATAGCCCCTGGAACAGAATAATCCTTTTTCATTGCATTCCTATCGGAAATCGTGTTTTTGTAAGACAAAATTTTCTTTAAATTATCCTGTAGAACAGATTAAATTCATTTTAAGATGTACCACTATCTAGGCAAAGGACATTGAACATATTTGTGGACTAGTAACTTGGTTAGAATTGTGCAGCATTGCCAATTAAAGTGTTCTACTTATATACCGCCCCAGTCTCTGGGCGGTTTACAATTTTAATTACAGTGTGCAGGCTACACATTGCCCCCCCCAGCAAGCTGGGTACTCATTTTACCGACCTCGGAAGGATGGAAGGCTGAGTGAACCTTGAGCCTGCTACCAGGGATTGAACCCAGGTCGTGAGCACAGTTTTACCTGCAGTACAGGCATTTAACTACTGCGCCATTTTATGTTATACAAATTCATTCCAGAATGCTGCATGCAGGCTTTTCACTTAAAAGGACAGGTCATGAGTGCGTGGGGATGGTTTCCCCCAGGGAAATGGAGGCACACCAACATGCATATCCACGGGGCTGTTGTCGTGGTTTGGATTTTCACCTCTGCCTGGTAAGTATTTGCTAACATTTACCAAAGTGGGCAAGCTCTGTTTCCTCCCATATCATTTTGGTCCTCCGTCGCAAGGTCATCCAAGCACAAGATCGAGCCCATGTGTCTGAATGGGGCTGAGTCACCTAAACCTACCTGCAGGTTGGAGTCTTGCACCAGCTGGAGCTGTTCCTTGATCACGTGCAGTTCCTCTTGCTGGGTCTTGATGTCCGCCTGCAGGATGCGCGTTCTCTCTTCCAGCTGTTCCTTCAGCTGATGCATCATCCCCATCTGGGCAGGGAAGTGATACACGGGCTGCAAGCACAGGAGGGACGGACACGTAACCCACCGGGATCTTTTGCACAATTCTAGATGGCTGACACTGGAGAAGCCGATGCTTGTGCATGTGGAACATAAGCATTTAGCTATTTACTTCAAAACCATGATTGTTTTCAATAAATGCCTAGTCAATGGTTAGTCATAAGACTAGGTCATCACCAGTATATCCCATTCATTTTTGTGCCTTTTCCCATAATAATATACTCTGGGCTATGCTTATTTCACAAGACTGTAAAGAGACCCACTGTAATGAAAAGATTTGATTCCATAACTTATGAGCAAAATGCTGGAACCTGAGAATTCCTCCTTTCTTTACATGGCTACAAACCCATTTAGGTGCTTTATAAAGAAAGCTGGGATTCTCAGGTTGCTGTTTTTTACTTATGAATTTTTGTCCCCAAATATTGGTAAAAAGATATCAGACGTATACTTGAACCTACGAAGCAGTCTCATCTTGTCTCTTATTTATTTATTTATTTATTTATTTATTTATTTATTTATTTATTTATTTCTATACCGCCTGTCTTCTGAAGGAACTCCGGGCGGTTCACAACAGTTATATTTATATTATTTATATAGTTTATTTATATATGAAACTTCAGGGGATAGAAGAAGAAGAAGAAGAAGAAGAAGAAGAAGAAGAAGAAGAAGAAGAAGAAGAAGAAGAAGAAGAAGAAGAAGAAGAAGAAAGAATTTTGAGTCTGTAGTGATGTCAAGTCAGTTCTGACTTATGGTGACCCTTTCTAAGGTTTTCTAGCTAGACAAGACTCAGAAGTGGCTGACCATTCCCTTCTTCCGGGGTTGCCCAGGGACTGTGCAGCTTGCCCAAGGCCACACAAGCTGGCTCTAGTTATAAGAGGTACAGTGGAGAATCAAAACTCCCCATCTCTGGCTCTGCAGCTGGAGTCCTAAACCACTGAGCTATCCAGGCAGCTTGGGGGTAAGAATCAGTTTAAAATAGTCTAAGAACCTTGATGGGCTATGTGCGGCTGGCTAAGGGGTCAGATCCTTTGCAAAGAATTGCTTCCTTGGAAGTAATTGTTTTTATGCAACAACTGAGGCATAACTAAATTACATTATGACTGGGATGCAACAAAGGATCGCTCCATTCCTTGTGCAATGTAACCAATTTTTGTAACTGGCTTGGGTGCTAAGGTCATCAGGAGAGGCCTTTCTCTCCATCCTGCCATCTTCACAGGTGCATCTCATAAAAACACACAAAAGATTATTCTATGTTGCTCCTCCAAGACTTTGGAACTCCCTTCCACTGGAGGCCAGGACTGCACCATCTCTGCTGTCTTTCTGGAAGCAGGCAAAGACCTTCCTCTTAAAGCAAGCTTTCCCTGAACGATGGACTATCAGTTATATGACTTTTTAGATGGATTACCAACCATATATGATTGCATTGACTGACTTCATAAGTACACCTGTGTTTCCATGTTAGTTTCCACCCCTCATTATGGATTTTTTTTCTTTTAACTGTTCATGTGCTCTTTTTAGTTTTGCTGTTGCCTTTTAATGTTGAAAGATGCTTTTTCTAAGCCTCTGTTCTTAAGCTTGGATATGTCTTAAACTTCTGGGCTGTATATTGTCCCTCATCCTTGTAAGCCACCTTGGGTCCTTTCCCATGAAGAAAGGCAGGGCAAAAATATTCAAAATAAATAAATAAATACATTCCTTACAAGATACACAGAAGCAACACTATAAACATTACAGTCTGGTCTGGAAAAAGTACTGCCTGGCTCGGGGCAGGAAGAGTTTCTGTATCCAAACAAAGGGAACTTTTCTAAACTCTGTTCTATATGTGTGTCTTTCTTCCTGAAAACATATCGGTTTGTTCAATGCTCAAAACGTTGCTATTTGTCTCCCAGGAGCTGCCAGTAATCAATCAAAGATGGAAGCAAGGGCAAATGTGCCTATATCACAAGGCAGTTCTATCACACATTGCACAAAACTAAATGTTACCAGAAAAGAGGTGAATCCGTTGTCAGGATCCACCGGGCACTCCCAGTGAGAGTAGAACAATTGAAGCAAGTGTCCTTACATAAGTGTTGATTCTATTATGTAAGTGATGATTCAGCAAGCCTATTCTAGTTGAGACTCACAATTGTAATGGTGAATTAGGCCTATCGTTTCTATCCTGCTGTTGCACCAAACAGAGATAAGGCTAACGTACCATCACCTTTGGCTGAACAGGAGCAGTGGGCTGGGCCATGTGATGCTGGCTGAGATGTTCTGTCGGTGTTTGAGGAGTTAATAAGCCTGGAAAAAGAAAGAAGATAATGATAGACCAGAGTGAGTCCAAATCAAGAAAGAATATGATTGGGTCATTCGCTCTCAAACTAATTGGAGACTTCCTCGTTGTCCAAGAAAAAAATCTTGACTGAGGGCCTTTTCACACGACCCCTAAACTCCGCGGCAAATGGCTCCCAGCTCCGGAGCTTAAAATTGTTTCCCCACCAGCTCCGGAGTTTACAGAAAATTAAGTGAGACCATGCCCACCTAAGCGCGTCCCAGTGCACTTTTCAAGTACCTGCTCTCTGGGGGTGAAAATCCCTGATGCGGATGTAATCTAGTGAGTGCCGGGCTCTCCTCGCTTCTGTTTGTTGTTTTTCTTGCCCCCCCCGCCTCATTTAAGAGACAGGAATCAGGACGGGGCAGCTTCAACTGGCAGAGGGAGGTGAGCCTGCATTCTTTTCTCCCTTTTTTTTCCTTCCCCTCACGCAGACAGCAGCTAGGAGTGCGGAGGGGGTGGGAACACAGGAAGAGCAACGAACCCCCAAGATCTCTGGTCCAAATTTAAGTGGCCAGCGGATCTTAGGGGTTGTGTGAAAAGGCTCTGAGATGGTCAAGATGTACCCGTCTGGAATGCCATCAAGAGGGTTCAGGTGATCAGATGCTCCTTTCTATGGAAACAACAATCGACACACTCTGATGCAGAAATCTAACACGTCAGGGACACAAGGGTCCAAGCCGAGTGTCTTGCTTAGCTCTGCAAACTTTCTATGTGCAGTGAACAGTTCTGCATGGAGGTACGGTCTGCTCCAGATACCCTGCCCTGTAACAGTAAAGTCTGCAGCTTTGCTACCTGAAGAAAATTTGGGCATCTTAAATGGCAGCTGTGCAGCAGAAGGCATCAAAACAAGTGCCCAGTAATGCCGCAGAAGACAGAAGAACACTACATTTCTGGGAATGCGGCAATGTAATTGCCCCACAGTCTTTTTTTAGGATGCAAATGACAATAGCTTACCGTATTTTCCCGTTTATAAGACATCCACATGTATAAGATGCCCCCCTGTCAAATTTATTTATTTATTTATTTATTTATTTATTTATTTATTTATTTATTTATTTATACAACTTATATGCCGCCCACTACCCAAAGGTCTCTGGGTGGCTTACAATTAAAATGAACAGTTAAAACAGTTAAAACGTTAAAAAGGCAATGGACAATTAAAACAATAAAAACATTTAAGCACAGAACACTAAAATTGCCACCAGGACCCACAATCTAGGTAATGTCAATTAATTTCCTACCCTAAATTACAATTTCACAACTAGGTGGCAATAGCCTAATGATCTCAACATTTTAATTTGTTTTAATTTTATAGACATTTCATATATTATGTTTTGTATAACATAAAATCTGTACAACATAAAAAAATCCAGAGATAGGGGAAATTTGCATCACAGAAGTGCCTATGGGGCGAATCCGTACAACATGAAAATGGTCGCGATTAGGGATTACTCTGTTTTCAATGCATTCCTATGGGAAATTTGTATAAAGGAAATTTTACTTAACAGAATTTCATTTGGAATGAATTAATTCCTTTATATAAGGTACCACTGCATTCTAGACAATTTTAAATTCTGCAGTGCAAAGAATGGAGCTTGGGGCGTGCTTCCTTTTGAAGCCAGGCTGTCAGAAGTATCCTACACCAGCAGCTATACTTTGAAAAGGTCTTATAAGTCTACAATAATATTAGAATAATCCTGGAACTGCATTGCTGGAAAGGCCCCTATGGATCATGGAGTCCCGGCCCCTGTCAAAGAGGCCCTGCGGGGAATCAAACTCCCAACCTCTGACTCCGGAATCACTGAGCTATCCAACAGTTCCTTCCCTGCCACAGAAATGTTTGCAGGTTTCTCACCCTGGGTGTGCATCCTTTCCATCCTTCCGCAGATCAGTTGACCTGCACACTGTAGGGCTTGGCCGGTATATAAGCAGTGCGAGAGTTTGTTTCTACCTGTGTGATCCTTCTGCAGATCAGTTGACCTCACTAGGCTTGGCCGTGCGAGGATACCCTCTATTCACTGTTCCCCATAACATCAGCAAAACCATCAAAAACAAAACAAAAGAGTGCCATTTGCTTTTGACAGCAACTTAGTCATCAGACACTGACATAAGGTAAAACGTACCTAAGGGCTATGCAAAACTTCCCCTGCCATTTTCGGGAAATCAGCCTGCTCGTTAAAAGGGCACGAGCACACCAGATATCTTTGTTTCTCTCCCCAATAGCCCACAGTCTCTGTGGCTGGTCAACTGGAAAGACCAAAAGGCTGAGTCAGAAGACACCTTTGCCATTAGCTCCCTGGGGCGTTATAAAAGAGCCTGGCCGCCCAGCAAAATGTCAACAGAGCAGTGGCACTTTCCCATTGGCCCCCTGAAGACCTTTGGCTCTTCTGCTCTCCTTCCCTTCCTTGGTCCAAAAGTTCTCAGCGCGGTCGCCGCTGCTTACCGGGGTGCTGCTGGTGGAGGCCAGCCTCAGAGGTGCCTTTTCGGATTGCCCCATGGGTAACGACGGCCTGGTTGGCGTGCTGGCGTCGGTGTGCCGTACAGAAGACGTGGCTGCAAAAGAAAAGGGCAATGAAAGCGATGACATTAAAAAAGCCAGATTCCAAAGCCTCTTCCCACTGTATGCCTGATCTTGAACCCACTCAGGAGTAAAGATATGGCAACTACTTTCATAGCAGCCAAAGAGATGGACAACCAAAGGTCCCTTAAATTTCAGGAACACAATGAGGCCACTGAGTTGGCTCACATTTCTCTGCGCGCTCCTGGCACCTTTTCTAAGCACACATATTTATTTACCGTATATACTCGAGTATAAGTCGACCTGAGTATAAGCCGGGGCCCCTAATTTAAACCCAAAAAACTGGGAATATTTATTGACTCAAGTATAAGCCTAGGGTGGGAAATGCAGCAGGGCCTGGCAACTCCTCCTTTGTGAGCTGTGTGTGTGTGTGTGATGTTTAAAATGACTTTTAGCCACTGAGGCAAGTGCTTGAGTTGGTGGCTAAAAGTCATTTTAAACATTGTTTTAAAATGACCTTTAAAAAAGTCATTTTAAACAGGGGGGGGGTTCAGGAGAAGTGGCGCACAATATTTAAAATGACTTTTAGCCACTGACCCAAACTTGCCTCAGTGGCTAAAAGTACTGACCTGAATATAAGCCTAGGACCCCTTTTTTCAGCCCAAAAAATAGGGCTGAAAAACTAGGCTTATATTCGAGTATATACAGTATTTATTTTAGAGTATTTTTACCCTGCTTTTCTCCTTGGAAAAGGACCCAAGGCGGGATTATATACAGTCCAGTACAATTAAGGCATGTTTCACGTGTATTTGAGAACAAGGAATTGAGGGACAACTTACAGCATTAATAGACAAACATTACATTAAAGCAACATGGTTATAAGTAGTCATAAACACAAAGTCTATGTGAACCCACAGATTCATATAAAATATACACCCAGTCTTCTCCCCACCTTACCCCATTCCCCCAAAATACACATGGGGGAGGGGGGACCTAAAATCCACCCGTGTCACTTTCCATGCAGGATCAAAACACCTCTCCCCTCCCACCCCAACAAATTAAAATGTTTTGTGAAGTTCCTTGATATGTTCTTAGTCAACGCATCAACCTCAAACCACCACCACCCCTCTCAGCTCCAGTAAGCTGTAAGGAAACAATATAGCACTGCATTTAATTTGCAGCTAGCCTAAGTTGGGTCTAATTTAAACTCTTTCACGGCAATCATATTGCACTGCAATAGCGGCATTGTATGCGTGGAATAGTGGAATACAAGGTCCATTCATGCCACATCTCTTAAAGCCCTGAATGTATACTTGACTCAGCCTTCCATCCTTCTGAGGTCGGTAAAATGAGTACCGTGGTGGCAATGTGTAGCCTGCATACTGTAATTAAACTATAAACCAGCCAGAGACTACATGAAGTGGTATGGGGCAGTATATAAACAGAACACTTTTGTTTTTGCTTCTACCTCTCTCTTTCTCAAACCATGCATGCGACAACTTGTGATCTAAATCTATGCACCGAATGGTTTCCATCTGGTGGAAGGAGAGGCCTGCTGGCTTGGGACAGTGGGCCAAATGTTCTTTTATGTCCAGCATCTTGCTTCCAATGAAGTTCAGCCAAATACTGTACCTCCAGAAAGCCCATAAGCATAACAGTAGCAGGCCTCCCCTGTTGTACATCTCCAGGATCTGTTGTCATGCCAAAAGCAGGAGCAACTTGCCCTAGTAACACTTTATAACCCTAAATATGCTGATCTTATCTGACTTTGACAGTTAAGACCAGTCCGGATTACTGTAGGTAGCATTTGGCCCACCATGGAAAATTAAGTTGTTGTTTTTTTTAAAGGAAAGAGTGATTTGATGGAATGGCGACATCTTGCTCTGCAGAGTCCACCGGTGCAAGGGGAATGATGCCAGCAAAAGCAAAGCAAAAAGTGTTCTGCTTATATACTGCCCCATACCACTACAAGTAGTCTCTGGGCGGTTTACAATTTTGATTACAGTGTGCAGGCTACACATTGCCCCCCCCCCCAGCGAGCTGGGTAATCATTTTACCGACCTCGGAAGGATGGAAGGCTGAGTCAACCTTGAGCCTGCCACTGGGGACTGAACCCAGGTCGTGAGCACAGCTTTACCTGCAGGACAGGCATTTAACCACTGCGCCACGAGGCTCAGATCATCAAGGGTTTCAGGGTGTGCATCACTCACTGTGTTGCATCCCCAAACTGTAAAAGGAATCCATGAACCAGTGGTAGTTTGTTGTTGTTGTTGTTGTTGCTGCTGCTGCTGCTGCTGCTGCTGCTGATGATGATGATGATGATGATGATGATGGCAGGGTTGCAAAGGCAGTGCTACACAACAGGACATCAGCCCACAAAAATCAACTTATTTTGCTCCTGGGTCAACTTTGGATGCTTAAGGAGTAACAGCTGGGCCTCCCTGGACCACTGGCCCATAGTTCCCTGCTCCAGAATCTACTGCTCAGCTCCATCCTTAGAAACAGGGGTGGAGAAAGACAATGGAAACTGGAGCCAGGAGGAGCTGAAAGGTTTGCTCTGACCGATTCACTCTGGAACATCCACCTGCTGCAATAAAATGTTCTCTGGATATCACCGGGATACATACATGCCGAGTCTGAAAGTGCTGTGTGCGAGGATCGACAGGAACTGTGAGATGAGACGGACACCCTTTCACGACTGGTTTCTTGAGTGGTGACACATTGCCGGATGTCGATGTAACTACCGTGGCTCTGAAAGGAATCAAAGCCAAGGAAAGATGGTCATATTATTAGCAGCAGAAAACAATCTGCACCTTGAAAAAAAGCATACACAGAACACAGGAAGAGAAACAATAAAGCGACTTTCTTGTGCTACAGAAGATGTGGTGATGGCATCTAGCCTGGATGCCTTCAAAAGGGGATTGGACAGATTCCTGGAGGAGAAGTCCATCACAGGTTACAAACCGTGATGGAGATGTGTCATCTCCAGGCTTAAAACCAGAGGTCTTCAAGAGCCAGATGCAGGGGAGTGGTAGCAGGAGATAGATATCTAGTCTTGTGTGCTCCCAGACTCATTTGGTGGGGCCACTGTGAGAATACAGGAAGCTGGACTAGATGGGCCTTTGGCCTGATCCAGCATATGGCTCTTCTTATGTTCTTAGAAGGTGTATGGATTCACTGGAGCCCAAAATTATGGAGTAACTACATCCACTGGAGTACCTGGTACTCAAGAGACTCTGCAAAACTTGTATGTTTTCAGCTCAGTTAACTGTATACATGTGTGGCTCTTCCCCTGCTGATTAGCTCCTATTAGAACCCCCCCTCCCAATATGGGAAGGGAAGAGACAGGTAAGCCAAAGAAACTACCTGGTCTTCATTTGTGCATTGGAAGGCAAGTGTCCTGTGGTGGGAATCATGCTGCTTAGCATGATAGGTCACAATTAATGAAGGCACATTGAATCAGTCAAGGGGTTGACCGGTCATCAACTCCTCCATGCCTTCTATTGGTTGAAATGGCTCTATCCCAATTGCAATGTCCCATAATAAGCAACGGGAATTCAGCCTCTACGTATTAAGTGCATACAGGAACTGTGGCTTTCTGTCTTTTGTTTCCCTAATTCTCTTCACCCATCATTGCTGGTCTGCAACAGATCCTTGCCTATAAATAGCCTCTGCATGCCTTTACAATTAGCTGCCTTCTGCCCTGTCTTCCCCAAGAGGTCACAGTTGCTTGGATTTCAAAAGACAATGCACAATGAATGGATGAATGAATCAGCCAGGACGAGGCTGAAAAGGACAACCCATTAAAGAAGGGAAAGGGAGGAGAGGGAAAGAGAAACAGGGTCTTTTATGGGGGTGTTCTTTACCAGCATTTATGGCCTTATAAAAAGTGCTTTCTATCGGGATGTGACAGCCAAACAGGAATACAGGTGTCTGAATGCTTATAATTAGGTCACTGTTCCAGTTAGACTACCTAAAAATCAGCAAATGGAATGAAATCCATGCAAAGCCCATGTGGTAAATATATTCGGGGAGTTGGGGCGGGGGGAGAGACACAGTATTTATTTCCAGCTTCTAGTAAAAATGAATTGAAGAAAACAGAGGAAAATAGGTTGCAGCTTTATTGCCAAGGGGAGAAAAAAACATCAAGCAATTTTGATCACACATGCGAACTCCTGTGATGGTGCCAGGCTGTAATCTGATTTTTTTTTTTTGCATGTGCTGAACAATTATGCCAATGTGTTGTAGAGATATAATTTCCTTGCTTTTGATTATATGGTTGGGGCAAAATATTAGGGCTAGGGTGGAGAATGTAGATTCCTAGTGTGGTATAGTGGGAAGAGTGATGGGTTAAGACTCTGGAGAACAGGGTTCAAGTTCCCACTCAACTCTGGAAACTCACTGGGAGAGTGGAACTGGTAAAACCATTCCCTAAACATCTCACTTACCTTGAAAGCCCCATTTGGGTCACTAAAAGTTGGTTCTGCTTTGACAGCACACCACCAACCCCACCACCACCACCACAACAACAACAACAACAACAAGGTGGAGAACATGGAGATCTCTAGAGTTGTTAGATTCATTGACAATAAAGGGTGTTTATACACGACCCCTAAACTCCGGGGCAAATGGCTCCCAGCTCCGGAGCTTAAAAATGTTTACCCACCAGCTCCGGAGTTAACAGGAAATTAAGTGCGACCACGCCCACTTTAGCGCGTCCCACCGCACCTTTCAAGTACCTGCTCTTTGGAGGTGAAAATTATTTGATCCGGTGTAACGATAGTGAGTGCGGGGCTCTCCTTGCTTCTGTTTGTTGTTTTTTGGCTCCCGCCCCTTTAAGAGCTACTTTTACAGAGACGAGAGGCAGAACGAAGGTGAGCGGCATGCTTTTCTTTCTCTTTTTCTCCCTCCCCTCACGCAGCCAGCAGCCAGGAAGTGGAGAGGGGGTGGGAACACAGGAAGAGCGACGAACCCCTAAGATCTCTGTCCGAATTTAAGTGGCCAGCGAATCTTAGGGGTCGTGTAAAAAGGCCCAAAGGTTCTTCACCCTTTCATGAAGAATTCTAACTGGGGTAAACTTGTTGAAATGAAGGGAGACTTGTTAGTCACAAAATGGTTGTGTCCCATTTAGTTCCAACATCTCAACTCTGGCTAAGACGTCATTGAAAAGTAATTTTGGGTGACAGAAGAGATACAAAAGCCATATTGATGACATTTGGAACAGAGAACCTAAGGCCAAGATTTCAGCCACCTGATATATCTTAGCTTTAGCGGGAAAAGAAAGAGGGTGGACCTATGATTGAGACTTAATCTAAAGTTTGGAAAGAAGTAAAAATTAAAGAATCACATCACTAACATTGCAAACTGCTTAAAGCTGGATTTTCTATTTAAATTCAGGCATGAGACAGCGGAGGAAGGGAGGAAGAACCTGCAGATAGTTTGGCTTGCAGCCTCTTTGATGCCCCATTATTAAAACACTGGCAAAAAGTTATTTTTAAAATGTTAAGTGAGCTGACCCTATTAATTGGGCAGGCATGACGAAGCTAAATTGATTATTTTAAAAGGCAATGGAAAGTGTTGTCATCATGACCACAGCCCCAGCCACACTCTGGGTTGCATTATGACAAGCACTGAAAAACAAGCACAGATCTGTGGGGTGTGTGAGAGAAAACAGATCGATAAATCATTCCTTCTCTCTCATCTCGCCTTGTCGGACTAGAACTGGTGAGTCAGCGTAAAAGCCCTGCACTTTGAAACTTTCCCTCCCACCATCATGGCTTCCAGGCATTTATCCTAACATAGAGGTACCATGGGTATTATCTCTGTAGTTCCACATTAGGGGGTGGGGAGTCCAGATGCTTAGCATGTAGAAGGTGTAAGACTCAAAACCATGCAAACCACTGAGATGGGAATATTGTCGTTGTTTTTCTTTAGGACTACAACCTTCTGTGCGGTCAAGTTGGAACTTTAATGGGGCTTTCATGGAGAGTGGAATATTTAAAGAGTGGTTCTACCAGTTCTCATATCCTGTGAGCATCCATGGCACAGTGGTTAAATGCCTATACTACAGGTAAAACTGTGTTCACAACTTGGGGTTCAATCCCCGGTAGCCGGCTCATGGTTGACTCAGCCTTCCATCCTCCCGAGGTCGGTAAACTGAGTATGTAGCTTTTGGGGGGGATGGGGGCAATGTGTAGCCTGCATAATTAAACTGTAAACTGCCCAGAGACTACTTGAAGTGGTATGGGGTGGTATATAAGCAGAACACTTTGCTTTTTTGCTTTTGCCAAGTGGGGGTTCAAACCTTGAGCTTCCACAGTCCTAGCAATACAATGACATAACTAATATAAAGCAGCTTAGAACGGCCAGCTTGACAGTAGAAATTCTTATTATACAGATTATATTCCTTTAGGGTAAATTCTTTGTAGACTTCACCAAATAGAAAGAAAGCAGAAACAGCGTTGACCTTCTACCTTACTCCAGGTTTTGCCCCCCTCCCATATGAGCTTTTCAAAGCTACAGATAAGTTGACCACTGTACAACCACACAGTCTCCTGCCTGCTCCTCCTGCCACACCATACCTTCAAGGATGAAGATGCTAGTTCAACAGATGACTCTTCCAGTCCAAGATCTCGCCTTCTTTCAGACCGAACCTCAGCATAGCTTTATATAGAAACAGAAAGGGCGAAAGAGCTATCAATGCAATGAAGCACAGTTTGATAGGCAGATAAACGTTTACTTCAGCCACCGAATAATATCCACAATTAAAAGAAAACCATAAATGCATGAAATAAGTTGTTCCAAGGAACTGCATTATTAACACTTTAAAAACATATAAATAAATTAACAGAAATCTCCTGGTGTTTATAATGGACACAGTTTGTTTTACTTCCTGTTTGTTCTCCTAACAAAACGTAATACTCTCTTTTGAAAATGTGAGTTTTCCGCACACACTTCTAGACACCACCTTCATAACCATCAGGATTTCTAGGCAGAATAAAGCCAGACAAATGGAGAACACACACACACACACACACACACACACACACACACACACACACACACACACAGACAGGATGTTGGTGCATGTTTTCAAAGTTTCTACCTTTATTTCCTCCAAAGAAAGGAAGATTTAGGAACAGGCTCCAGATTGACACCCCTGCCCTTTAGGATTAAGATGGGTTGAAGATTTTGTGTGCGTTATTATATCTACCATCCTTTCTGAAGTGAACTGAAGGTACAAACTATGGGCCAGATTTTAGGGAGTCATTAGTAGTAGAGGGGTGAGGATGCTAGTAAAACCACAATCTTTTTATTGCAAGGACTGGACAACCTAAAAAAAAGTAACTAGAAAGGATGCACATTATGTTAGTTGCCAAAATCCATCTTGGACCGGAAGAAGGAGGAGGAGGAGGAGGAGGAGGAGGAGGAGGAGGAGGAGGAGGAGGAGGAGGAGCAGAAGAAGAAGAAGAAGAAGAAGAAGAAGAAGAAGAAGAAGAAGAAGAAGAAGAAGAAGAAGAAGAAGAAGAAGAAGAAGAAGAAATTTTGAGTCTGTAGTGTATGACGTGGACTTTCCAAGTAGGGCTTCTGCACAGGCTATTATGGTTATACGGTGTTTATTTCAAATAGTGATACAGCTGTCTTGTTGCTTTAAAATTGTGGGAGGATTACATGTGAGTAAACTGAATGGAATTGCATGCAGCTCATGCAGCCTCCACATGGAGGGAGCATTACAAGGATGAGCCACAGAGAACCATGACCTCATGTGCCCCTCTCAATTCTCCTTTTGTCCTGGATTTAACATTACTGCTCAGCTTCAGCTTAAGGCTAGTTTAGGAAGACAAGCCAGCTTTGCAAACTATGGTCTGATGCTGCTTCTTTCCACTAACCATAATTAAGACTGATTACAGTTTAGCCTAGCTCAGACTTCCCAAGAAGTTGCAGGTAGTAAAGTTTAGAAAGGAAAGTGAAAGTGTTCAAACTCCTTCCTCAGTACCAGAGAAGAAAAGAAGATGATAGAAAACTCCAGGTTTCATTTGGCTCATTCTCGTGGTTTAGCATCAGAAAAAAAAAAAACTGCATTAGTGCATTGAGACAATGCCAGCTAGCAATGATTAAGCTTTAACTTTAAAGAAAACAACATTTTAAATGTCACTAAATGGTGATACTGAATATTCCAGCTTTTTCATTTACAGTGGACCCTCGTATAACAAACGGTTTGTCTAACATAAAATTTGTACAACATAAAAATTCCAGAGATAGGGGAAATTTGCTTAACACAATCATCTATGGGGCAAATCCATTCAACATAAAATGCTTGTGATTAGGGATTACTCTGTTTTCAATGCATTCCTATGGGAAATTTGTATAAAGGAAAATTTGCTTAACATGATTTCATTTGGAACGAATTAATTCCTTTATACAAGGTACCACTGTATCTACAAAATTGTTAGGAAGAAAGAATTAAAGTAAGACATAGTAATACCGGCAGCTAATTGCACTCCTAGACTTTTGGTTAATGCATATGAATGAAAGAAAGAAAGAAAGAAAGAAAGAAAGAAAGAAAGAAAGAAAGAAAGAAAGAAAGAAAGAAAGAAAGAAAGAAAGAAAGAAAGAAAGAAGAAAGAAAGAAAGAAAGAAAGAAAGAAAGAAAGAAAAGGGTAATATAAACTGAGTACCATACACTGTTCATCCCAGTCCAATTTTCGCCATTAAAAATTATATAATTAGGTACCTCTGCAAACTAATAAACCTAGCCAAATATTTGAGCAGATGACATCACAGTTGAAAGAAGAGATTTAAAAGGGAGTAGACACTAGGCAGATATTCTTACCTAACAACTGTGTGAGTGCACACAATAAAAACTCAGGCTTGGAGTTCCACTGATGATAGGTGATGTAATAATGAGTTTGCAACCAGATCCACTGCTGACCTTTTGTCAAGAATCTGTAATAGCAGGATTTCCCTTTTCCAAACTGCATCACTGTAGATTAAAAAAATCCATCTGTTAAACACCAATATGGAATATTAGGGTTTATTATCAATCACCTCTCCTTCCCAACATGTATATAAAAAGCAGAGCTGGGAAAGTTTAGGTTTTTTTAAAAAAATACAGTTCACAAATACGGGAGTCAACTCAGAATTGGATGTACAATAAGAAGAATCGGATGTTCAAACCAAACATTTTCCCATAATTTGAGAAAAGTATATTTCTAAACTCCCATAACACCTTGGAGCTAACTTGCTACAAGTGACAGTTATCTGTTCAACAACAAGGGTGATCACTTAGTTCACAAGTAAGGATTTTGCATTGCATGAAAATGCAAAAATCCATGCATTTCAAAAGTAATAAAAGGAGTTGTTCCAAAGTTACTTTTACACGTTACTATAACAAGTACAACGTTTCGGGGTTTTGTTTTGTTTTATTTTTCTTGTTGTTGGTTTTTTATTTTTGCAAAAGTTACTTTCAAAGTACAGTGTTGTACATCTGTGGAGGCATTTTGACAGATTCTTGTCAAGTTTAATGCGACTCTTGTGGATCCAACATGGCAAAAAAGGGTTATTCGTTCAGTTACAGTATTTAGAACAAGCATGTCCAAACTTCGGCCCTCCAGATGTTTTGGACAGCAACTCCCACAGTCCTTTGCCACTGGCAATCTAAGCTCAGAATTCTGGGAGTTGTGGTCCAAAACATCAGGAGGGCCAAAGTGTGGACATGCCTGATTTAGAATATTTTTACTTTCAACAAGCTATATCAAGATTGACCACAAGAGAGGACCAGAGAGCATCCCTTGGTGCTTTGGGAAAGGGAGAAGTATTGGAAGTGATGATGCACTATGATAACAATGACGAATACTTGTTATTATTTAGGTGAATGGAGCACCAATAATGGCAACCAGACCATATCTAAACAATGAGTAACACAATGATTCCTTTTTTAAAAAAAAAATTAATAATACCGCAAGCTCTGCCCCACAAGCTCTGCCAGAGTAACACCCATGATGTAGGCCTAGATCCAAAGAACTGGTTAAGACCTGCCTAACAGCCCTAGATGTGGCATCTGGTATTTGATTCCACTCCCTCCATTCATAGACACACCTTCCAAACGTCCCAAGCCTCTGCCCCTACCCCTGGTAACACCCCATTCCTTTTGAATGAACCCGTAAAACGGAATCTTGTATATGGTGGGGAAGTGATGTTGGCAAAGTTGCCATGTGGAAACAAAGAGACGCCACCCCTTTTAAAGAAGTTAGTTTAAAAGTACTGTACATATACACACATTTTCATATACAGTTGGCTGAATGAAAGAAAACAAACGCCTCCAAAGACTTAGCATTAATCTGGCATTTTCACAGTATGTAAAATCTCCAGAATTATCAACAGGTCTAGTTCTGCTTCAACTAAAATAGCCTGAGTTGGTTGCTCGAAAGGCAGATTAGCAAATTATTATGTTAGTCCCAAACGGACACCATGTCTTTTGAGCTATCAGGCTGAAATCAACCCACTAGGTCAGCGTCTCAACAAAACTCAGCTTTAATTGACTTTTTCCTCATGTCTATGAAATTTTAAAAGGGGATGGGTGGACAGGTGTGTGCAAAAGGAGTTGGCAGTGCATAAAACCCACATTTAGGGATTGGGTGGGGACAAAGGTGACATTAAAAACCAAGGAAACATAGAACGGATCAAGAGAATTGTGTTAAACTTGAAAAATCCCTCAAAAATGCCTCTAAACATGTTCTTTAAAAGTAAGGATACAATCCTGCTTGTTACACCAAGAGAGCAATTTGATCCCTCATATTTGCATTGCTTTAGAAATGCAAGTTTGTTCTACTCTAATTTTTCAAAAAATGAAACTCATGATGGATAAATGCAGTTCATAGTAGATGCTACACTTTGCTGTAATTTATCTCACTTCTATGTGTGCCATTCAGCATTTAATTTCTCATTGGGTTTAATTGAGAAGTCTGACCGCTGAAGCAGATATCTTTAGCCAAACTGCATCATAACCAGAAGAACTGCATAATTCTGGGCAATCTTCATTCCTTTGATCCTCTAGTTTAGCCCTGGGTTACCTGGTTCTCCATGCTTTTCTAGTAATGATCAAGGCAGCAGTTTATTCTGTGTACCCCTTGTGTTTTAAAGACTGCTCTTATGATGAGTTTTAATATATTTAATGTGTTTAAATATCATAGTACAGTAGGACTCCCATATCCACTGATTCATTAACCACTGATTCAGTTATCCATGGTTGGCAGAGAAAAACATTAAATAAATAATTCAGCAGCCATAAAGCAAGCTACTGTCACAAACAGCGGCTGTAATGCAAGCTACTGTCCCCAAAAAAGCAGCCATAAAGCAAGCTACTGTCACAAAGCAGCAGTTTTGGGGATTTTTTTAGTGTTCTCTCTTATCCACGGTTTTCGTTATCCATGGGAAGGCCTGGAATCAATCCCCAGCGGATACCGGGGTCCTACTGTAATGTATTGTTTGTTTTTTAACTTTGTTCCTTTTTATAGTGTGAGCAACCTTGGATTCTTTAGGAGAAAGAATATATACATGTTTAAAATAAACAAAGTGCTGTCAAGTCAGTTCTGCCTTATGGCAACCCTTTTCAGGGTTTCCCAGATAGACAGTGATCTGAAGTGGTTTCCCACCCCCCTTCTTCTGGGGGTTGCCCTGGGACTGCACAGCTTCCCCAAGGCCATGCAGGCTGGTTCTCCTTGCAGGAGGCACCTAGTTCTAATCTCTGCATAATGTTCTCTTCTAGTGTCTAGGTTGGCAACTGTGGAGAGACTCTATTATTATGTTTGTAACTGTAACCACTGGGGACCACAGCCCCCAACTGGGAAACCACACTTTCTCTTGCTCCTTTTGTCTGTCTCAGCTTGTAACTGCAGTCCAGCAGCTTTGGGCCTGGGGGTGGGAGCGTTAATGGCAACAATGCAAGTTATCATTAATCAATAGTTGTTGTTATTTTTAATTGTGGACATTTCCAGGCTTCAAATTGAAAATTGACCTGGAAGAGTCATAAACTGGTGTACCAAGATGACTGTCTTTAAAACCACATCCCAAATACTGGCACAGCATTGAGATACAAAAACAAAACACAAAGAGCCAGAATGCATATTTGCCACTCAAGGTGCCTCAGTGCTGCAGCTTTCCTAGCACTCTGAGCCAAAAGCCCTGAAGATTCATCATGAAGAGGATGATGACCTAAATCACATCAGGTTGTGAGAAATTACAGAATACTCTTTCCTTGCATCTGGCTTTCACCGGCTGAATTTATGTGGGTTGAGCTGGTGGCTGCTAAAGGCACAGAGGCCGTGCCAATGAAAATAGTTCTACTAGAAGACTGGCAGTATGTAAACAAATAAATAAATAAATAAATAAATAAATAAATAAATAAATAAATAAATAAATAGTAGCCATTATATTCCAAAACAGTCATCAACCAGCCTGGTCACTCCATACTCAGAGACAGGCAAGGTTTGGCAACGCCCAAGGAGATCTAAAAAAGAAACGAACAACAAAACTTGGCAGTAGGTTAATTATGCCTCTTAATCTAGTTAATGAGAACATCCAGAACACTCTGTAACAGGTCATGCCAGCCTAACACTGCCAAGAGTTAGGGTGAGCTGTACAGAACAGATCGGTTTAATTCTCGCTGTACTCCAGCACTGCAGACGGAAGGGCAGGCTCCGCCTCGCACGGGTTTTAAGGGGCAAATCAAATAATCCCCAGACTTGATCTGTTGTCTGTAGTTACCAGGTCTGAAAGAGGGAAGAAGGGCTTCCTTGTGTAACCTCACAGCAAATTATGGAAAAGATCTGAAGGAGGAAAGTATGCCAGAGCCTAGGCTCATTTTAAAAAAGAACAACACACTTCCATGGGAATATTCATAACCATGACGTTGACTAAGGAGGGACATGTGTCCTCTTTGAATGAAGACAGTTTCCTGTTTGTAGGACTGCCCTGTGAAACACTTTGCTTTGCAGCCAAGAAAAGATGAGAACTCCTCCCTGGAAAGACAAAATGATTCAGATGGCAGCCATCCCAAACTTGTTGGCAAAGCAGCACACTTTTGAGCTCCACAGGACTCTTCAGTCAATAAAATGAACAGCTGGGTTGCGTAGTGGGTTAGATATCTGGCTGAGGAGCCAGAGGCTACGAGTTCAAATCCCCACTACGCCAATCATGGAAACTGGATTTCTTTCCTTGTGAGCTTCGGCAACTGGACTTCTTTTTCTTGTGATCTTCAAGCTCACAAGGAAGGAAGTCCAGTTGCCACGACGCAAATTCCAGTTAACCTCACCTCGATGACTGAGAATCTTCACTGACATTACATGGACTGATATTCTTTAGAGAAGATAATTTAAAATTAGATAATTTAGCTTTACAAGTAGAGAGTCGTGGAACCGTGGTTAGACTGCAGTACTGCGACAAAGAGTCTGCTCCCGGCCTGAGTTTGATCCCAACAGGCTCAGGTAGCCAGGTCAAGGCTGACTCAGCCTTCCAAGGTCAATAAATTAAGAACCCTTCATAATTAAATGATAAACTCCTTTGCTTAATCTTTACAAGCTGACATGTAGGGCATTTTTAAAAACAAAACAAAAAACAAAAATGCAACTGGGAGTAGGAGTAGGAGTAGTGAACATCCCATCCTAAGGGAGGCCTGAAGGGAAAATAGCCAGAAAGGCAAGACAAAACTTTCCCAAAGCAAAATTGTAGCTTCAGAGGAGGTGCTTTTCTTCAGGACGACAGCGAGCCGGGGGTGGAGGGTGGTGTAGTGTTTAATCGGTTTCTTCTGATTTGATCAGTTATCCCATGCACAGGTGACAGAATGTGAATGCTTAAAAGAAAAACACCCTGCACGTTTAAATGTCTACTTTTGTCTTGTGGGGCTCAACCCTGATTATAAGAACCTAAGAACATAAGAAGGGTCTTGCTGGATCAGGCCAAAGGTCCATCTAGTACAGCTTCCTGTATCTCACAGTGGCCCCACCAAATGTGTCCGGGAATCCGATTTTAGAATATGTGTGCCTGTGACATAAATCTCTCTCTCTCTCTCTCTCTCTCTCTCTCTCTCTCTCTCTCTCTCTCTCTCTCTCTCTCTCTCTCTCTCTCTCTGTGGTTACATAGTACAGTAATCCCCCACCTATCGCGGGAGTTAGGGACCCAACCCGACCCGCGATAATTGAAAATCCGCAATATAGGGATGCTGAATCAGGTCAGGACTTGGGGGCCTCTCTGGGTCCTCCTACACGAGGCCTGGTGCCGCCCTGAATGGGCATCCAATGGGCTTCCCAGGCCCGTTGGAAGCCCAGAAGTGAATCCGGAAGTCACTTCCGTTTTTTTGGAAGTCAGTTCTGCTTTGTGGGAAACCACTTCTGGGGCCTTTGACAGGCCCGGGAATCCCATCGGAGGCCCATTTGGGGCAGCCTGCCAGGCCTGGGTTAAGTGCAGGAGGTCTCAAACAGGCCCAAGCAGCTTACCCCAGGGGGCCTTGCCTTTCATATACTGTGGTCCCGCAATATACCGGGACCGCAGTATATGAACCGTGAAATGGCGGGGGACCACTGTACCTTGCATACACTTCCTAAATGAGTTGCAGGGGGAAGGGAGAATCAATGAAAACACACACAACAACAAGCAACCCAGGAGCAAAAAAAAAACCCCCCAAAACTCACAGTGTTCGTGGCACCGAGCAAGTAGCTCCAGATCATCAGCGTGGTAATAGTCATAACCTGATGTGCCAAGCACTTCAAAGGGCAAATATCCTATAATAGGAGGGGCTCTGGAAAGCAAAAGAAAAAAGAAAAAAGAAAAAGAAAGAAAAAAAGAAAAAGAAAAAGAAAAAAAGAAAAGAAAAGAAAAGAAAAGAAAAGAAAAGAAAAAAGAAACAAAAGCAGTGAGTACAAAACTGTGGTGCTATATTATTTTAAGACTGCTTCAGCACGTAAAAATACAAAAGCATAAAAAACGCATTATTATATAAATTATCTGAAATTACCATTTTATTTTATCTTGCAAAATTTCTTAGGTGGGGGAAAGGCGGATTTGCTGAGGTCACACAGGGCGTTCAGGAGGAGAAGGATGGCATTATACCTAATTACTGTTAGTGTTACTTACTTATTACTGAGCCCATGAAGAGCTAATCAGAGGACCCAATACTGTACTATGAAAGATGGGCCAAGAGCAGACAGCTTCCTAATTGGTCTCACATTTAGAACAACAAACACAAAGGAAGTGAGTCACCTATTACACACGGTTGAGAGATTTATAGCTTTTTACAAGCATCCTGGATGCCCACTGATATATAACAGCGACAGACCACACAGCTAATTAGTCAGCTACCATCATGTCTGTGTCTATAGGCGAGTTTTCTAGAACAGCTTTCTACAACCTAGTAGTGCTTTCCTTGTGGCTTTGGAGGACAGGTCCCATCAGCACAGCCAGAAGATGGCCCAGGAGGATGGAACAGCAGCCCTGAAACACCTGGAGGGCCAGAGTCCCTACCCCTTCGTTAGCAGCAGAATGCAAATTTCAATAGTTCTGGGGGCTGCCAAGATCATCAAAAAGTCAAGGGGAAATAACAACAACAACAAGTCTCAGATCCACTCCTGGTTTGGAAAAACAAGCCTATCTCAAAGCTGTTGAGATATATGTCCTACTGCTTAGTTAAGAAATAAATTTGCTGGAAATCTAGAAGTGGATTTTTAAATTTACTAATATTTATCTGCCCCCCCCCCTTGGTTTTCCAGTTCCCTGCTCTACACTCTGCCCTTACTGTTTTACTCCTGGGAATTATTCCCACAGTTACCATTAGGGTAGGTAAGGAGTTTCCTTCAAAACTTGCAGAGTTTCTCTGGATAACTCTTCAACAGGACTTACTCTTTCATGACTGTGATTAAAATTGTTGCCACGTGGCACAAATCTATACATATCAATTCGGGAGTAGGTCCCATTGCATCCAGTAGGACTTCCTCACAGCCGGGGGGAGGGGGGGCACAAGACTGCTTCCTTATTGGCTTACTCAAAAACCACATGTTCAAGAGTGGAAAACCAGCTGGTGAACAGAGGTTTACATTCATCATAAAAAATTGTTTCCTGTCTTCCATAAAAAGCTATGTCCAATAGTACCTGACTGCCAGCAAACATGAAAAATGAACGAACAAACAAACAGCTTGGCTACCCTTCCTAACTCTATTTCAATTCTGATAATACTCCATTCACATGTCATTGATTGCAGATTAAACAGCCATCAAAGACCTAGCTCAGTGGGCAAACCTTTTAGATTCTGAGTGCCCAAATTGTGATTCAGAACCCACTAATTTTTTCACAAAGTGCCAATACAGCAATTTAACCTGAAGACTGGTGGCAGGGAAGGGGTGATGTCGGGTGCCCACAAAAAGGGCTCCGAGTGCCACCTTTGGTACCCGTGCCATAGGTTCGCCAACACTGACCTAGCTAGTGGCAATGGTTGAAAGGTAAGCAGCATCAATCGTAATTATTGTTAAAAACTAAATAGCAAGAACAAGATCACTGCTTTGCAATCCAAAATCTGTAGAATAGCTACCGTATTTCCCTGTCTACAAGCTGTCCCCATTTATAAGACAACCCCTCCCCATTTTTTCCAACCCAAAATTACAGTTCCGCAACCATGCAGTTCTCTTCTTGGCTTACTTCCGTGTATAAGACAACCCTCAATTTTTAGTCTCACAGTTTTAGACAAAAATGTAGTCTTGTACATGGGAAAACACTGCATTTTGTTGTAGAATTTCAGCCTGGAGTTGGGAGCAACTTTACAGCAAGCAAGAACAATAACAGAATTTCAGCAGGTGTATCTTGTACAACAGGAAAAAGCCAAATTGCCCCCTTTTCTCTTCCAAAATCCTATCAAGTCCAAAATCAAGTTGCTAAAACATTTCGGGGGGGGGGAGAGACTTATCGAATTAGGAAACTCATTTCAGAACTGCCTGTACTGTTGAAAGGGAACAGATCCTTCGGGCAACAACAAACATGGTTTTGGTGGGTTTTCTTTAAAAAATGTGATTTAATAAGAAGGAGGCATACAAGCTGTATAGCCTTAAATGCATGCCTTCTCTTTGGCCCATTCATTGTTCAGAATGTTTGTAACTTCCTTTTCTGCTTGGAATTGGATTTATTGTTAGGATTTCTAAATTGGAAACTGGTGACTCAGCATAATAGGAAATACCTGCTGGCATAACTAGAACAAGGTCTTCAGGCGTCTTAGGTGTTTCCAGGATTTCTGGACCATCATCCTAAACAATCCTTCCCTGTGGCTGTTAGATATAGTCTACATTGGGCTGCAATTAGCATTCTTTGTTCAGTTTTACTGCTAAGGGTCAAAATTAAAAGAAAAGCAGGTCGTCTTCAATTAACCCCTTCCACAATAGATTTCCTCTGAAAATATATACCTCTAGATTAAGCCCATTTATCTTCCAGTGACAGTTACAAAACAAACCATACTAAATGTGAAATATAGAGGTAGGAAAATACAGTATATTTGTGTTACGACAGGCAGACATCTTTTCTGACTTGAAGAAGCACCACTTCTAAAAACAGACTGAACATGCAGTTTGACCCGCAGTCTTTGCTTGCTGTTCCGTTGAGCTACTGATGCTGGCAGAATAATCCACTCAGGAGCAACCGGGCAGTTTGTACAAGGTTGCCACCTGTCAAAACCCAATCTTCAGAAATTCTTTGGCATAGTTACAAGCCAATGTGGCTAAAGGAAAAAAAACCATTCCCAACCCAGACAAGTATCCTAGTTGGAAGAGAAGCTGTGGCTTCCTTTTTAATTGGAAAAAAAAGGTGAATGAAATGTTATTTTAGGCTGTTTCTATTTGGCAGTTCCCTCTTTAAATGACTGAACACAAGGCCCTAAACAGTGGTTCTCCACCCTGGGTCCCCAGACGTTGTTGGACTACAACTACCTGAAGTCTTCAGCGCTAGCTAAGCTGGCCAGGATTTCTGGGAGTTGCACCCAGACTCTGGAACTCCCTCCCACCAGAGGTGAGGACTACCCCATCTCTGATGTCTTTCTGGAAACAGGCAAAGACCTTTCCCTTCAGGCAAGCTTTCCCTGAATGATAGATTACCTACTCTGTGTCTTTTATATGAATCTACCATACATGATCACATAGACATTGTGTTTATATATTTTGTGATTGCATCGACACTAATGTTTTCAATTGTTAGTTTCCCTCGCTCATAACCTTTTGTGGAATTTTTCACTCTCTTTTTAACTGCTTCGTTCACTTGTAGCTTTAATGTAATGTTGTCTTTTAATGCTGTAATATGTCCCTCAATTCCCTGCTCTCAATTACTTGAATTTGTCTTAAGTGTATTGGACCGTATATTGTCCCTCATCACTGTAAGCTGCCTTGGGTCCTTTTCCAAGGAGAAAGGCGGGGTGAAAATACTCTAAAATAAACAAACAAATAAATAATAGTTCAAGAACATCTCTGGACCCAAGGTTGCTGAGCTAACACATCTGCCAACTGCAACTTCAACAGATCATCAAGAACCACAACAAGGGACTTGATTTTAATTCAAATAAACTTGGTTGTTCTCTAAAACCCCTAAAAGAATATTAGATTTCAGAGCATGCTATTATCATTTCACTTGATTAACACTGCCAGTAGCATCATTATACTGTTCAACGGAGTCCAGCAAACCACTTGAGGGGAGCCATGCAAAGGCAGCTTATCTCTGCATCACAGTTTATACCACAATCCCTTTTGTTAAGGCTTCACTGGGCAGCCAATAATCTTCAGCACACACAAGGACCACATTATGAGTCAAATCAGACCTCCCTAGCTTGGTACACCCCAAATATACTGGCCTACAAATTCCAATATTCTCCAACCATGCTGGAAAAGAGATAACAGAAACGGGAAGGCACCAGGAAAGCCAGTGGTTCCCAAATGCTGTTCTTTACATTTTTGGGAAGGGTCTCTAATTAAGTCTCAGGAGCCTTAATTAGTACAGACAAGGGCCAGAGCTTCTGGAAGTTTTAGCTCTGGGATGTCTGTCGAGAACCTTCTAGGCAAGGTAGCTTTAATGTCAACTCGGAGTATATTCTTTATGGATAGATATACAACTCATCGCTCTATCACTTCTTCCTTCGTTACCCAGCTTCACTTCTGAAATGACACCACTTCACCCTGGATCCAGCAACTTTAGATAGATAGATAGATAGATAGATAGATAGATAGATAGATAGATAGATAGATAGATAGATAGATAGATAGATAGATAGATAGATAGATAGATAGATAGATAGATAGATAGATGATAGATAGATAGGATGTAACAGTCAGATAGTTTAGATGTAGGTTTAAATGTGGGATGTAACCGGCGATGGTAAGCACGCCCAGGCAGAATAATAACCAAGCACAATGGGAAGAGGCTGAGAGAGGGAACGGTTTCATACTAGCGCCTCAAGACAAGATTTCCTGTGACATGTTCTTGTTTAAAATAGCAACATGATTTTCCATAATACATGTTTCCAGGACACTGTGTACAATCCACGTCTTACCTCTGAAAAACTCGCCTTGCTATTCAAGTGTTTGAAACTACCTGCTTCTCATCTATTCCTTTGTTGTGCATGAATATATTTTTTATTGATGTGGCTTATCCCCCCCCAACATTTTTATTAACAGAATGACAAATTAAAAATTGTAAGTATAATTATTATAATAAATCCATGAGGTATCTACAAAATAGGTATTCTTTTTAAGATGGCTCAGTTTTAGAATGCATCAGTTTGTACTAGCTGAGGATCTGACTTGAATCACAATGAATAACTTATTTGTCTTTAATGCTGTGCACATTTATTTGGATATATCTTGTTCTTGGTTCATATAATAATAGTGGTTCATTTATTTATTTATTATTTGTTTTAAATATTTTTACTCTGCCTTTTTCCTTGAAAAAGACCCAAAGCGGCTTACAACATTGAAGGACAATATACAACCCAGAAATGTATTAGACATCAGTAATGCCCAGTCTATCGCAGGGGTTAGGGACCCACCCGACCCATGACGATTGAAAATCCATGATATACGGATGCAGGTCAGGTGGGGTCTGGGGGTGGGGCAGTGCAAAAAAGCCTGAGCTTTTAAAACCTCCCCCCCCTTCCCCATGCCCTGAGCTTCAGCTCATTGGCACTGGGGTGGGGAAATAAAGGTTTTTCTCTCCCCCCCCCCAGTGCTAATCAGCTGGAGCCCCGGCATGGCGCGCCGCTCCCTGCACAGGTTGTACTGTACTGCGGTCCTGTGATATAGCGGGACCGCAGTATATGAACTGCAAAAGGGCGGGGGACCACTGTACACTACATCATAGTTTAGCATTACAAAACCAAGCTTAGCTACTCCAACAATATAAAAATACTTTAAGATTAACACATCTATTATGCAATGAATTTTCATGGATTTTAAGAAGTGGTTGTACCTTATATGCTATAATAAGTCTGCTAGTCTTAAAGATTTTCCATTAAGAACAAGCCTCAAGTATTCTTTCTCCTTTGCTCCAAGTACAAGAAGCTTGGAAACTGACAGACTATGACTAATCTTAAATTATGTCTTGCTGAAACAAACTAGCTTCAAACCATAATTTAAGCATCTGACTTGCTTCAACCACAATTAATCTAAACCTGAGGAACAGCAAGTAAGGTTAATGCAATTTATTACCAGAACGGTTTCTTGTTATATGTGAACTGGCCTTTTGTATACCATAGCAAGTACTTAATGTTTGGATCTGGACTCTATTCTGGATGGCTGTAATTACAGTACAAGAAAGTTATAGAGACCCAATGTTGCACATTGAAAAGACTGATGAACTCAAGAGACATGAGTTCAAATTCCTGCTTGCTCATGGAAACTCACTAAGGATGGCAACAGTAAAACCTCCTCAAATGCCTTACATCCCTTGAAAATCCTATTAGACTCCCTATATATTGAATGAACCTTGAGGGAACATCACAATAACATGCTATTTATTTCCTCTGACTGTGTGTGTGTGTGTGTGTGTGTGTGTGTGTGTGTGTGTGTGTGTGTGTGTGTGTGTGCGCGCACACACACACACACACGCATGTTTGTAATCAAAAGCACCTAGGGGGAACCTGATGGAAAACATGTCCATGTGTTTGATTTTTGAACACAACTTGGTCAAGAACACATTGTTGACGACACTTCAATCAACAAAACGAGCGACGGTGAGGCTTCCTTTCTCAGCCATCACAAAGTGTTCTGCTTATATACCGCCCCATACCACTTCAAGTAGTCTCTGGGCGGTTTACAATTTTAACTACAGTTTGCAGGCTACACATTGCCCACCCACCAGCAAGCTGGGTACTCATTTTACCAACCTCGGAAGGATGGAAGGCTGAGTGAACCTTGAGCCTGCTACCTGGGATTGAACCCCAGGTCGTGAGCACAGTTTCACCTGCATTTAACCACTGCACCACGAGGAATCACAGGATTCCTGCTGTGCATATAAGCCAAAAATGAAATGATAACCAACTAATATATATCCATAAAGGAAAGAACTGGGCTCTCCACTGGACAATTACAGAGGTAAGTGTTCTTTCCTCATTTATTGCCATTTTCCACATTTCTGATTCGTATATTTGCTCAAACAAAATGCTGGTGGGTTTGTGTGTGTGTGTTATTCTTGAAGAGAGGGGGGGATACAAATAATCTGAAATGAAGAGCAGGTTAATAATTGCATCTAAGAGGCATGAGCCAGAACCCTTCCTGGAGGACACCACGTAGGAGGCACATATGACGTAGTTTTGGTCCCACGTGATCTCCCTCACTCCACCAGTGTAAGCCACGTTGCTAAGGTAACATATATATTGGCTCTTAGTGTACAAAATGATAAAGACTAGAATGACCACTCATTTGATTATTCCTGATTTGCAGTCCTTATGGAGAGGTTTTCAGAGGTGTGAGCTGTTTTTTCTCTCCCCCCCTAACCTGTTGCAGCACCAACAAGGCAGGATTTTGGTGGCTTGTAGAGGAATGTGTTTTGTTTGGCCTGAGGCTTGTTTCCCAGGGCACAGAACACCTTCAGCCCCCTTCCTTCCCTAAAATGAGTTAGAGGAACAGTTCTTCTAGGACAGAAAGAGAGGCAGGCAGAGAGGAAGGTTTTCTATAGAACGTGAGTATATTTGGGTATCCCCTGGGCATATGACAGCACCTATTGGTTGATAAGAACATAAGAAGAGTCATGCTGGATCAGGCCAAAAGCCCATCTAGTCCAGCTTCCGGTATCTCACAGTGGTCCCACCAGATGCCTCTGGGAGCACACAAGACTAGATCTCTGTCTCCTGATACCACTCCTCTGCATCTGGTCCTTGAAGTGTCCCGGTTTTAAGCCTGGAGATGACACATCTCCATCATGGTTTGTAACCTGTGATGGACTTTTCCTCCAGGAATCTGTCCAATCCCCTTTTGAAGGCATCCAGGCCAGGTGCCATCACCACATCCTGTGGCAGGGAGTTCCACAGACTAACAACGCGCTGTGTGGGAAAAATATTTTCTTTGGTCTGTTCTTACTGGTTAAGAACCACCAAAGTGATGGGGTGAAGACACGATTGGATGGGTGTGATTATATGACTTTGATAATGGTCTCCAAGCAACAGCCAGCCACAAAAGGGACCTTGCCATAGTCTCTATTAACATAGAGGGCCAATCAACACCGAAAGAAGAGATACTAAATCAGCTCCGCCAGACACATGACTATGAGATATTTTGTGAGCAAAAAAATGCATAAAACAGCCACTAACAACACCTCAATATATCTGTCACAAGAGAAATAGCTCTTTGCAAGTGCACAGAAGAGCAGGTAGTGTCACACTTATGTCAATGTATGCTATGCCCCTCAACATGTACCATAGAAGACTTGATGTCAGTCACCCCAAATGCACTTGATGTTGCCTATCATTGGGTGGAAATGATCTAATGTGACTTTAATGATGCTGTGTTGCTTCTGACACGAGCAAATAAGAAAAGAGAAAGGAGTCCTTTAGCTCCTGGCAGCCTAAGTGCCACAATTGGACCAGGTGGGGTTTTGATGGCTCCTGGGATACTCCAGACCTCTCACTGGCACCATCCCCAAAGCCCTCAACAATCCCTAGGAAACATTTGGTCGCTTCTTGAATTCTCCAGGAGCTGCAATGTTACAATAAATGCCTCCCCCTCCTATTTCCAAAAAACAAATCTGGTAGTGTAAATATCAAGGAACCAGCAGCTGCTCTTTTTTTCAAATTTTTAGGACCGGTGTCACTCACAGCAGGTTCCTGGGAACAAAACACAGCCTCCCTAGATTCACACTGCCCATCCTTGCTTTAAATCCAACCCTTAACTCCTTACTGACAAATCTTGAGGATTAATAGCAGACATTGTAAAGAAGAGAAGATGCTGAACTAGATAAACATTTGTCTGACCCAGCACGGCAAATTTAATGCTCTGTATCTTACTTAATCTGACGAGTAATCCAACCTCTGAATAAAGAAGCCATGTCCCTCATGAACTTCTTCATCTCTGTAGATTTCTCGCTTCAAGGTTTTTGTCATTCTGCCCTGTTCTCCTCCACCAACAATTTCAAAGCCAGATTAATAAAAGAAAGATCTACTTACCTGTGATCTAAAAACAAAAATTTCCACTCCAAGCTGTGCCTTGATGTGAATTCTTCACAGGGTTCTTCAACATTACAAAGCTCCTGCAGAAACAGATGGCAGGGTGAGCTTGGTATTGTTTTTTTTTTAAACTTTCACTTTTTTCTTTTTCAATACACAAGTTTTGGAAAACAAACAATCTTTTTGACAAACACATGGGACCATATGGTGAACCCCCGCTGCTGGGATTTGCAGGCCTTTGAAAATTGGATGTAATTGTTCCCAATTCTGACTCTTTTAGGGCAAATCTTATTTTCATTCTGGAGATCTGGACTAAAAAAAGTTGAATTAACTTGATCAAATCCATGGAGGGAATCAGCGTCAGAGAGAGAATCAGAACTCCCTGCACCAGCTCTGCGCTAAATTAATTATGCAAAACCTCCATTAACTTCAGCGAGGGCTGTGATGGTAATGGTGGTCGAACTCAGCTGCAAAGGACATGACTAGTCTGTCTTGAACACTGATGCTATGTTTTTGGTTGGTTGTTCGGTTAGGGCTAAAGGTGAAATCCAGGGCAATCCATCATACTACCTGATAAACCATGTGCCATGTGCCATGGAGAGTCCTTGCAACAGTGCTGCCAACCCCCATTGCAGAGGTCTCACCCATAACTAGGGTTCTGCCAATAATGCGGCCCCATAGATAAGTTACAAATTATTTTACTAGATCTCAGTTGCTTCTACACAATCCCACTATATTTCTGTGTTGGGCACATAATGAGAGGCAGAGCCTTCAGCCTTTCGTTTGGTAACACATTCATATACTTGCATGGAATTTCATGGGCTGAACTGCAAGCAGTGCCTTTTCACCTACCGTCACTAAGCTACCAATTTCATAATTTCAGATAATGACAGTCCAGCTTCCATTGTGACATTTAATTGTTTGACCTATGGAAATCCAGTAGGTCTTGTATTATGAGCCCTTTTTAGGGCTTTGTCACACAAAAAAGCAAGGTAGCAACCTTATATTTGAACTAAAAAAACTTCAGACTGCAGGAGAATAAGTGAACCCCTTGCACCAGAAAATTAGCAGAAGCTAGAACAGAAACCTGTTATGCTCATTTTCTACATGCAGAGATGTTGGTGGTGGTGACTGTGGTGGCAGCATAGATGAGCCTTCACAAAAATTACTCATCTGTTGTTAGTGAGAGGAAAGTTCAAACCTTTTGTGTATTCCTGTATGTCCAGAAAATGTGGATGTAGGAATGTTTAGTAGGCAGGACCTCATCTTTATTTTTAAAAAAACATTAAAACAAGAACATAAGGGACCTATGTGACTTCCTCTTCCTGACAAGGTGCACCTGGATTTCTATGTGCAGGGAGGTGTTTTTATTTTTAATTCGGTTACATTAAGAAAATATACCTGTACCCTGAATAAATGGAATTCTATAATCATAGAATCATAGAGACCTCAAGGACCATCCAGTCCAACTCCCCTGCCATGCAGGAACCCCCCATCACAGGACTCCCGACAGATGGCCATGTGTCCTCTGCTTAAAATCCTCCAAAGAAGGATACTCGACCACCCTCTGTGGCAGCATATTCCACTGCCGAACAGTTCTAACCATCATTAAGTTCTTCCTAATGTTCGAATGGAATCTCTTTTTGTGTAGTGTCAAACCATTGCCCTGAGTCCTATTTATTTATTTATTGTTTATTTATTTGAAGCCATGGAAAACAAGCCAGCCCCCTTCTCAATATGACATTCTTTAAAATATTTAAACATGGCTATCATATCCCCTCTCAGCCTTCTTTTTGTAAGGCTAAACATTCCCAGATCCCTAAGCCACTCCTCATAAGACATATGTTTCGAGGTTGTCAACATCCTTTTTAAATTGAGGAGTGCAGAACTGCACACAGTACTCCAGGTATAATAATGACTCTGCCTCCTTTTGTTGTGTCTTTGGGCGCTTTTACACGACCCCTAAAATCCAAGACATAGGGCTCCCAGATGAGAAGCTTAAAATTGTGTTCCCACCACTGCACACTTTAAAAAAATTAAGTATGACCACGCCCACCTAAGCACACCCCAGCGGATTTTAAAAGTACCTGGTCTCCGGAGGTAAAAAAAATTCTGATGTGGATTGTAAAGCAGTGAGTGCCGGGCTGTCCTCGCCTTCTGTTTGGTTTTTTTGCCCCCCGCCCCGTTAAGAGACTGGAATGCTTCCGGGGCTGCTCCCGACGGCAGAGCGGAGGTGAGTCTGCATTCTTTTCTCCCTTTTTTTCTCCCTCCCCTCACACAGACAGGAGCAATGGCGTGCAGAGAGGTGGGAACACAGCAAGAGGAGCAAATCCCCAAGATCTCTGGTCCGAATTTAAGTTGCCAGCGGATCTTAGGGGTCGTGTAAAAGCGCCTTTAGTTTGATTGTTTTTCAGAAGGCATGGGTAACATGCAGCCAGTAATAGACTCTGCACGTCCTAGACCAGAGTTGGCAAACTATGGCACAGATGCCAAAGGTGGCACTCAGAGCCCTTTCTGTGGGCACCTGATATTGCCCCTTCACAGCCAACTTTATTGGCACTTTGCAAAAAATTAGTGGTTTTGGAATCACAGTTTGGGCACTCAGTCTCTAAAAGGTTCACCATCACTGTCCTAGGACCTTCTCATCCACCACTGAGCCTGTCAAGTTACAGCAACACCATACTGATCAGAGTGCCTGCACACCTTCAAGAACTGTGGAGTAACCAGACGAACTGTAGCTACCAGGCAGATCTGCTCTTCGTTGGCTGATCGGAATACTCGTGCAATTGCTGATTCAAAGCCATTATAAGAGGATGTAGGCACTGAAAGCAAAGAAACCAAAACAATCATTCAACAAAAATGAGGGGTTTTGTTGTTAATTAAAAGATTTCTAAAACTTTCTTGCCTATTTCCGCTGCAACCTCCTATTTGTTCTGAAAGACAGGTTTATTGACGTGACGCCCATAAAATCAAGCCAGTAAAACTTTTTTTGAACTCTAAGATGTTCAACCCAACGCTTTTTTAAATGGGATAGGTTATTTCAGAGGTTATAGATGGAAAAGTTGTGAAACCAGACTGTGATGAACACAGGTCATGATGAAATATTTGTCAGGCAGCAATGATGGTGGTGGGGAGGTAGAATGGAATCTGTAGAAGTAAACTGGAATCCCTCTGAGTACTGCAAGATTTCCCCAATGAGCAGAAGGGAATGGAAAGGTTCATTTTGCAATTTATCCATGAAGCCTTAACCTACTGCTTATCATAACAACAGTACAAAAAGATGACCTGCCTGCATATATGCACTCCTACACTCAAGAAATTCCAGGCCAATATATTCATTAACAACATCAGAAAAGTGAGGTTGGAAAAGTCATGGCGGCAATATCTATCTTATAGAAGCAGTCTGTGTACAGGGGACCCTCGTATAACAAAGAGCTTGTATAACATAAAATCTGTACAACATAAAAAATTCCAGAGATAGGGGAAATTTGCTTAACATAATTGCCTATGTGGAGAATCCGTACAACATAAAAATGGTCGCAATTAGGGATTACTCAATGTATTCCTATGGGAAATTTGTATAAAGGAAAATTTGCTTAACAAAATTTTATTTGGAACAAATTAATTCCTTTATACAAGGCACCACTGTAAACCCAAAAAGTGTACGTATGTTTAACTTACCCAGCTCAGCACAGAACATACACCTTTCTATGCGCTCTATGCTGATCTGCCCAGGCAGTTTTGGAGTACAGTAATACCTCGGATAATGAATGCCCCTGAATGCCAGCCAAGACCCACACCTCACCTGTAGAGATGGGCACGAAACGAACAATTTTTTGTTTTCGTTTCTGTTTTTTCATTTCGTTATGTAACGAAATGACAAACGAATTTTATCTCTAAAATGAAACGAAACAAACAGAAACACCGGAAATTTTGTCGTGTGTTTCATTTCCGTTACTGCAATATGAGTGAATTGCTTAAAATCCTTTTAAAAAATCACAAAAATGAAATAAATGGTAACGAAATGGTAACGAAACGAACGAAAATGAAAACAATTTTTTTTCAAAAATTCACAAAAAACGGAAACGAAACGAAACGGACCCTCCAAACGACAAACGACAAACAAAATGCAATTTTTTTGATTCGTGCCCATCTCTACCCTGTGAGGGAGTCACCGGAGCAGCTGGCCACCTGCTGCTGTGGGGAAGAGGAGCTGGGCTCAGGACGCTCATCGTGGGCTTTTTAAGCCACCTACCAGGGGCCCCTCTAACAGTTTTCCAGCCTGCTTCTGGTTTACCTCTATAGAGGAGGAGTTCATCTCCCTGGGCAGCAGCGAGTTCAGGTTGGAGGCTTGGCTTACCATGTGCCTTGTTTCAGGGGGGAGTCTTGGGGAGGGAAGAAGTGGTGCCACTATTCAGAGGGTGATGGGCTAAGGAAGATATGGCGGTAGGGATCAGACATGCCATTACAGGAGGAGGAGGGTCCCTCAAAGACAGATTGTCTCTCCTCCTAGTCTGGCCTCTAATCTCCAGATACCTGGTGTTCTTGGCAGCTGTGATTCTCTGGATCTGAAGCTGCTGCTGCTGAATGCCAGGTCGGTTAATAACAAAACTCAGATCATCCAGGACTTAATCCTGGATGAGAAAGCCGACCTGGCATGTATTACGGAAACCTGGTTGGACGAGGAGGGAGGGGTTGGCCTCTCCCAGCTCTGTCCTCAAGGATACCAGGTTCTGCAGCAGCCTCGATCGCAGAGGCGTGGAAGGGGAGTTGCACTGGTCTTTCATGAGTCCATCTCTCTTACCAGGTGCCCAGTTCAGCAGTTCATCGGGTTCGAGTGTCTGCATGTGGTGTTGAGTGGACCGGACAGGATAGGGATTCTGTTGGTGTACCGCTCGCCCTGCAACCCAACAGTCTCCCTACCTGAGCTGACATCATGCCATGGTGACATCAAGATTAGACTATTGCAACGCGTTCTATGTGGGGCTGCCCTTGAAGATGGTTTGGAAACTACAATTGGTACAGAATGCGGCAGCCCGGGTGGTTACTGGAGCTCGGCGGTACGACTCTGTTGGGCTGCTTCTCCAGGGACAACATTGGCTGCCCATTCGTTTCCAGGCCCAATTCAAGGTGCTGGTTATGACCTTTAAAGCCCTATACAGCTCAGGACCAGGTTATCTGAGAGACCGCCTTCTTCCATATAATCCGGTCCGCCCCCTTCGGTCATCGGAGAAGGCCCTTCTACGAGTACCGCCGCGAGGGGCGGCGGCAAGAAATAGGGCCTTCTAAGTAGTGGCACTGATACTATGGAATTCCCTCTCCTTTGAGTTGAGAACCGCCTCCTCCCTTGAAATATTCAAGCGAGGCCTTAAGACTTACTTATTTAGGCAGGCCTTTTGAGCCTCCGGCGTTCACCAACTTTTATAACATCTTACTTTTTAGTTTCATTGGCTGGGGAGCTTTTAACTCTGCTGCAGCTACTGTTTTTTAATCTTGTTTTTATTGTATTATACTGTATAGTATTTTTATAGTATTTTATAGGTATTGTGTTGTTTTTACATTGTACTGCTTTTATTGTACTTTTATGAATTTATTGTAAGCCGCCTTGGGTCCCTCCGGGGAGAAAGGTGGCATAAAAATAAAGTGATGATGATGATGATGATGATGATGATGATGATGATGATGATGATGATGATGATGATGATGATCATGATGATGATGATCATGATCATGATGATTTTTTTGGATAACAAATCGCAATTTCCAACAAATGGCCTCAGAAAATGAATTTTCCCTATGGGCTGTCTTGGATAACGAATTACAATTTCTAGGTATAGGGCTGCCTCAGATAACGAATTTTCTCTGTGGGCTGCCTCAGATAACAAATATTCCTATGGGCTGCCTCGGATAACGAATTTTCCTGTGGGCTGCCTCCGATAATGAATTTCCGGCATACATTGGTAAAAAAGAGTTATCCTGGGCTGCATCGCATCTATACCTTTTAAGTGCACTTTATAAAGAGTTTTGAGCAAAACAAACAGGGGTCTGTGTCTTTTTCCTAGGCTCTGTAACAGATTAATTGGTTTCCCATTCATTCCTATGGGAAACTGCGTTTCGGATAACAATTTTTTTCAGATAACAAAAATTGCCTCAGAGAACGAATTAAATTTGTTATCTGAGGTACCACTGTATTCACATTTCCTTTTCTATACTTCAAAGCATTCAAGGAACTGATTCACAGAGCTAAGTTTTAAGGTGAAGATCACTACCGGCAAGTCACAAACCTGAACCTGTTCCCCTTGCTTGTATCCCAATAAGTGCTATGTTACAAGATGGTTAGTCTGCTACTAAATTGTCTTATTTTTACACTCTCCTATAAGTACATGACCAGGGAATGTTTACAATGGGCTTTCTTACATTTAGATTTGGAACTTAAAGCAGCCTTAATTATGAACTCTAGATATTCCATATATTGTGAAGAGATGGTAAAAGGATGTGTGTGTCAATGCTGCTTCCTATTTTCTTGATTGTGCAGAGGTGGTGTTGGTCAACCTGGGTTCAAATCCCCCTTCAGCGGTGACTTTAGGCCAATCGCTACTTTCCTATCCTGAGTTACCTCCACAGGTTGATGTCAGGACAAAAAGGGAAACAGTTGAGCCCTGCACAATGACTTGAGCTCACTGGAGGAAAAAGGGGCTATATATTTAACAAACATAACAATAATTCAAGGAGAGTGGAGTGTACATCTGCCCAGCAGGGAGAGAGGCTTGTGATCTTCTGCTCCCCTCTTGTCTCACAGAAAAGTATTTTTAGAACAACGAGCATAACAAGAAAGAGAGAGAGGAGAAAAACAAAAATTGGCTTACCATGAGTAAAATATTTGAAATCCACTACAAACTTCACATATTCATATATAATGGGTTCGTTCGGATCTAAGTTTCCACGGGCTAAATGGCAGCAAAACTCTATTTGTTTTTCAGCTGAAAGAAGGAAGCAGGATGTGTTTTAAAAACTTGGGTTGGAGTATTAGAAAACATACTCCCCTTTTTCCCTTGAAAATTCTCTCTCTCTCTCTCTCTCTCTCTCTCTCTCTCCCTCCCCCTCTCTCTCTCTCTCCCTCCCCCTCTCTCTCTTCACACACACACACACACACACACACACACACACACAGAGAGAGAGAGAGAGAGAGAGAGAGAGAGAGAGAGAGAGAGAGAGAGAGAGAGAGAGAGAGAGAGACTCTGTGGTTTTGTATCCTTACATCCTGTCTTAAACCATGGTTTAGTTTTTCCAGTTAACAGTCACAGTAAAGGGATGCTTTTAAACTACACTTCCATCTCAGCCCTGGAATGTCTCAATCAGTGAGGTTAGCAAGGAGCCCAGACAATGCCATCTTCAATTTGTCACCTTCCTGCATTTTTCTTTCGTGTCTTCTGTTGCTGTTGTTGTTTTTCCTTACCAGGAAATAAATTTAAAGAAAAATAAAATTAAAGGAAATGCTGTGCCATGCTTTTTAATTATAAACTGCAGGAGCCCTCCATTTGGAAAGCAGAAAAGGAAAACAAACCATGATTGTTGACGTCATGTCACCATAGGGTTTACATTCAGTTAATCAGATTTAGTAGCCCTTTCATTTTTACCTCTGGTTTATACAGTGGGCCTAAAAGTTATGATTAGAATGAAGCTTATCAGCCAGCACTTACTAGCACATTACTGAAAGCCTTGACATGCTTTTAACCTCCTCTAGGGCTTCACTATGGCTTCTAGATTAATTCTGAATCACTCACTCTGAAGATTATATAACCTTCTCCAAGACTGAAACAGGAGAAAGACATCAAAAGTCCTGTGTGCCACTTACAACCTGGCACAGGCTAATTTCACTAGCTTAATCGGGACTTACACAACAGTTAAGCCATGTGTAGCATCTTTGAAAAATCCAGTGATTCTGGTAGGAACAGGAGAGTTGAAGAATTGTGCTTGGGTGGTGTAGACCAGTGGCTCTCAACCTGTGGGTCCCCAGATGTTCTGGGACTGAAACTCCCAGAAGCCTCCCTCACTCCCTGTGCTAGAAGGGATTCCTGGGAGTTGCAGTCCAGGAACATCTGGGGACCCACAGGTTGAGAACCACTGGCGTAGACATTCCCACCTAGCGTTCCTTCCCATTCTCCTGGGGTAACATAAGAAGCCCCAAGCTTACCTTGAGGCCCTTTATCATAACCGTCACACTCTTCTGAGAACTGGCCTAATGTTGGTGGGCATAAACTAGTAGTCAATTTGAAAGTGTAAGTCCTCATCATAGCCCAGCTTGGTCAACTTGGACTGGCATCCTCTTTCCAGGGTTTCTGTCTCCATTTGCGATAAGAAGACCATTCTGTTGCTTGTGCAATGCCTTTCTCCTTCCCCTCATAGGGAGAAAGGAAGCTGCCCCATTCCGATCCACCTAGCCCAGTCCCGTCAACTCTCCATAGCATCATATTTCCATGGTTTTGGATAGGATTCTGCTCTCGCCCTGCCAGGAGATTTCACAGACTGAACCCAGAAATACTCAACTTGCAACACAGATGCTTTCGTACTGTCCCAGGACTTCTCCAAGACAATATACAAAATTAGTTACTTACTGTTCAAAAAATCTGTTGCCGCAGGATTGGTCATGAGCATGTGTGAAGAAAGCAGCTTGTACACGTCACTCTGTTCACTCTCAGGCAGAAAGTTCAATATATTTTGGTCCACCAAATCTGACTGGTGCAAAAGAACACTTTGTCATGTTCAACGGTAGGGAGTTAAAGCGACCAAGATATAGGAACTGCTGGGCCATACAAGGCACGCACACAAAACATGGCTGTCTCATCATTCCCTCACTCTGCCCATAAATGTTCTCATCTCAATGTGTGACACCAGTTCGATTGCAAAGGATTTCTGTTTACACCAGGCATATCCAAACTTCGGCCCTGCAGATGTTTTGGACCACGACTCCCACAGCTCTTTGCCATTGGAAATGCAGACTTGGAATTTTGGGAGTCGTGGTCCAAAACATCAGGAGGGCTGAAGTTTGGACATGCCTGATTTACACACAAATGAAGTCATCAGCCACGTTTACCTACACACAAAGCAGGTCATCATTGTTCGATACTGCAGTGAATTATCTCAAAAGAAGCCATGCAAGCAGAGTCATGTATTAGAAATCAAAGAAGGGTTATCAATAATTTCTACCACTAATCTTGTCAGGATAATGAAAAATCACTGCATGCCATCAAGTTGATTCTGACATACGGAGACCCTTTCCAGGGTTCTCAAGGTACAGAATCTACAGAAGGGGATTCCTTTCTTCTCGGAAAGCCATGGGATGGTGCAGTTTGGCCAAGGAGACACAGGTTGGCTCTATTCCCAGCCAGAGACCTAAATCACTGAGCCATCCATCCAATCTTGTCCTAATTATTTTGATTGTGAGCCACCCAGAGACCTTTGGGTATTGGGCGGCATACAAGCTATATAAATAAATAAATAAATAAATAAATAAATAAATAAATAAATAAATGTACATGCAAATAGAGTCTATGGAGAGAGAGAGAGAGAGAGAGAGAGAGAGAGAGAGAGAGAGAGAGTCCTTACAGTTGTGACCGACTCTTTGTAACTCCATGTCCATGGAGTTTTGTTGGCAGGAATACTGGTGTGGCTTGCCAGTTCCTACTCCAGGTGGCTACAGCACCTGGTCTCCCATCCAAGTACTAACCAGGGCCAACCCTGCTTAGCTTCCGAAATCAGGTGAGATCGGATGTGCTCAGGGCATCTAGGCAGCTCTATGGAGTGCAGTATGCTGTTATCCAGGGACAAGGGTTCAAGGCAACTGTATGCCATCTATTTTATATTCTCTATCTCCGTAAATTCCCACAAGAATTTACATTCTGTGCAGTTATAGGCATCTGATATTACAATAACTGCTATGGCTGTATCCTACAGAATCATGGCACTTGCAATGTGCAAGGTGCTCAGCATTACAGGTGCCATAACTTTCTATCTATCTATTCCAGAGGATAACACTTCCATGGGCTGCTAGCCACGCTGGCAGAATATGTGTGCCTCTCTCTACCAGCTGCTGGGGAAGAAAAGAAGGTCAGTGCAGTTGCACACCTGTTCTGCTGGTGGACTCTGCATTTCCACTGGTCTTATCCAGTGTGGTTCCTACTATGTTCTTAAGCAAAACGCTTAGATCTTCCATGCCCATATGCTACTAACCAGACTGAAGTTTAAAAAAAGACTTCAATGCACATCAAAACTGAATGTAACAATTGTGCAAGGGAGTAAGCGTAGAAATCAAAAGCGGGATGGAATACACTGGTTGGTTTTGGATGGCACATTTACCCTGCAGCTCTGTCAACAGCAAGGCAAAGCTATTTCAAAGAAGATGAAGAGAATAAGAAAGCAAAGCAGAATTCAACTGAATTTTACTAAGAAAAATATATGTGGGTGTTTGGCTGCTGTCTTGTTGTCACTGCATAATCATCATAATAAATGTGGTGACCTTAAAAAGCATCCCTAGAAAACAAAGTTGTGTGCACAGCCACAAAAGACAGTCAACCCATCTGTATTGCTTTCACAAAAGATCACACTCCAAAATGCAGTTAATTAGCTAAATATCTTCCATACGCTCATGCAAGAGACACCGCACACATCCTCCTACTCAGGTAACATCAAGCAAAGCTAGGACAACTGAAATCTTATGCCTTAGCATGCTGTTTGGTGGGTGTCAGACGCAGGAGCATCAAAACTGAGGGCCATGTTCTACACTAGCATTACGGTTGTTACAGATCTTTACATTAGCAGATCTCATGTGTGAGCCAGAACACATTGTAAACTATAATAGTACTCCGGTATCCACTGGGGATCGGTTCCATCCAGGCCTTCCCATGGATAACAAAAAAGGTGGATATGAGGGAACACAAAAAAACAAAACAAAACCTGCTGTTTTGTAAGAGTATCTTGCTTTACGCCTGCAGTTTGTGACAGTAGCCTGCTTGGTGGCTGCTGAAATATTTGTTTGTTTATTTATTTTCCTCTGCTAGCCATGGGTAACTGAACCAGTGGTTAATGAATCAGTGGATACGGGTGTCCTACTGTACTGATTTTTAAGGAAACATCTCCCATCGAACTATCCAGTCCTCAGGCAGCAGACAGGGTGTTCCCTGGACCAAGAGTATCACTGTAATCTCCATAACCGCATTGGGGCTCTTCCTGACAACAACCTTACAAGCGCCTAGAACAGCAGTGCAACAATCAGAAAGTTGGTTTTATAATCACTTCAGATCATGGCACAGGGAATAGTTTCCCCCCAGCATAAATCAATGCCTGGATATCCAGTGTGGTGCAATGGATAGAGTAATGGACTAGGACTTAGGAGACCTGAGTTCTAATCTCTTTTCAGTCATGGAAGCTTACTGAGGGAGTGAACCTGGTAAAATCAGTTCTTTCACTAGTTCTGAAAGCCCTGTTAGGGTTACTATAAATTGGTTGTGGCTCAATGGCATATAACATGACACAGCAATATGGCTGCTAACTATAGTAAAATGCATTCATCTTTTTCCTGTCCTGCTCATATCTCTGATTCACAGCTTGGTACAATTAGTTTTTGAGACTGCAAACACCAGATTCCACCGTCAACACAGGTCATCGTTCACACTGGCTGGGCAATTCTGAGCATAATGGTCTAAAATTTAAAAAAAGCTCTTTTTCCTGGTTTTGAGTCAAGTTCCACAAGTGATGCCATTAGACCCAGTAAGATGAGGGAGGGTCGGGGAAGGACCCAGATGCATTTAATAAACAAATAACAATAACAAACTTTATTTCTATGCTGCCTTTCTCCCCAAAGAGGAGCATCGATCTCTTGAATCATCATTCAAGGTTATGAAATTTCTGCCTTCCCATTTTTAAATTCCAAATCATGCAATAGCCCAACTTAAGACCCAGAACATCAGAGATCTGTAATCTTCCTAAATGTCTTTAGAGATCTGTAATCCTCCTAAGCGTCCTCACTGCTTTTCCCAGCCTTTTTTCTTACAAGGGAAAAGAAAAGAAAAGAAATCTGATGCAGAAGGTGGAAAATGAAACCACTGCAGTCAACAGCTTGGCTTGGCAGCATGAGAACCCTCCATTTAAAAGTGCACACCATTGAAAAATGATAAACAGTAATCATCCATAGCAATGTTTCAATTAAAAACCAAGAGATCATCCAACATGCCATGGTTAGAACTTACCGGTAAATGACCCAGAAGAGAAGAAACACTATCAGATACATAAATAATAATCCCATCTGTGGTAAGTGCAATGAGAAACCCATCCAAAGCCTATGGGGAAAAGGTAGAATAGAGGAAAATCATTTGGAAATAAATACATGGGCATGCCCCCTGATTCATCTCACAGTCTTCCAAGGAGTTTGCATGAGGCTTTGAAGCGTGCTTAACATTCTAATGACACAGACTAATCATATGTACACAGAGATGTCCTAGTGAGCTCAATAGTCTTGTGTTAACTTCCTGATGCCCTCTGCATATGTCCTTGAAAGGGAGGTGGAGTAAATACACCGTGACTTGCTTTCAGGAGACAAAGATTGTGCCCCCACGGCTAGCCGCATCTTCTGAACACCCCTCTCGACCACGCCCCCTGAAGCGCATCTCAAGCGCATCTTCCTGCACCACCTCTAGGGGTTTGATCAAATTGCTTCGTTTGCGGATGCACATTTTGATGCAAAGCAAAGGTCGTGTGTGAACACCAGAAAGCCGCATCTTCTTCCGGTTTCACATGCTTTGCAGCAAACAGATTTTCAAAACAGCACTTTGATGCGCATTTGGCAAATGGGGAACACACACAAAAAAGCATTCAAAAATGCTACAGTGGGGGGCGGTAACTCCGCACCTAATGTCATGTGACCACTCTCAGAAAAAGTGCGCATTTTATTATCGTCCGCATTTAGCAGTCATGTGATAGAGGCCATGATCGCAAGAAGAGCAACTAAAAGGGGAAGGAACATGGTGGGACTGAAAGGAAGACTAACAAAGGATCCTTGCATGCCAGGTGTCTAATCTGCAACCAGACCGAAGGGGGGAATTTAGACAGAGAAATTACCATCTTGCAGAAGCTTATTCTTAGACCTTGCTTGGTAAGAATTTCCATAAATTTACCAACCCCTGAAACGGGTTGGCTTCTTCTCACCTTTCACCACCATATTTCTGTTTTTCCCTTGGCAATACCGCTCATTTATTGTTATTGTTATTTTAGCTTGGGAGAAAAACAACATCAAGCTCACAAAAGTCTTGCAGCAGCACTTGAAGAAATATAACAAAAAGCCGTTTCCATGGCAGCAAAACTTGTAAGTTTCCTTTGCGTTTACGTTTACGTCTTCTGTTGCCAGATCAAGCATCTGGTGGATACTGAGTACAACTTTGGCTGTACAGTATGCAGTGCGTACATCGCTGTATAGCAAAAACTAAAGAGATAGTCCTGTCAGAAGAGTTAAAGATAAATAGTTTCTAGGTGGCATCATCCCCACTTCCCAAATTCCACTTCTTTCTGCCCATGTTCATATTCATCCTTGAATCAGATATGGGAAACTTTAAAAAAAACACTCATGCTGCAGAACCAAAAATATATCAAGGCACAGAAATCTGGTGCAGAAATAGAAATATTGCCGGGGATTTGGGGGGGGGGGAGGTAGTCTATAAGTCTCTTCATAACATTTCACATGTGAAAACTATATGAAATGTATGAGAAATTAATAGCAAATTAAAAGGTGAAGATTAAAAACTATTTATTGACCAGAAGTGGGCTACTTCAAGAGTGTTATCTTGGCCCATTTTCTGGATTCTCTTATGTACACGTGGTGGGATATAACGGACCTGCACGTAATTGTTGCATTGATTGAATTTCTTCACCGCCACAGAAAACCTGTCCTGTATCCAAGCAGCCCCATTTAACTTGATCATTCTTTGATCTTCCTACTTCACTTTAAAGTTGTTAAGTGACTTCCAAAGGATCTACCCAGGGTCTTGTCCTGATGGGAGGCACTCTTCAGCATTCATGCGTTTGCCAAAGTGTGTTGCTTCTGCTCTCTGTAGTTTTAGCCAACCTCTTTTGGTTTAATCTCTAGATCTTGAGAGGCATGTAGAAAACTTTCCCTCCATTTTAGCCATTGTCTAGGCCGGGGATTGCTGTCCACGAAGCGGATGGGACTGGGTGCCGTATCACCTTATTTTGTTCATTATTTCCTAGCACCTCTCAGTGTAGTTCGGAAGGAGCAAGGCCAGCCAATTAATAGTCTTGTTTGATGGGAGTAGGTTTCAGGCAGCCAGTAAAAACAGTGCTTCATTCATTAAGGGTTCCATCCACTTCTTTTGCATGCGCTGAGTTATACCACAATGAGGCTAGCACAGGGCTGTTCAACTTTGAACAGGCCGAGGTCTACTTTTTCCAGCCCAAAGTGCCTGAGGGCCACTCTGAGCACATGCTGATAAGTAAAAAATGTTTGTAAGTAGAGCTGCGGTTTCCCATAGGAATGCATTGAAAACCAATTAATCTATTCTGGAGGGAACAGATTTCAATGCGCCATGGCTCTTGAACTGCCCCGCTTGGCTGAGACAGTGGGCTGGCAGAACCAGAACTTTACTGGGGCAGTGGTGGTCCTTGGGATGGGGGAGGGAGGGGTGGAGAACTTATACCCTCACTTTTTTATTGATGGCCAATGGGCTACTTTTGAACCCTTCGCAGGCTTGGGTTAGCACATTCTGTGCAGGAGCACAGGGACACACCTGTTGTTCTGATCGGTTTGTGGGTGTGCACCACAGTCTAACCCAGCCTGTTTCCTAAGTATGTTATTTCTGGTGGCAACTTTTTATTTGGTGCTTAGGCAATGTTTCTGTAGGCTAGGGTTCAATCCAGAGTGGTGCCCACATACTTTGGGGTAGTATGTTCCTCAGTCTCCAGCTATCTTGGGGTTTTGTCTGTTCTTTAAGTGGAAGGCACAGAGATCTGTAAGTAAAACCTACAAAGGGGCTCATCTTTTGCGAGGTAGGAGCTTGTTTTGATTAAACTGCAATGGATCGACTTGTTCAGCAAGAACCATTTGCAGATGGAGATAAACAGACAGACTTTCCAAAGAAGGTGGTGACTCATCCCATCCCTATGAGGAGGAAATAAGCAAGGCACTGCGATTCTAGGACAGCGCACACCCTTGAACATTGGTGGTTAAAAGGGAAGCACTAAATAGCCTTTGCAAGATGGAAGATCTTCCCATTTAATACAAAGTGAAACTTCTTCCTTGAAGAAAAAACAAAAACAATGGCACACCAAAACTTCAGGCTGTTCTATTCAAGTAAGAAGGATACTAATTTCAAGCATGCGAATGAATTTCTCAATATCTTTATTTTAGAGATTCCAAAATGCACTATTTAAGACCTTTCTGTTTCCCCGAACAAGGCAGGAAGCTGGGAAAAATTTGCTGTACACATTACAAGAGCCGACACTTGTTCTATTTGTCTTGCACTTTGCTGTGGGTTCTCCAGGTCAAGTTTTGCTTTGAGCCATCCAAACCATATGCTCCACGTCTTCAGCTGAGTCGCATGCTAGTAAATACTGCGACATGGATTCCTGTCCATTTTGACTAGAATGAGTGTACAGTGAAATTGAGGTCAGGCTGTCACAGTTATCAAGCCATCGGCACATGACATTCTCTCTTAGACGAGAAGTGGTTTTCTGCCACGTTTTGGAAGGCAGTGAGATGAATGAGCTGGTGGAAAGCAGCACCAAACATCTTTTTACATCCTCCTCCACCCTGGGTTAAGTCGGCATGATTCCCATTTCATCTTACCTCTAACATCAACTGGGTGAACTCCTCGTTGCTAAGAAATGAAGGCTTCCAGTCCTGCCTAATCTCACAAGCCTCTGTCTGTGCTGTGATTTCTGAAACAGAAAGAGAATTAAGAACCGGTTGGGCTTGATAGAAGTTATCAACTTCCCTTCTTTGGGCCACCGAATCTCAAAGCTGACATGGCTAGTGACCATGCTGGAAGGAAAATTCCAGGAACTGAGAAAGAAACTTTTCCGGCTGTTCCTGTGGGCTTTGTTTAGATGTAACATGGAACACCAGGTAGTGAGATATGTCATGCTCATGTATTTCCCCCCCCCTTGACAGCTGTTCCAGGAGAGAACCAGTGGTTGCATTCATAGTTAGTTAAGAAAGTTCGACACTTGGAAGGTACTGCTTACAGATCTTCAAAGGGGTGGGGGTGGGGGGGGCAAGAGCAGCCAAACCACTGGTCCTCATGGTCTGATGGAGAAGGGCTACACTAGTGTGATGTAGCAGCCAGAGTGTCACACGGGAACCCAGACGTAATGGGTTCAAATTTCTGCGCATTCATGGAAACTCACTGATTTTGGGAAAAAGGCAAAGATAAACCACTCCATGAATATAGTGCATGCTTTGTAAGCCATCACAGTTGGCAGAAGTTGCAAGTGACTTGATGGTACAAAGGAATATCCTGATTGTTGGCTCACAGGTGGTTGTGCCCATTTATTTTGGAAACAGGTTGCTACGCTAGATAGGAATTTGCTCTTGTCCAGTTCTTAAGAATTAAGCATCTATCCAACGGTGTGTATGTGTGTGTGTTTGTGTTGGGGGGGGGTTAGTAAGAGGGCATTAGTCATAGTTTAAGAATTGCCTTCTTCCCACAGGATCTTGCTGGTTCAGATAGAAAGGTCCTTTCCCACTTCAGTGGAGGCTGATAATTCTGATGCTATGGCAGGCATACAGTGGAACCCTTCTGCTCTGGTTTTTAGTTCAAACATAACAGGGCTATCCAAGACACTATGTGCATGTGTGTTGGGGTGGGTGGCTGTTTGGCTGGGTGTGGGTATGTGTGTGCGCACACACACACACACACACACACACACACACACATCTAAAGGGCTTTTGAGACACTGGAGAGTGACTATTGCAATGGAAAGCAAATCTTTTCAAAGCATGCAATAAATGTTTTTAGGTGCTCAAAGTCCAGTATAAATCCACAACGGCCTCTCTATGAAGAGATGCACCAAGAAGGGCATTGAATGCCATTCAGATACCTTTCTGTTTTTGTAAGAAGTCGATGGTCCTCTGCAAAATGGTAGATTTATCCATCTTGAGGGGATGGCCATGTCCCTGAAGCATGGTGCACAGCTCCTTAATGAGGACATTGAACTGGTCTCTGCGTTTCTTCTCTGACTTATTGCGCGATGCCCTAGCCAATCCAAACATAGAAGCACATTAGAAACAGCATAAGAACAATGGAACAATTTAGCAATTAGTTGGGGAGTTGGAGGGATATCCTGACCTAAGACCTTTTGGGTCTCTGACCAAAAACTAAGATGGTGTACCCTCCCCCCGCTCCATTTCAGTACAAAGGGTTGTACAGGTACCTAGAGTTCATTTTTGGGCACAAATTTCTTTAGCACCCATTCAAGAAGCTGGGTCACCTGGAGACTGCAAGACAGACCATGTGGCAAACAGTTTTCCCCTCCAATATTACCCCTACCCTCATGGTAAGAATGCTTCTGATGAACAGAAACTCCTAGCTCCCAGGCAAAATATCTCTGACTTCTGAATAAAATGACACATTTCATGGATGAATCCATGGCTTGGGCCTTAATAGAAACAGGATGCTGGTTTGATCCTGCATGACTTTCTGAGTTCATACATTTTCAGACCATAAAGCCCAGCCTCTCGATTCTAGCAACGCCCACATCTGGGGAGAAAGGTGCGGGGAGGATAATAACAGAACCCATCCATATTTTGGGTTTCCAAAGAATACAAGGTGCATAGAGCAACTATTTGACTGTTGGTCCCCCACCCCTACCCCCTTAGTAACAGTTTTAGCATGGACAACAACATAGAAACAACAGTATAATTACTGTAGAACCTCAAAGACTGACACATTAATTTCAGTGTGAGCTTTCATGGGTCATGGCCCATTCCCTCCAACACAACTGAAGAAATGTATTGTCATCAGTGAGAGACATTTTTAGATTTTAATGTGTCAATTTTAAAATTAGTTTTGCATGTTTTATCCTCAGTTACTCTCAATAGATATAAGGAAAATTCTTTTGCACATTACAAAATCCACCAGGCTACAGAATAAGGAAAGAGTACAATCCTTTAGAGCAGGGGTCCTCAAAGTTTTCAAACAGCAGGCCGGTCCACCACCCCCCAGACACCACTGGGGGCCGGATCACAGTCCAAAAGCAGCTGCGGAGGCTTGCTTGCTCACAAAACAGGGGGTAGGTGGGGGGTTGCAATTGGTCCCAGGGGCCGGATTCAGGACCTTGGGGGGCCGCATCTGGCCCCGGGGCCTTAGGTTGAGGACCCCTGCTTTAGAGCTTAGGAGCCCATATAATGTCATTATATTTCATGACCTGGAGACCCTGGTTATTTGCTTCTGTTCTATACCTCTTTGCTCTGTCCTTCTCATCTTCGTCCATCAGCTCGTTTACACAACAGAGAGTTCTGCAAAGAAAGCAACAAATAGTGTTCATTTTTTTCCAGGAGTGTAACAAGCATTGCCTAGTCCTTTGAAACTGGCAGCTTTTATCAACCAATTATGATTTACTTCTGTGGCATTTGTTAGCTCGGTTTTTAAAAACGTATCGCCTACCTCAACTAAAACATCCATCACAAGCAGGACTACGGAGAGCAAAATCTTCATTTAACAATAGAGATGGGCACGACTAGGGAAAATGACGTTTTCGAGTTGTCGTGTGTTGGAGGCAGTCCGTTTCGGCTCGTTTCCGTTTTTCACGAAATTTCGCAAAAATTAGTTGGTTCGTTTTTTCGTTTTTTCGTTGTTGTTAGTACTGGTTTGGGAGGGTAGCGGGCTCCTGGAGGGAGCTGCAGGAGTCAGCCAGAACCACAAGTGACGGACTGGCAGACTCTTTGCACCTGCTGTGTCTCACATACTTGCATGTAGTGCACTGCAAGTAGATCTGGCTTAGGGTTAAGATGGGTTAGCACAAGGGCTAGGGTTAGGCTAGTTACGGGTGAGGTTAGGGTGAGTATTGGGGTGCACCTCTGGGTGCCTCTCTGACCCACTTAGAAGGACAGTGTACTGGCGTATGGGTTAGGCTTAGGTTTAGGGTTCGGGTTTGGGCTACGATTAGTGGGCTGTTTATGCCCGATTGGCACATCCCAGAAGTCTCTGTGGTCAACCTGGCCAAGTGGCCATGCGATTGGTGGAAAATTTGCATGGTCCACTCCCATGGGCGAGCCCATCATTGCGAATGTGCAGGTGTAAAAAAATAAAATAAAATAAAATAAAATAAAATAAAATCAACGGAGACTCTTTTTTTTGCAAGAAAAACCCACTGCTGCTACTGTAAAAATTCAAGCATTTAAAATAGCTAATTTTCGCATGTTTCTGTGGTGCTTTGGTGGGGTTTTGGGCAACGATTTCAAAAAAAATACTGCAGTCGCCATTTTGGATCCCCCGCACTGCATGGCAAATGGATGCGCCCTCCCAGCCTGGTACCAGCAGCGCAGCAGTAGCAATAGCCAAGGAGAGGGGGGCGGGGAAACCCCCCCCCCAAATAAAACACCCTTCTGGCCTGGTAGGTGCCCTCAGACAGTTTTCGCCTACTTTTAGGGCCGGGAATCGGTTTTTTTTTAACTTTTAAAAACTTTTTTTCTGTGCCGCTTGGCATTGCGCGATCGCCGTGATGCAAGTAACGAGCACGACAAATCAGACCAAATTGTTCGTTCGTCGGTTCGAGCTCGAATTCTGGCGGAGTAATTCCCGTTACCGTTTCCGTAGAGTAACGGATACGAGTAATGGAAACGGAAACGGGAATACCGCTAAGTCGTGCCCATCTCTATTTAACAACTGAATTGGCTTTGTTGCTCTTTTAACAAACAGAAGAGGTTGTTTTGTTTTGTTTTGTTTACTAGCTTCCTGTTGGTGACAAACTAGGAGCTCCAGCTCAGATTCAATACTAAGTTTTACTTGTTTGGAGAGCTTGGTTTTGTAGGAGTCTTATAGTTTATTTTGGCAGACTCTAGTGGTTAGGTGCTAAGCTTGTGAGCACTGAAAGGAGTATAACCATGTTGCTTAGTTGGAAAAAGATGTTGTAGCTCTTTATCGAAAAGACCGCTTAGGTAGAGTTTACCCCACTAGTTATCTATGGGTGTTTATACACGACCCCTAAACTCCGGGGCAAATGGCTCCCAGCTCCGGAGCTTAAAAATGTTTCCCCACCAGCTCCGCAGTTAACAGGAAATTAGGTGCGACCACGCCCACTTTAGTGCGTCCCAGCGCACCTTTCAAGTACCTGCTCTTTGGAAGTGAAAATTCCTTGGAGCAGTTTAACGATAGTGAGTGCGGGGCTCTCCTCGCTTCTGTTTGTTGTTGTTTTGGCTCCCGCCCCTTTAAGAGCTACTTTACAGAGCCTGGAATGTTGCCGGCAAGAGCGAGAGGCAGAACGGAGGTGAGCCACGATCTTTTCTTCTTTTTTTCTCCCTCCCCTCACGCAGCCAGCAGCCAGGAAGTGCGGAGGGGTGGGGATACAGGAAGAGCGACGAACTCCTAAGATCTCTGGTCCAAATTTAAGTGGCCAGCGGATCTTAGGGGTCGTGTGAAAAGGCCCTATCTCCCTCCAATGTTTCAAGTCACTTTTACTATGATTGAGTGTTTATCTTCTTGCAGACTGCTCCCACCAGAAAAAAGTAACCATGTAAGAAGGACTGGGCACAACATGCCACCTCGCATGAAAAGTAGCGCATATATAGATGGTTGTAGTGTATCTTACCATTTCTAAGTTTCCAGGGACAACACATGTCTTTTTTTAAAAAAAAGAAACTGAAATAAAAAGTCAAAATAGAATAGAATATTATATGGAAAAATAACAACAGACAAGAAGTGTTCTATTTTCTGTATTAGAAATCTAACTAATGCATTAATCTTAAAACAGCCTTTAAATATTCAGAAGCAGGCAGAAATGGAGATGAAATCTTGACAATTTCAATCTGGCTGCAATTTTGGGAACTAAGGGAAAACATTAAGAGCAGCTAGAAAACCGTTTCCCCAACTTCTAATCTGCATTACATTCACCAAGCCATGTGGGTGACATGAAATCATGTTTTGGATTTGCTAGACAGGGTGGGGCCGGCAACCAACCACAATGTGGCCCCACACCCTTTTATTTTACCAGTGCCACTGTCTATGTTACTTCATGACTCCTCCCATTGGGGCCAGGGAGAATTCCAGTTGGTGCGAATCATGAAATTTCCACTGGCCTTCTCCTCTTCCTCTCCTCTCCTCCCCTCCTCCTCCACTGCCATTGATTGCAACCAGCAAATCAACAAACCATAAGAGCTCAGCAGCATTTTCAGAGAAGATTATACAGCATTACACCCAGTGTTCCTATAACATTTTAGGTGGATGCAACCAATTTTTAATTCTTTCACTTTGCAGCAATGACAGCCTCCACTGATTTAATAGCTACATAAATAGCACAAAAACAGCTACAAAAAGAAAGAAAGAAAGAAAGAAAGAAAGAAAGAAAGAAAGAAAGAAAGAAAGAAAGAAAGAAAGAAAGAAAGAAAGAAAGAAAGAAAGAACAGAGAACAATAAGGAAGAGAAAACTCACAGTAGACATGCTACAAGTTTGTACATGTCTCTTAACCACCTAACCTGTATCAGTGGTGGCGAACTTTTGGCACTCCAGATGTTTTGGACTACAACTCCCACAGTCCTTTGTCATTGGCAATACAGGCTTGGAATTCTGGGAGTTGTGGTCCAAAACATCTGGAGTACCGAAGGTTTGCCACCACTGACCTATATGGTTACAGCTAGAAGTCTTGGCCCTAATTATAATCCCCCGAGAAATGTGTATGAGTGTTTAAAGGATATACCTGCAGTGCTGTCTCACAGGCTTTTCAATGAGGTTCTGAGGATGCAGACGACTCTGCTTCAAAACCATTTTCCTTTCTACTCAGTTAGGAACTGCCTGTAGCCTGACATAAGTGGAGCAGCACCACAATGCTGCATTTTACACCAGCATTTTTCTTTGCCACAAACTCATAATAACACATGCAAGCCCACAGAGAGAGCACTCCACAGCATAATTATTAGTAGAAAAAAAATCTTCTAGGATACACTGCAGCAATGTGGGAAATAAGACATGGTTTCAAGATGAGAATTCAGAGATATTTAAAGATGCCTGTATAGATCCATACTTTCCCTCTTATGGTTCTTTAAAAAGAAAAACACAGGTGTTTCTGAAACAGTTATAGTCCACTAACGTCTTTGCTCTGAAACAAGTGCAGTGAATATATGAAGCCACCACATATGCAATGTGCAATTCAAAGGGAAGAGACCTTTTCTTTTTGATAGGACAGCCTACATAGGCATGTCTCCATCCTGCATAGCTGTGTGACCTGGAGATAGCCAAAGTGAAACAGGGGCTTTCTAACTCTGGAGTTGTTACACTCTGCATTTGCAAGTACCCTGCTTATAATCACGTCTAACACTGCTCCGGGTGTATCTAGATGCCCACGTGTATTTGTGGTTGTTACTACATCCCTATTTTCATACCTGACAAAACCACACTCGGAACCATTAGCATAACGTGCAACACATGCCCTTGAAAGATCAGTTTGTGACATTATTTGGAGTTAGATTAATCTACGGATGGGCAAAAGACAGTATTCAGTGACCTCGGGTATCTTTTGGATGATGAGATTCTTACTCCAATCCTTTAACAAAAGCAATAAGTTTTTATTTCCCCTCTTTCCTTTTTTTCCGTGTATTCTAAAAGATTTTGAGTTTCATTCCATTTACAGCAACAAAACAAAACAAAACAACCCTGGGGATCAAGCAATTGGTGCTCTGTTATTTCATTCAAAGGTTTATATTTGACCCAAATCATCCCTTATCTTCTTGGATCCAGTTGATGCCCTGTGGCATCCATATGAAAGAACACAGCAGATCTTGCAAGCACAAAGCCTGTTTCTCAAAAACAGAAAAGAAAAGGGGAGGGGATGGGTCACCAGATTAAGGTGTCTACCTGAGTCAATAAGAGAAAATAATCTGATTAGAAATTACCTGTTCTATCCCTTAGATTCATCAGTCCAGGATGACAGGGTGTAGCAGGTATGCCTTATTAACACCATGAAAATAAAGATGAGGAAGAAATGATTCCTGAAAGAGAAAAGTAAGTCTCTTATTAGAAAAACCTCTACATTACATTCGGGATTTGCAAGCTTCTTTAAGTGTAAAAAGGCAGTCCTGCACCTGAAGAGAGGGTTCAAAATGGGTGGTTGTAGATAAAAAGACCTTTGTCTTCAGGCAAGCTTTCCATGACTGATGGACTACCGTGTGTATTTTATATGGATCTATGGGTTCACATAGACTTCATGTTTATGACTACTTATAACCATGTTGCTTTAATGTAATGTTGTCTATTAACGCTGTAAGATGTCCCTCGATTCCTTCTTCTCAAATACTTGAACATGTCTTGTACTGGACTGTTTATTATCTCTCATTACTGTAAGCCGCCTTGGGTCCTTTTCCAAGGAGAAAGGTGGGATAAAAATACTCTAAAATAAATACAATATAAATGAAGAGAGCGTTCAAAATGGGAGGTTGTAGATTAAAAGCAAACCAAGTACAGCTGAATAATGTATGTCTCTTTAAAGGCTGGTTTTGTATCCTCACGCCTCAGTTCCCTATGTTAATAAAATAAAATAAAATAAAATAAAATAAAATAAAATAAAATAAAATAAAATAAAATAAAATAAGCTCAACCCATTCCAGGCATTGTTCCAGATGCTTAGGTGTCACCCCCCACACACACGCACACCTTTTAGCACTTTGCCTTGTCCGTACATATCTCTGGGGCAAAAAAAAATTAGCCTAGCCTACCAGTTGGTCAAAGCTGGCAAGATTCAGAGAAGTGAGGGGTGCTGCTGGTGGTGGTGGTTTTCAATCTTTTTCAACAACCTCTTTTTAGGGAGAAAGGCAGGATAGAAATATTTAAATAAATAAATAATTTTGCACTAGCTCAGTGGGGAAAGAAAATAAATTCTAAGGCACAGCAGCCAGAGCCAAAAGCCAGGGTTGGCCAACAGTTGTACCTGAAAGATATAGATATGAAAACTAATAATGGAAGAGGCAACTGCAACTGCACACAACATGAAACCAATGTACAGTGGGCCCTTGTATAACAAAAGGTTTGTATAACATAAAATCTATACAACATACAAAATTCTGGAGATAGGAGAAATTTGCTTAACAGAATTGCCTATGGGGCGAATCCATACAACATAAAATAGTCGTGATTAGGGATCACTCTGTTTTCAATGCATTCCTATGGGAAATCTGTATAAAGGAAAATTTGCTTGACATAATTTCATTTGGAATGAATTAATTCCTTTGTACAAGGTACCACTGTATACGCCTTATTAGGAAGGGGTGGGTTGAGCTTTCTGTTTGCATATTTGATCGCAGCTTTGCTTTTTCTTTACATTTCTTGGATTATAGGTTCAGAAGAGTGGTCTTGGTGCTAGATGGGTGGTATATGAACCCAACAGATAAGTAAACAGAAGAGAGAAATGTGTAAAATCCGCTTTCTACACACTCCCTTTCTGAATGTCATTCACTCAATTATTACATTCATTTATTCGTTCATTTGAAAATCTGTCACTTTCCCCCAGGCATGACAAAAGGAAGAATAATGAAATCGTGTTCGCTCTTAAAATAAAGCAAGTGGATTCCTGTTAGGAAACATGGGACAACTATACAACTTGAAGATCACCCGTTAAAAACAACAGGGTGCACAGAAGTCATTATCAATTCCCTCGCAGAAAAATCAAGGAAAAGGATGTATGCACACACAACGGATGGCTGTGTGCACAGTACAAACGGATATGATTAAAACCTGGAACAGGAAACATTCATTACCTTTAGCCGGTATAAACTTAGAAACAGCAGAACATGCATTTGCACTGAGTTTTATACAGGAACATAACACATCTTATCATACTTTCTGAAGATTAGAGATTAGATTACTTAGGTGCCTCTTCAGTATGGTGTCCAACTGCTAAGCATAAATGGACAACTTTTAAGTCTCCTGCTATCCTTTTTTAAGGGATTTCTGTGTTTGAAATGGCCAGGGACTAGACCCGGGTTTTCAAAGAGAATACATCTTCAAACAGCTATCATCCCTATCTTCTCTAAAGTCATCCTCCTTAAGGCAGAGAAAAGCGCTTAAGTTATGCCCTTGCAAGATCAGTGTTTCATGTATTTTTCTTCTACTCCTTCTTATCATTTCTGTTTTGTCCATTATTATCCTGCAACTTCTGTTTTGGAATATTCTGCACTTTTGAGAATACAGTGAAGGAGTGGATTAAAAACATCTTAGATTAAAACATAACCTATGACTAAAACTGTTTCTTTTCATCTTCTTACCTCAAAATAAATTTAGCAGCTAGTTACTTATTGTATATACTCGAATATAAGCCTAGTTTTTCAGCCCTAATTTTGGGCTGAATAAAGGGGCCCTCGACTTATATTCGGGTCAATACTTTTAGCCACTGAGGCAAGTGCTTGGGTAGGTGGCTAAAAGTCATTTTAAAGATACTGCTCTGCTTCTCCTGACCCCCCTCTGCATCACAGGGGAGCAGCACGTGACATTTAAAATGACTTTTAGCCACCGAGGGCAAGCGCTTGCCTCAGTGGCTAAAAGTCATTTTAAACATCACACACCACTCCCCCAGCTCACAAAGGAGGAGCTGCCAGGCCCTGCTGCATTTCCCACCCTAGACTTATACTCGAGTTAATAAGTTTCCCCAGTTTAGGGGGGTTAAATTAGGGGCCTCAAGACGAGAGTGAAAAAAATGGGCTGAAGCTCAACATCAAAAAAACTAAGATCATGGCCACTGGTCCCATCACCTCCTGGCAAATAGAAGGGGAAGAAATGGAGGCAATGACAGAGTTTATTTTCTTGGGCTCCTTGATCACTGCAGATGGCGACTGCAGCAATGAAATAAAAAGACGCCTGCTTCTTGGGAGGAAAGCAATGGCAAACCTAGATAGCATATTAAAGAGCAGAGACATCAGTTTGCCAACTAAGGTCAGGATGGTTAAAGCTATGGTTTTTCCAGTAGTGATGTATGGAAGTGAGAGCTGGACTATAAAGAAGGCTGATCGCCGCAGAATTGATGCTTTTGAGCTGTGGTGCTGGAGGAGAGTCTTGAGAGTCCCCTGGACTGCAAAGAGATCAAACCTATCCATTCTGAAAGAAATCAACCCCGAATGTTCACTGGAAGGACAGATTTTGAAGCTGAGGCTCCAGTACTTTGGCCACCTCATGAGAAGAGAGGACTCCCTGGAAAAGTCCCTGATGCTGGGAAAAATCGAAGGCAAAAGGAAAAGAGGACGACAGAGAATGAGATGGTTGGACGGTGTCATCGATGCAACCAAAATGAATTTGACAAAACTCCGGGAGGCAGTGGAGGATAGGAAGGCCTGGCGAGCTCTGGTCCATGGGGTCACAAAGAGTCGGACACGACTGAATGACTGAACAACAACAACTTATACTCGAGTATATACAGGTACTTCTAAGCAAACACATACAAAATTGTCCAGCTCCAGTTTTATATGCTCTTGGCTGCACTGGGAATATTATTTATTTATTTGTTTATATTTATACTTATTAACTGCTCAACTTTCCCACTGGGAACAATGAAATGAAGTCGTAAGTCACGGCTCATGGAAGACTATTGAATCAATGGAATTCACAAAAGTGTTGATTCCCCCAACCCCCTCTGATTCCACAGATTATTTGCTCCTGGATTTCAACCTGTGAGACATACATCTGACTAAATATGCATAGGATAGTACTATAAGGGCATTGTGCTATATGGCTTTTATTATTATTTATTTATTGCTGCCTCCTCGTTGTCACTCATACTGTGAATCATCTATCTGAGGCTGCATGTTCCATCAATGTTCTAATGACATGAATTTTCCAAGACATGTTTTGCTTCTGAATCATTCCACTCTCTATCTGTATTCTATATCTTTTTTCTTGCTTGGCTGCTTAATAAGCCAATTTTGGTGCCTTCCCTGCTCATATCAAGAATACTCACACATGAGAGTAGCAGAAATATATCAATATTATTATTAACAGCTGGTATCTCGCCTCTTCTGCCTTAATAGTAAGAACTGAGAGGTACAGGGCATATGGCTTGCTGAGACTACAACCCAATACCCATTCACTGGAAGAATGAATGCAGAGGGTTGGACTGTAATTTATTTAATTTAGTTGCTAGGTGATCCCTGAATCATGCAGCTAAATACTGGGGAGAGCTAATTGCCATTCTATTAAGGAAGGGTCAGATGGAAATCAAAGACGAGAGAACAATAAATATGTGTGTGTTGTGTCGTTACAGTCGTGACCGACTCTACGTGACTCCATGTCCATGGAGTTTTCTTGGAAGGAGTACTGGAGTGGCTTGCCAGTTCCTACTCCAGGTGCCTACAGCACCTGGTATTCCCTGGTGGTTGCCCATCCAAGTACTAACCAGGGCCGACCCTGCTTAGCTTCCGAAATCAAGCGAGATCGGATGTGCTTAGGGCATCTAGGCAGCTAATAAATATATACTCATATAACAGTGGGCGAACCTATGGCACTGGTGCCTAAGGTGGTGCTCAGAGCCCTTTCTGTGGACACCTGACATTACCCCTTCGCAGCCACCTGGATTCAGGTTAAATTGCTGTATTGGCACTTTGCGAAAAATTATTGGGTTTTGAATCGCAGTTTGGGCAGTCGGTCTCTAAAAGATTTGCTGTCACTGATGTATAATATTTCTTTCAGGTGGACTTCCCCACTTTCTTCTGTTTAGTAATGAAGACATTTAATGGGAAGCTTCCCTTTAAAGAGCCACTTTTCTTTACTGTAAGAAAGCCTCCACTTGAAAAACAAATTGAATGAAGCATTTTTACATATTTAAGAACTCCACTCTTTTGGAGGTTTTCTTGTGGAGCTTCATTTGTGTGGGTGCAAACTGGAAGTCTCCCTCCAGGAAGCTGTCTGAAGGGGATTGTCTGAAGAACTGGACTTTCCCACGAAAGCTCAGATTTAAGATTTAAGATGCCACATTTTTTGCATCTTTCCCCCCTTCATTTTTTGCTTTGCTTTTCTCTCCAGGAGTCTTTTCCCGGACAGTAACCTCAAACAGCATAGCGCTAAATTCCAGAAAGCCAAAGAAACACTGAAACTTGTCACACACACACACATACACACACAAATCACCACCAAGGTGGCAAATTTCATGCAGAGGCATGTTCAAGAGAGTCAATGGTAAACCACTCTACCCAACATACTGAAAATACTGCAGAATTATTTCAAAGACGCAAATCTTTTTCTCCATATAATATGCTTGTGGAGTCCTTTGTGTCTGTAAACATGAACTCATTTATCTGGATGACTGCATTGCTTATTCTTTAAGGCTGACCTGTGGTCATAATGATGAAATGATTGACTGGTTGAAAAATAAACTGCACTTTAAGGAAAGACTTAATGTGCAAAGAGTCAAGGAAATTGTCACCATACTATACTAAGTGAGGCCAAACAAGTGTCATCTGGATGGCAGAAATAATGCCAATAATATTGAGCCAGCTACAGTAAGGAGGGGAAAAAGTTCCATGTGAAAGCACCCTAAGATTAATAACTAAAACCCCTTTTACACAACCCCTAAGATCCGCTGGTAGCTTAAATTCGGATCCCCCCAGCCAGATATCATGTGGGTTTTGTTCCTCTTCCTGTGTTCCCACCCTTCTGTACTCTGTTGCTTCTGTCTGCAATGAGGCGAGGGAGAAAAAAGGGAGAGAAAAATGCAGGCTCAACTCCGCTCACCTCCCTCTGCCATCAGAGCAGCCCCGTAGGGTTTCCTGTCTGTTAAAGAGGCAGCAGGGACAACAAAAACAAACAGAAGGCAAGGAAAGCCCGACATCCACAGCTTTACAATCCACATCAATTTTTTTTTTTACCTCCGGAGACCAGGTACTTGTAAAGTGTGCTGGGGCATGCTTAAGTGGGTGTGGGCATACTTTTTTTTAAAAAAAAAAGTCCGCTGCTGGTGGGAAAACAATTTAATGCTCCGGATCTGCAAGTGTTTTTCAGCAGATTTTAGGGGTCATGTAGAAGGGCTCTAACATGGAAAAGTAAGAATAATACTCTGACCAGCAAACCTTACGTAAACAAGGGATGAACAGCAGCAGCAGCAGCAGCAGCAGCAGCAACAGCAACAACAACAACAACAACAACAACAACAACAACAACAACAACCATGGTGAAAATGGTGCAGTGGCTACTACAGTATTGCTGTGGAGATTCTGCTTATGATCAATCCTGGGTTTGTGTAGCCAGCTTGGGGTTCACCCAACTCATCCTCTGGAAGTCAGTAAATTAAGTACCCAGGAAGCTGCAGGGGAGAGCAATGTGCAGCCACAATAATTAAATTGTAAACCATCCAAGAGAGAGAGAGAGAGCTTTAAGCCCTATGGGACAGTATATAAGTAGCACGCTTTATTTTGGAATATGAGAAAACAATTTACATACAGTTTCATCTGTGAACGCTGTCCACCTAGGAGAACAGGCCACATCAACAGAATTCTAAAAAAACTGCCGCATACTACAGACAAGGCCCACCGGTGGTCATAAAAACTTTGACAGCAGAATGAGTGGACTATATGAAAACAGCAAGAACCACAGCTGTGTTGTTGTTTATTTGTGAAACAATGTATGTGACACTAAGTTGGTGAGTCTTTCCTTTTTCCTACTTCTTCTATAAAGGCTTTCCTGAATTATTCATATAAACATTTCTGCTCAAGGGTTTTCTTCACAGTCACAGGGTACTTTCACAGAGAGGAGCTTTAAAGAGGACGATGTTTAAAACAATGCTCCTGAAAGTCGGTCAAGTATTTATTTTTTGTCTTCACATGCTGCCCTTCAGTCAGGAGTAGCACAGTCCACTTCACTGTTAAAAGGGCAACATCCAGTATTAACCATAATAGTTAACAAACATTTACATTGGATTCCATTTCAAGTGTTCAAGTCAAGGTATTATTATCTAAATGCAGGCACCTAGAGGAATAGATTAGATAGCTGGAATGAATGTTTCCTTGGCCAGTACCACAACAGTAACAGAAAAAAGCCAGGGAGTGAAAAACCCTTGCTTTCCGTGTGATATTATTTGTTCAAAACTTCAAAATTTGTTTAACCTGATGCAGCAGAATGTAGAGTCATATAAAGAACTAACCTAGATAGTAGAAATAAGGTCAAAATATTCTTAACTGGATTAAACAGTTTAGGGCTACACTGAGTGCTAAAGTGTTCACTGGACTGTTTTAAGCTGGAGCTTAAAATAGCTTTCATTCAGGATCAAGGTACATCAGATACGTTTCATGAGACACGGATGGTACCCTGTGTTTTGCCCTAGCTAGAGCAGACCACTTGTCACAATGGGAGAAGACGTCAGAAGGGACCTATAAAGTCATCAAACCCAACCCCCTGCTCTCTGCAAGGATCCCAAAACAAAGCTGATCTGACAGGTGGTTGTCCAGTTTTCTCTTGAATGCCTCCAGTCCTGGAGCACTCGATGGTACCTCCCAAAGTGTGTAACTGGTTTCCTTGTCCTACTGCTTGTCAACCAACATCTGGCTTCTTATAACTTGAACCCATTGTTATGTGTCTTGCATTCTGGGGTGACTGAGAATAGATCCAGCTCCTCCTTTGTATTTCTACTTTTCAAAGTATTTAAGAAGTGCTCTAGTATTGCAGCAGCTTCCGGCAGCATTAACTCACCTTTCAGCAATGGAGTCAATACCATCGAGTTGAGATCAGCAATCTGTCCAGGTATCAGATGTGCAACTGCTTAATTTTATCTGCCCATGTAATTGCAATCACAATCATCATCATCATCATCATCATCATCATCATCATCATCATCATCATCATCATCATCATCATTTTTTGTTATGCTATATTTTATGTTGATTGTTATCTTGTTTTATTTTATTTTATATTATTTTTACAAATATATTTAAAGTGGAGCCTCGTATAACAAACAGTTAGTATAACATAAAATCTGTACAACATAAAAAATTCCGGAGATAGGCAAAATTCGCTTAACAGAATTGCCTATGGGGCAAATCCATACAACATAAAAATGGTTGCAATTAGGGATTACTCTGTTTCCAATGCATTCCTATGGGATTTGTATAAAGGAAAATTTGCTTAACATAATTTCATTTGGAATGAATTAATTCCTTTATGCAAGGTACCACTGTATATTATTTTTACACAAAGGCAGACATAACAAATTTATTGTAATGTCCAGCTATTTTTCTTTATTGTAAGCCGTCCAGAGCAGTACGTATGCGCTAGCTGGGCAGGGTAGTAATATAAAATAAAATAAAATAAAATAAAATAAATCTAGGTTGATTTACAGACACTTGCTTGCACTTGTGAGCTAAAAGGCTCAAACAGTAATTTGCAATTTGTGTGTGGGGTTTTAGGCATAATTATCAATCACGACTGTAAGGACACAACAACAATGTCCATCAAATGACATTAACTCATAAGCATTGTCACACTATTTAAAAAACTAAATTTAGCACATATACTTCATTCCTTAAATACTTATTAAAATGTGTGAAACTGCTATTGGTTTTATTTTTTTTCAATCAGACTTTGTTAAAAAAATCTTGCGGCATAAAATGTTTAGACATGAATAGGAATCATTCTAGGAACACCTCTCAACTAGCAAATGTAGGGTTCCATGGCTCACCATACACCATCATAACCTGAAAACTTGCATAGATGTAACAGGAGCACGAGATTGCTCAGTTGGTAAAAATTTTCAACATATCATTTGAAATAAGCACAAGGCAATATCAGTACCACCTGTTCAAACGAGAGAGCCCCCTGGAGAGCCCCCTGGGAGGCTCAGAAGGGTGTGGGGAACGGCTTTCATAGTTGGGGGGGAAAATCCGTAGTTAGCAGTCCTGCCACCAGATCAGAACACAGGATCCAGATGTGATTTTTCCAGTATGAAAGGCTTCCCTTGCCTACCCCGAGGCTCCCAAAGGCTTTTCCATGGCAAATAGGCTTTTCAGGGCAGTGGTCCCCAACCTTCGTCCCCCCCCCAGATGTTCTCGAACAACAATTCCCACGAATCCTGACTAGCACAGCTTCCTGGGAGTTGTAGTCCAAGAACATCTGGGGCCCCCAAGGTTGGGGGCCACTGCCTTCGGGAGCCTTGGGACCTGAATGGTGTGTGGGAGGTAACAGGCTTTAAATTAAAGCAAATTAGGCTGCTATCCCACGGCCAGAAAATCTGGATCAAAGCAGAATGCAGATTTTCCCTCTGAAACGGTCATGTGGTTGAAAACACGGTTCCTGTGTCCCCACGGGTGCAGTTTAAAGAACCACATATTTTGTGTTTCCACGAGTGGGAACCACAACACAGTGGAATGAAAGGGTTTTGATGCGGATTTTCCGAGTCCCCACGGACTCAAGTACCGGTTTAAAATCTGCATCGGAACTGAGACAAGCTTTGTACCACCTCAAGACCAGGTACAGTGGACCCTCGTATAAAAAACAGTTTATATAACATAAAATCTGTACAACGTAAAAAATTCCAGAGATAGGAGAAATTTGCTTAACAGAATCACCTATGGGGAAATTCCATACAACATAAAAATGGTCACGATTAGGGATTACTCTGTTTTCAATGCATTCCTATGGGGAATTTGTATAAAGGAAAATTTGCTTAACATAATTTTGTTTTGAACAAATTAATTCCTTTATACAAGGTACCACTGTACTTGCAAAACTCGCTGGGTCATGCTAAAATGGGCATGGTCACATTTCCCCCCCTTTAAAGTCCACTCGTTGTGGGGACACAATTTTATCAACTGCACCTTCAAGCAGTTTGAAGCTGTTTTTAGTGGTTGTGGGATAGCAGCCTTAGAGATTCTGACCAAATGCTTGTGACATCATCCTTATTGAACAGCATAACATAATGCTTATTCGATTTCATCCTCTGTCACATATATTCCTCTCTCTTGAGTGTGTAGCATCATTCTGCTCATTAGCTATTCTTTAATTACCCTTTGTTTTCATTCAATATGTTTATTCCTTTCCTTTTAGATACATTTTTAATAGACTCCCCCCTTCCCAGTTTTATACAGGACAGCATATAAAATATTTTCAGCCTGTGAGCTCTGGCTGGCTTGAGTCCAACATCTTCCTTAATGACGACCATCAAGCTATTAAAGTATCGGATATTTTGTTTACTATAAATAATTGCCTTGAGATACTATGATTTATAAGCTGGTTATTAAAAGCAAGTCACTAACAAAAGAAAAAGATTGCAGTGCATGATATAGTTTGTGAGAAACCAAAACATATTCTTGTATTTTACTATGAAGTCACATTTTTACAGGGCAACGTTTGACAGTTTAACGAGATACAGTACTCCACAGAAGCATTTCCCAGAAGGAAAATACCTTTTGGAACCAAGGAGCGTCAGAGAAATTAACAAGGTGCAGGTATACAAATCACAGTTCATGATCTCCGCACTGCTAACAGACATGCTGCAAAATTTCAGAACAAAGTACAAGAAGTGATTTTTGAAAGCCTATTAACATTTATGTAGAATTGCAACATGGGCAGTCATGCTTCATCCGATTTATGTTTTGTTTTGTTTTTAAAAGAAAATTCCAAATCATTTGGAAGAAATCTGCTAGATGTCCTAAATGATTTCAGTTTGAAACCTGGCCAGCTATTTTGCACAGCTCATTAAACCTGGCCCAATAGTGTGTGTGTGTGTGTGTGTGTGTGTGTGTGTGTGTGTGTGTGTGTGTGTGTGTGTGTGTGTGTGTGTGTGTGTGTGTGTGTGTGTGTGATGCTCAGGTAATTGTTTGAAGCTTTACTAATACCAAGAAGGCATTCATTGAACCAAGCCTATTTTGGGCGGTGGTGATGCTTAGCATTGATTTAAAACAGCCTGTCTTAGCATCTGCCACAAAACCACAAAAATATGGGATTTCCCATGATGAAAATTATGAATTTTTGCATGCTCTTACAAGCCTCTAGAAGACTGGTTCCCAATCTTTTCAAGTTGAAAACCCCTTGTATAATAGCCAAATAATGTCTGAAACACATTCATGTTTTAATGGGGTCAAGTCATTTTTCTCAGGAAGTAGAGACTTATTTTTCCTCCAAAGAAGAAAGAGTATGTGTCTAAAAGAGTATGTGTCTATGTGTGTATGTGTGTATGCATACTACATATACATACACACTAACTTTAATACCTGGCTCCAGAAAGCCAGGAAACAAATTACAGTGGTACCTTGTATAAAGGAATTAATTTGTTCCAAATGAAATTATGTTAAGCAAATTTTCCTTTATACAAATTTCACACAGGAATGCATTGAAAACAGAGTGATCCCATTTTTATGTTGTACAGATTTGCCCCATAGGCAATTCTGTTAAGCAAATTTCCCCTATCTCTGGAATTGTTTATGTTGTACAAATTTTATGTTATACAAACTGTTATACAAGGGTCCACTGTATTTAACAAGGGCTGTTAACACAAATAAGGCAACCTGTTATAATGATCTCCAGGCTGGAAAACACAGCTCTAGAAGGCAATGTTTAACAGCAAAAATAAAACAAAGGCATATTTCAAAAGCTGAGGTGGACTTCCAGCCAATTCAATGTTTTGACTTTTCTTTCGAGGTTTGGAACTTTTAGCAGCACATGCAGCCTGCAAAGGACCACCGCCCAGATTCAACAGAATTGCCCACTCCTAATTCAAAGGAAGCTCTTTCCTACCAGAATAATTTTAGGCACGGTTTAAACAGGGGTTCTTCAGAACGGCTGTTTCACACAAGACTTTTTCAGTTGCTTGCTTCCAACCTCCAGTGCACAGCTAACCAGATGAAAAAGGACCTGTACTTTTCATAGCTGCCCAGAAAAGGGAATTTCAGCAGGCAAGCTTGTAATGCAAAATACACCTACTGAGATTTCTTCCTCCAAGCAATTATTGAGGGAGGGAGTGCTGTCATCTTTTTCACCGAGTCAAGCAACCACAATTGTTTGTGCCATCTCTGTCTATCTAAGCGGAGCTGAACAGAGTAGAGAGTGGGGTTGCCTGGTGCCCAGTATCAGCACATTACATCTTTCCAGTTCCAGAGATCTATAGATTCAGAATGTGGAGCTATAGGCAAAAACAAAGTCCAGCAAACTTACGTGGAGGGATTGTAATTCCCTGAGTCTCACAGTGGCTGTAGCACTGTTAGATTTATCCCCACCGCCACCAAACAAATAACTCTTTCAGTTTGGCAATGAAAATAAACAGCTTGTATATCTGAATGCACAATACAATTAAAATACTAGAAGTTTAACCTTTTCCAGAAAAGTGTTACTTATTCAATTATAACACATTTTCATAGATGACATTTCAACAGCAGGCAAGCATCCTGTATTCCTTATGGCTGGTTTAGCACCAAAAAAAGCAATAATTAAATAGTCTGTACGTGCAGTATTAAGAGCTCCCTCCTGCTACTGCGCACTGCAAGTGACATTTAGCTATCCAAGGTAAAACACACACATATAAAGAGGGTGGATGGAAGCAGCTCAAAGCTGACAGCAACCTGTATCAATGTGCAGTAAGGAGAGGCAAGATTCACCCCTTTATTTCTCTGGTTCAAGGGCTAAGGAGTACACCATTCTCCTGGTCCCAGTGGCGCATTTGATCAATTTAAAAACACATGCACAGACCTGTTCTGCTAATGTCTGGAAAGATAAACACTACTTCAATGCCTTCCTTGTTTTAACAGACTAGGAACATGGCTTTTTTTTTTTGGCGGGCGGGGGGGGGGGAGAGATGATAATATGACAAACAACTTGGCTAGATTGGCTCAAGGACTTTCTTGACTGCATGTGATATGTCCCACCAAGGAAAGAGGAATGAAGAGAAAACATGTGTTGGCCAATGAATCCAAACAAGAGAGGAGGGCATTCGGTGAAAGGTGTTTGCCAAGAAAACTCAGGAGATTGCAGCTGATGAGCCAGGCCTGCTGTCTGTCAAAGAAAACACAGAGGCAGAATTCTAAAGAAGAAGAAATGAAAGACACGGAGGGGGCAATCCAATTTAGTGTAGATGAAGTACCAGCATGCTCAGGAGTCTTATAAAGCACAACAGAACGGTATTCTCACCCAACCTGTTTGAGCGCAAGCATGTAGCACTTTGCAGAAACAAGTGTCATAGTTTAGAAAACTGTCCTTTTTGGGGAGTACAAATCGATAATTCCCCAGCCACCTTGGATTATGGGAGTTGTAATTTGGAAAGGTAAATTTTGTTTGGATTCTGGATAGGTATTACAAGAAACGGAAAGCTGCTGCACATTCCTTCCATAACCTCAGCCAGACCTTCATCTCCACATCACACAACTGTGGCTGGCAAAATCTTCTTGGAACAACCATAATGAAAGTAATTATTTATGAAAAAATGCTTCTTGGCTTTACGTAACAGGAGGAACATTTGTGCAATTAATTTGTCAGTTCTAGGAGTGTAACAAAAATGAACAAATCAACATCATTAATGGGCCTAGAATGAGTAGTGATTACTTTATGATCAACTCCTTCTGTGAAATTAAATGGCTCATGTGTTTTTAAACATTTTTTTAAAGGAAGAATTGGATTTCTTCTTTGGTCAACAGGACCTATGACATAATGTTCTAACCATTTCAAGTTTTGTTTTTTTCACTGTTGGGACAGTTTTCCTAGGACCAATAGATGTTCCCGGGGAAAGAAAATTGATTCCTGGATCCATCAAAGTTGCCCCTACAAGGCCAACACTTAACTTCATGTGAAAAACAACCAGCACAAAACAGTTAAGCTCCTGTATGTGTGGAACATTTCCATATGATCTTCTTGACCACTGATATTCCAGGATTCTGGCTCCTTTGAATAACCTTTATAAATGGAAAAAATCTTTGCTCCTCAAACTTGTAATGTGAGCAAAAAGGTCACACACACCTCCCCCTTCTCACATTTGCAGAATTCAGAAGAGACCATCTGGACAGGACTTGAGTCTTCCTGACTTCTGCTTCTCCTCTTCTCCTTCATCCCATTTCTTCTTCTTCTTTATCCATTCTGTCATGTCCACCTCACCACGTTGATCCCACCCGATATTCCACCAGCATAAAAATTCCTATCAGACATTCTGCAGCAGTCTTCAATGGACAAGGGCCAGCTGCGCGAAGCCCCAGGCAAGCTAAAGTTAGCCACTGAGAAATCAGGAGTACTCTGAATTTGTGCCAAGGTTGTTGTTTTGTACATGGGCTGGAGATGGTTAAAATGTAGCATAATTTGGCTAATCTCTTTTCTCACCCTGTTTCCACCTATTTCCTTGACTCTCCTGCTTTTTATACACAATTGAGCTTTGCATGGGGAAGAAGGGAAAGAGGAACCACTCAGGGGGATGCCTAGGCTGTTCTTTACTTGCTTTGACCTGTACTGATCTCCCTTCAAAGCTGTTTTTAGAACTGCTGATGTTACTTCCGCCTGTCCTTCTCTTTTGCCCTTCCAAGGCAGAGTCATCATTCCTTTGTACTCCATGGCCCCTGACTCGAGACAGGAACTTCACTGGAGTGGTCCACTGCCTGAGGAGGCAGGGATGGGCTGAATGGGTTCCTTCCTGGAGTGAACCACTGTGTGAGAAGGACTCTGGCAGTGCATAAAGTCCAGTGAGTGGCTCAGCCTGCCAACCGGGTGAGGGATGGAGCCGTGCGGCACCCTGTACGAAGCTTTCATTTTGACGGAACACCCATCTCCACTCCTGACATCTCTAAGTTAGTTAGACTGAACTACAATTTCTATCATCTTTCCTATCCCAAATGTATGCCTCTAATAAACATGAGGTTAACATGAGAGTCTTGAGAGTCCCCTGGACTGCAAGGAGATCAAACCTATCCATCCTGAAATAAATCAACCCCGAATGTTCACTGGAAGGACAGATTTTGAAGCTGAGGCTCCAGTACTTTGGCCACCTCCTGAGGAGAGAGGAGTCCTTGGAAAAGTCCCTGATGTTGGGAAAGACTGAAGGAAAAAGGAAAAGGGGACAGCAGAGAATGAGATGGTTGGACGGTGTCATCGATGCAACCAATATGGATTTGTCCACACTCCGGGAGGCAGTGGAAGATAGGAAGGCCTGGCAAGCTCTGGTCCATGGGGTCATGAAGAGTCGGACACGACTGAACGACTGAACAACAACAACAAATAAACATGAGCCTTCTTGTTTTCTTTGAAAGAAGTGTGGACATGATTGCTTTACCAAGAGGGAAGCGTGTTCCAGTAATTGATCTGAATCTCAAATGACTTTCTGAGGACAATGACTCCCAGAATTCCCAAGCCAAAACTCTTTATCCCATTTCACACATTAATCCCATGAAAGAGGTCCACATGTTGTAAAATGGTACTGAGACCATCCTTCTGAGTTATAGTGACTTTAGATAGGATGATCCTTTACCTGAAGGACTTCTAGACAACAAAGATTACCATATAATTTTTCACATTCAATGATAAATAATAAAAATCACACACAATTTTTCCCCTACACAGAGATGCCCCAAAGGGCTCCCCGCATTCATAAAGTGGGACATAAACCAAGAATTAGAGTTAGTCACATCTTTATTATGTTCTGCAACACAAGTTATTATTTGTACATAGCATGTTTTGCCTTCTATATATTTTTGTTATGATGTATACGTATAAATTGCTATTGTAACACAGCAGTAGGGAATTAAAGGAATATACAAAAACACACAGCAACAGTAACACCAAAAGATAAACATGCAGAACTGTATGTAAGTTAGAGCTTAAGTTCATTAGCTCTTATGACTCTGATGTCTTCATTAAATTCTATTGTCAAGACCAAATGGTTATTTTAAGATAAACAGAAGCCCTGGAGTAAATGGTCTGATCTCTCTCTGTATGTATGTTTCAGCAATTTCCAGATTTAACTTATAAGAACCAGAAAGAATCTGCTTATTGCTGTTATGCAACTGGATCTTAACACAATGAAAATCAAACATCCTAAGCTTCTGAGAAAAAGCTCTGATGCAGCCATAAAAACTTGGCTTATTGATGTTTAGATCCTCTCCATGTGTTTTTGTCCCTTTCAGGTTCCTGTTAAAATCATGATCAAAAGGATTTCTGAAATAAGCTACCTCAACTCACTTTTGCCCTCTGCTTTTCACAGCTCTGCATGCCGTAATTCGAGTGAATCAGCCAAAAAAAAAAAAACAGATAAATGCTGTTTTCCTGTGCCAGGTACAAGCACGATTTTAAATCCTAGAATTCATAAAGAACCGAACACTAGAGCTTTGCTCCTCACAATTCCTTGCTAACCTCATTTGGCTCCTGAAATGATCCGGTCCACATCTGTTCTGCAGCTGACTCCCCATTAATGGCATCCTGACCTTTACTTGATGCCATGAATATAATCTTAAAGCTGATGGTGAGTGAAAGGGAACGGGGTGGCAAGAGGAGAAGGGGGTGGACGAATGGATCCCCTAGCAAAACTAGCATATCCCTCTCCATGGATGTTCTTAGTGCCGTCTCCCATGAAATCAAGAAGCAGGAACCCAGAAAGAAATAATAGGAAACCATCTCGAGCAGCCAGGGAAATAAATGAGCTAGTACTTAGGAAAATGAGCAGCAGAGGTGGGTGAGGGAAATACTACCGCTACCACACTTTAGATTAGAAAGGCCTTTTCCTTAAAGACAAATCACCTTAAAAAATCACTGTCCACTTTTCAAATTAGTTTTTCTGAAGAGCCTCCTTGGTCACACCCATTTTGGCCGCTGTGTCGGTTTTTCTTGCAACGACCACTGGGGGTGGTGTTTTTTTAAATCGGTTCCTGCACCCCCTTTTAAAGCGATTTGGTTGTATTAGTGGACATACTACGCCGTTTCTGCCATTTCCCTGTCATAGTTTAAAGCGGTTCAGCCAAGTGCGAACAGGGAAGCCGTTTGCTAAGTAACTGCTGAAAGTGCAGACTGCTGAACCGCTATAGCGACCATGTGACTGCAGGAGGAGATAAGGCAATGCAAAATAAAAAGTGGCTGCTCAAAGAAGTGCAGTAGTGCCCTAGGTTGACCTTGCCCATTTTTTTACTGGCATTCACCAACAGTCATGGCATTCACCAATGAACCATGGGGACTGTACTTTGGGGAAGACACTGATGTTACCCTTATCAGCATCCCCTTTTGTTCATATATGTCAGCAAGAGATAATACTGAAACACACCTGCTTCTGCTACCTGTGAGAATATGTATCCAGCATGGCTAAGAGCCACAGCTTTCTGCAAAGGGTTGCCAGTCCAAGAACATGTCATTCCCTGAGATTTTGCGATCAAAATCTCAGACTAGGGTCCCCTTCTGATGTCACAGCCGTGCAGGCCCCATGTAGCAACTGAAAAACAGTCGGCAGGTGTGGGTGCACTGAGAATTTCTTGTACCGCCTCGCAAACGGCACTCCACATATTCTTTCATATGCTTCTTTTTAGCGGACTGAACTTCACATTCAACTTCACAGGGCAATGAGATGAAGCCCTAAGTGTCTAAGATTTAAGACTGGCATTTAGCACTGAATCGCATTACTCATATCTTCCACAGCAGAAGTAAGAAGCACTGACAGAGAAACTAACATATATGAGGGGCCCCAAACCAGCTTTTGATCTCACTGAAAATGGGGGGGGGGGATACCAGATGTGTTGGTCAGGAATAAATTTAAGGAACAGAAACATGCCTCATAAAATTATTTCCAAGGAGGCTTTTTAAGCCTAAGGGTCAGTTTGGTTGTGGACCTTGTGTCTATTGCAGACACTGTATATTTAATAGACAGTGGGATCAGTAGGACCACTTTAACCACATGAAATATGCTTTGCAACATTTTAAACAAGGCATAACAGTGATTCTGAGATCTGTGCTATTCAGTGAAATTACTAAGAAAGAAGAGCTTTTTAAAAAACAGGTCAACAACTATATGATATAATAGTTGTTCTAAGTAATTCACTTTTTGGAACAAAAGTATTTTGAGTATCTAGAAGAATAACGGCCAAAAAAATGATACTCCACTTAAGAGGAAAATAGAATGAATTTTAAAACTGAAGAGTTTGACTCCCTCAGGTTTAAATAAGGAACTGGATTTTATTCCAGTCCTCTAAGAATAAGGTGTGGTGGCTCAGTGGATTAAGGCTCCAAAAACTGTCGGCTGCAAAGTCGGCAGCTCGGCGGTTCGAATCCCGGGTGCTACACAGCAGAGCGAGCTCCTGCTGTTAACCCCAGCTCCTGCTAACCTAGTAGTTCAAAAGCATGTAAATGCAAGTAGATAAATAGGTACCACCGTCAAAAGCGGGAAGATAAAACATTGTTTCCTTGCAGCCATGCCGGCCATGTGTCCATGGACTTGCACAATACTGGCTCTTTGGCTTGAATACAGAGATGAGCACCGCCCCTAGATTCGGACACGACTAGCACGCCCTTAGAGTCAGACATGACTAGCACTTTTATACCTCTTCATAATCTAGAAAGAGTACCTGGAATCTATCATGCTACACCTGCAATATATCTCTCAAAGACAGAATAAAATTCACACTCACAATAGGAAGTTTTGAGGGCTGTTTCCTTTAATGCAGGTTTGTACCTGTTATTTAATGCAACATATTGTGAATGTTTATGTTTCCTTTTGTGCTATTTATACAAATATATTTGCATGTTGTTTCTCATGGATTTGTATAGCTCTTGAAAAAAACCTTGAATACTGCCCTACCGAAATGCATAGGGCTTTTTTTTAAAGAGGATAAACATCATTTCATAGAGTCCTGGAACATGTTTGTTCTGTATCTGAGTTCCGGTGGAATATTGGCTCGCTTCCAATATCTGTATTTGGGCTTTAAAGCACCTCTCCTGCAAAATATCACAATTTCTCTTTGACCAGCACAATTCTCCTGAAGATTTACCTCCCCACCTAGAGATCCAGAGATGCACAGAAATTCCTAAGATTTCAGCCAATTTCATTATACACAAGTTGTACATTGACAACAAAGGTATTATTATTCAGACAATGCCCTAAAACTCTGGCAACTGCAATTTTTTTTAAAACTTAACTGTTGGTTCGCTGGGCTAGGAATCCTACAGCTGCACAAACTCAGTCTTTGGGGGTCATTAATCTGAGCTTGGAAATCATGTTCAGTTTCATGGCCCCAACAAGCTTGTGCAACTCAAGGAGGGGGGGGGTCCTTCCTCTCCAGGTTCACCCAGTGTGTTTGGCATCCTGTGTAATACTCCATCATACAGTTGAATGTTCTCAAATGTATGATGGAAATTTACATGGGATGACAAACACTATGAATGGACCTGGAGACAATTGCTGGACTCTGTAATGTCCCACCAAATTATCCAAGCCCCACAGATGTGAGGTCTACCAGTCTAGAATATATTGAGCACATTTACTTCATTCTCCTCAGTGCTATTTTTATTCAGCCCTGACTAATCTGATCAAGCTGCTTCTTAGCTTACAATTTATTTAAATCTCAATAAGTAATTCCTCCCTCCCAAACAGACTTTTTGGAACCACTTGTTCCAAGTGTAATGATTATGTTCTGGTGGGTTATCGCTATTATGAAAAAAATGTATCTCTCAGAATTGTTTTAGCAATACTATCATCTCCCATCCCTTGGTGATGTGGTGTCTTTCCATATAAATAAACAAGAAAAGAGAAAGCTGTGTTTCCAATTATTTAAAAGTATGTAGTTCCTGTATTCATCCGGCCCACATAGTCGCAACAGCAGCAGCTAGATGCTTGTACAAGTAAAAGCAGCATTGTATATCACAGATCACAAGTTAGTCACCAGATGTTTCTGATGAAAATTTGTATCAGCCCTACAGGATGGAGGTGTTACCTGGGAGTGTGTTTTTTTCTCATTGATATCATATATACTGTATATGGCAGAAATAAAAGCAAGATTGTGTCACCTGGCACAATATTCTAGCTTTAGCATGTTAGAAAGGCTGCATTCTACTGTAACAGGCAACAAGTTCATCTGGAGAAAGAGAACAATTTTAGGAAAAGTTGAATGCAGAAGGAAAACAGAAAGATCAAATGGGAGATGGACTAAGGGCCTTTTCACACGACCCCTAAACTCCGCGGCAAATGGCTCCCAGCTCCGGAGCTTAAAATTGTTTCCCCACCAGCTCCGGAGTTTACAGAAAATTAAGTGCGACCACGCCCACCTAAGCGCGTCCCAGCGCACTTTTCAGGTACCTGCTCTCCGGGGGTGAAAATCCCTGATGCGGATATAATCTAGTAAGTGCTGGACTCTCCTCGCTTCTGTTTGTTGTTGTTTTTGCCCCCCGCCCCTTTAAGAGACAGGAATCAGGACGACGACGGGGCTCGGGGCGGCTTCGACCGGCAGACGGAGGTGAGCCTGCATTCTTTTCTACCTTTTTTTTCTCCCTCCCCCTCATGCAGACAGCAGCTAGGAGTGCGGAGTGGGTGGGAACACAGGAAGAGCAACGAACCCCCAAGATCTCTGGTCCGAATTTAAGTGGCCAGCGGATCTTAGGGGTCGTGTGAAAAGGCCCTAACTTAATAAAGGAAGACACAACAGTGAGTGTGGGTAGAATTAAATTTATCAGTGCTATGTGGGTCACAGCCTCAGAAAGCTAGACTTTGTTGGTCTGGAGTTTAACTTTGGGACTATGTTCCAGGTATAGCAACCTTTGAAACATTATGCTTTTGGTCTCAGGAAAGATATCTAACTTAGCCAGTAGCACCAAAAAACAGTCTTGGAGTGCTGTGTGAAGATTAAAACACTAACTACAGCATAATCATTTTCGGACACATTGTCCATAAGAGCCTTTTTCTTGTGGTTAGTCACAATTATTTAATTATTTAAAAGTATGTCGTTTTTGTATGCAGGAGAGTGCTTCAGTTGGGCTGGGCCTTGAAGGACATGGATGCTTCAAGGAGAAGTATAATAGCAGGAACTACCCATTTCTTTTAACCCGGGAAGGGGAACCTCTGGCTCTCCAGGTGTTTTGGCATAGAACTCCTGCAGATTCTGGAAGTTGTACACCAAAAAAAAAAAAAAACTGGAGAGCCAAAGATTCACCATCCCCTGTTTTAAACTGTTATTTAACCCTTGACAAATTTTCTTTTCCCTTATTAAGTGATCTTGCTGTATGTTACGGGATGCTTCCCCCCTTTCTTTCTTTCTTTCTTTCTTTCTTTCTTTCTTTCTTTCTTTCTTTCTTTCTTTCTTTCTTTCTTTCTTTCTTTCTTTCTTTCTTCCTCCTCCTCCTCCTCCTCCTTTCCCAAGTACGAAAGGACATTATCTCAGAATCTGAAGATCTGCCAACCAGTGCAGGTAACACTGGGCTGCATGAGCTACCGTAGTCTGTGGTAATAGTCATTGTCGTTACGTACCACCCAATCACCTTTATGTGACTCCATGGATGAGTGACCTTCAAAATGTCCTGCCATTAGCCCTGCTCAGCAATGACACACTCAAGGCTGTGTCTTCCTTTATTCAGTTAATCCATCTCTGATTTGGTCTTTCTTGTTTTCCTTCTGCATTCTACTTTTCCGAGCATTGTTCTCTTTTTAGAGATGAACTAGTCGCCTGATAGAGTAGAAAGCAGCCTTCCTAGCTTGATAAAACTAGCAAATTGAGCCAGATGGATATTCCAACCATTGAACTACAATAGCAGTATACTATGCAGCAGTGTGTGTGCACTATAGGTTTAAAATTCTATTTACATGCATCAGAATATCTATATTCGAAAGCTTTATAATCTGGATTGCAAAAAGCGAACTTAATGTGAGTTACTTTTTTGGAATCCAGACAATAGTAATGGCTGCTCATTCAGGCTAATTGTTGATGGAAGTGGTACCTTAAAATGACCTTAGGCTTAAATATGCTTTATTTACATTATGCCTGCCTTTCATTCTAAATTTTGTTTGCACGGCTAAATAGTTGATCAAACCAGTGAACTAACAAGGTGTATGATTCAGCACAGGAAGAGCTTCTCAACAGATTCTTTTATAAAAGTTTTTTCAAGAGGCAATTTACATGCACTAATGATTTGTATCTTTCAGCTATGATTGTTCATAATCTGTCTTTTGATGCTATCCGAAATAGCAGCAGGAGGTTTTTCTTCCCCAACACATAAATACAGTATATCTCTATATGTCAGTGTTGGCAAACCTATGGCAAAGTTGCCAAAGGTGGCACTCAGAGCCCTTTCTGGGGTGGGTGGGCAGGTGGGCAATATATTCCCTTCACAGTCACCTGTATTCAGGTTAAATTGCTGTATTGGCACTTGACAAAACTAGTGGATTTTGAATCGTAGTTTGGGCACTCAGTCTCTAAAAGGTTCGCCAGCACTGCTATATGCTATCAGGTGCTGAAGGTGGAGGTGGTGGGGAGGAAATCACCTTGGTGATGATGCCATAATTTACTAAGTTAAGCCTCTTGCCTACTTGGTAGCTTGTTGACTATAACACAGGTTCCATGACAGAGGAGTGAAGGAATACCAAGTGTCCAAGTAAAGAGAAAAAATCTATGTGGATGAAAAGGTACAATGGGACAGATCTGGCCCATGGTTCAGAAGCTTCCTGGTCATTGACCCAGAGCTTGGAAAGGCTGTCCAGATTGGATTCTGCAACTTGTGACCTAGAATTTAATGTTCCCATGCTGTACAAATTCTCAGCCTTTTATGTTTTACATTCCACCCATCAGTTTATTGAATAATTTGGTCTCACCATGACAGAAACAAAAGCTTGCTTTTAAAAAGAGAAAATACAGTAGGACCCCTGTATCCACTGATTCATTATCCACTGATTCAGTTATCCACGGTTGGCTGAGGGAAATAATTAAATAATTCAGTAGCCACAAAGCAAGCTATTGTCACAAACAGCAGCCATAAAGCAAGCTACTATCTCAAAACAGCAGTCATAAAGCAAGCTACTGTCAGGAAACAGCAGTTTGGAGATGGGTGGGCAGGCGTTCTCTCGTATCCACAGTTTTCATTATCCACGGGAATGCGTGGAACCAATCCCCAGTGGATACCAGGGTCCTGCTGTATAGGCTTATAGGCATTCTGTGATAGCTATCATTCAAGTATAATATTGCTGAGATTGAAAATACACACAACTAAGAAATAAGAAACCTGTTAGTAGGAAGAAGTGGCACACAAATGACACTTCTGGGTAAACAGAAAGGGAAATTAGAAGAGACACCCAATGTCCAAAATCACTGCCAGCACAAATCAAAGATGAGCAATCCATGGCAAGTTGGGTTGCTAGGAGATGCAGATGGCTGTCAGGACTGAGGGACAGCAGAGTCTTAGAAATGGCTATGATAAAAACTATGTTCCAGCTAGGCCAGGCATGTCCAAACTTCAGCCCTCCAGATGTTTTGGACCACAACTCCCACGGTCCTTTGTCATTGGCAGTCTAAGCTTAGAATTCTGGGAGTTGTGATCCAAAATATCAGGAGGGCAGAAGTTTGGGCATGCCTGAGCTAGGGAGTCTCTATGTCCAAGCAGTGGTGAGGCTAGCGCTTGTTGAGGACTAGAGATGGGCACGACCAGGAAAAATGATGTTTCGAGTTGTCCTTTGTCGGGACGGGTCCATTTCGGGTCATTTCCGTTTGTCGCGGAAATTTTCAAAAATTTGTTGTTTGCCGTTTGTCGTTTGTGTAAGTGGGTTGGGGTAAGTGGGCTCTGGGAGGCACCTCTCTGGGTGCTTCTGACGTCTGACCTACTAAGAAGGGAAGGGAAGCGTTTCACGTAGCCGCCACGTACCATACATTACATTATGTTAGTTAGGGTTGGGGGGTAAGTGGCAGAGGCACCTCTCTGGGTGCTTCTGACTCACTAAGAAGGAAAGCATACTGGCGTACTGGCGTACAGGTTAGGGGTAGGGGTTAGGGTTAGGGTTAGGGTTAGGGTTAGGGTTAGGGTTAGTGGGCTTTTTATGCCCTCTGGCACATCCAGAAGTCTTAGTCAAAACCTGGCCATGTGATTGGTGGAATGGGTTCAAAAATTTGCATGGTCCCATCCCATGGCCAGCCCATCATTGCGCAGGTGTAAAAAAATAAAAATAAAAATAAAATAAAATAAAATCAATGGATATGTTTTATTGCAAGAAAAACCCACTGCTGCTACTATAAAAAATCAGGCATTTAAAATACCTAATTTTCAAATGTTTCTGTGGTGCTTTGGTGGTTTTTTGGACCACGATTTAAAAATAAATATTGCGGTCGCCATTTTGGATCCCCCCACCACCACATGGCAAATGGAGATGACGAGGATGCCCCCCCCCAGCCTGGTACCAGCAGCCCAGGACAGGAGGGGGGGAAGGCCAGGGACCCCCCCCCCAGAAACCATCCCTCTCTGGTAGGTGCCCTCACTGAGGCAGGCATATTTTCGCCTCCTCTTATGGCCGGGAATCGGGTTTTTTTTTTAATTTTTAAAACTTTTTTTCTGTGCTGCTTGGCATCGTGCGATCGCCGCGATGCCATGAATGACAACGAAAAATCAGACCCAATTTATCTTTATCGGGTCGGGTTCAAGCTGGAGCGGAGTAATTCTCATTACCGTTACCCGTTACATAACGATAACGATAACCGAAAACGGAAACGAGAATTTCGCCGCTCCGTGCCCATGTCTATTGAGGACCACTGACCATGCAAAGCAACTGTGCATTCAACAGTTGTTGTCTGCGACAGAGCATTGAACTTTCACAGAACAAAGTGAGGGGCTTTTTATGCTAATCAGCGACTGCCTTTCTCTCTGCAGTGAATGTGTTCACTTGAGAAATGGTTCAGAAAGAGTTCACTGGGGGTGAAAATACAACCGCACAGCCCTGTCAAGAGCAATGAGATATTAGCCGATCATATACGTAGCAGGAAGCCAGAAGCAGGAGTTAAAAATGTCTGTGACCTTTAACTGAGCAGTCCTAATTTCTATAAGATTTCGCACAATCAGGGAAGGAAATGTGAATTAGAACTTGTGCCTCCTTTCCCATCCCTCTAATTTTTTTTATCACCACTCATAAAATTATTGCACACTTTTTCACATACCTTGACAAACAAAGAAAGCTATGTGAAGCCTAAAGCAAGGATGTCTAGAAGATAATTAAAGTTAATTATTAATGTGTTGCATTTATCAAAGACAGCTAGGAAGTGTAAATTGTTCTCAAAAGATTTATAATCTTGGCAGAGTTAGTCTGTTGCCTATTGCTTCAAAAGCTCCATATAGAAGGCCAGTACACCTGAGATGGCCTAGGGTTTCATGGACAGTAAAACACAGCAAAAGCAAAGTGTGATGCTTACAGTATGTACTGCCCCATAACACTCACGGCACTCCCCAGGCTGTTTATAATTTGACTACGCAGGGTACACATTGTACACCCTCATCTCTACCTGAAAGTACTCATGTACCGACCTTGAAAGGATGGAAAGATGAGTCAACCTTGAGCCTACAATCTGAGCCCAAGGTGACACTCAGGTCATGAGCCAAGTCTTCTGTATAGTACTACAGTTTAACCACTGTGGTGTGAGAAAATTTTTTAAAAAATGGATCCTATATAAACAGGCACACTCCACAAACATTTATTCCAATAACTAGTCAGTTTAAAAGTTTCCACTAGTCCTTATTGTCTAAAGCACAGATAAAATATGTGGCAGGATGCAATCAAAATGAACAAACAGTTGTCAACATAACAAGTTGGAATAACTTTGAAGAACTAGCCATCTGTATAAGCATATGAGACCATGAATTGTGAGAAGGATGTTAGTATGGGTGAGAGAATAAATAACATTTATAAAAAAGCTGCCTAGATGCCCTAAGTACATCCGATCTCGCCTGATTTCGGAAGCTAAGCAGGGTCGGTCCTGGTTAGTACTTGGATGGGAGACCACCAGGGAATACCAGGTGCTGTAGGCGCCTGGAGTAGGAACTGGCAAACCACTCCAGTATTCCTGCCAAGAAAACCCCATGGACGTGGAGTCACAAAGGGTCAGTCACGAGTGTAATGACACAACACACACACACACACACACACACACACACACACACACACACACACACACACACACACACACACACACACAATTTTTTAAATGAATTTAAAATTTTTTTTTAGAAACATTTAAGGGGATTTTACAATTTATTCTGCTATAAAATGATCAGTTTTTTTTTCTTGACCAAAAGTACTGTACAGTGCTAAAAACTTTCTAAAGATTTGCAATATTAAAGGCAATGAATTACTTTGCAAGGTGCAGATGTAACTTTCCAGTCTCTGAACTGGAAGGAACAGCAATTAGAATAGGATGAATCATTTTCTTACACCTCAGTGTGCAATCACAATTTCCTGAATTACTTTGCTCCTTTGGGCAATGTAAATGATACTTTTTGTGTGTGTGTGGGGGGGGGAGATGTAGTGGCCAGAGAGAATTCTGCCCCATGGCAAACTGGTAAAACACCATATTCATCTTAATCACACACTGAGAAGCCACATACCACAGGAATATTAGGATGCAAACAATACCACATATAGCTCACCAATAGTACTAAAAATCATGTTAATGTTGGAGAGACATAATTCAGGCAGATTTTCATGTCTGAAAGTCAAATCTCAAAGGAACCCTGTGTTTTCACTCCTGAAGACCAAACAAATTCCAGGAGGTGATTCCAGAACTGTCTTGATGAGAGAATCCCATTCTTCCTGTTCTTAACTATTTCTCTTTTCTAATGACCAGATATCTATAATGTGTTTATGTTTTGACTTATCACATCTCAGATCCTTGGTTCATCTAGCTCCCTTTAATTGCCTAACAAAGGTTCTCCAGTGTCTTAAGGCTCTTCCAGAGGAAACACTTCTCTCTCCCCTGCTTTCTTTCTCTCACTGGGCACCAATGCACATTTCTCCTGAAAAATACATTTTTCTTCCCTTTATGAAAGCTGTTTCTTTTGAGGCAGTCGCTACCAAAATCTTCATAAAATGCTTGAGAATTCCACTTCCCTGCTTGGGCATCTCGGTTACCATCTTATATACTAACTGAACATTTCTGGCCCGTTAGATCTCACCAGAGTCAACTTTAATGGAATGTATCATAGACCAAACTCTGCCCCTTGAACAATACTAATAAAACTATTCTAAATGGCGTCCCCTAAGTAATGCAAATAAAAACTGTTTTCAGCAGTTCCTAAAAACAGCAGAAAGGCACAGGAAAACACACACACACACCACGGCATTCAGTGAAGGAAACATGATGCCATATCGATGGGAATAAAAATACTGATGATAATTTTAGTGCAGCATCTTGAGTTATGGGAGAACAAGATATTCATCCAAAGCAGCCCTCAAACAGGAATCTTGTCAATCCCTAACTGGAGATGCTACAGATTAATATGTCATGATTTTACGTACAAAGAATAAGTTGCACCACTGAGGTATAGTCTGTTACAGCAGGGCCATCTGACTCACTGACAACATAAGAATGTACAATTTCCAGTATGAATTGGCTTAATAAGCGAGCCACTTCAGGATACAAGCAAATTGAACTTTCCTTGTTCTCCCCTGGAGATGGGGCTTGAAAGAGAAGTTTTGGTTTGGCTTGGTTTTGCTCTGTTGCACAGAATCACTTAATTCCCCTCCTCCCTTATATATATAAATTTTCTCTGTAAATGGAAGAAAAACAGGTTGCATCAACACATGGTCTCAATTTAGGGGTGAGAAAACAAATTATGTATAATTGTATTGTTTATGTGATTTTGTATTGTTAAGGTTTTTTTGGGGGGGTTGTATTATCAATCTATGGATCGATTGATCAAGCAGTTGATGCCTACTGTATATATTTTAAAAATAACTTTAATTAAATAAACAATCTTGTCCACAGTACCTCCCCGATTTCAAATGCTCTTCCCTGTGAGGTCAAATTACCACAAACATTGGATTAATTACAGCGTCAAGCTTAAATGCAGCTCTTCACAACAGCCTTTGGGGTTTAGGATGGAGGTCTGAGTAGGTTCTGGAATTCTAAATATACCATATACTGTAGCATTAGATTGCTCAATGTTTTGTGAGTGTTCTGGATTACTTTGTATTGCTTCTTGGTTGTCCCCACTAGAGATGGGCACGAAACGAGCAATTTTTTGTTTTTGCTTTCGTTTTTTCGTTTCGTTACGTAATGAAAAGAAAAACGAATTTTGTCTCCAAAATGAAATGAAACGAACCGAAACAACAGAAATTTTGTCGTGCGTTTCATTTTTGTTGCGGCAAATACATTGAACTGTAATGAATGCTAACGAAACAGCAATTTTTCGTTTTCATTTTTGTTTTTTCATTTCATTACGTAACGAAACAAAAATGAATTTTTTTGCAAAAAAATCACAAAAAATGAAAACGAACCCCGACCCCCCTAAACGACAAACGACAAACGAAACACCATTTTTTTGAGTCGTGCCCATCTCTAGTCCCCACTGTTCTGTCCTAATAAATGAGAAAACAATAATGCCAATGAATTTTTTGAAAACATCACGTAGCTGTGCAAAATCTGCTGTTGTGATAGAGGTTAAATAGCAAAAACTGCATATACTTTTTCACAGCACAAAATAGGAAAGAGGATAATGAAACTTTTTTCTTTCCTGTTATAGACAAGATATAGTGTGGCAGGGCATAGGCTTGGAAAGAACATTGACCAAACAGTTATTGTGGGATGTACCCACAGACTGTTCAGGATACAGTACATGAATTCAAAAATTAGATAGTACCAATTGTAAAAAAAAAAAAAAAACATTCTGTCAAGAAACAGCCAAAGAGGCAATCATTTCTGCCCCATCCTCCACAAAATGATCTTTCCAATGAAGCAATCATGTTGGTCTGTTTCAGATGGAATTAACAAAACAGAAGAAAAACCAAAGGCACCTTTAAAACTAAGGGATTCTTTAAAACTAAGGGATTCAGTGTGAACTTTCAGAGACTGTAATCCACATGTTTAAGAGATACAGAGCACAATATTTAGGTCACAGAGGGGGTTTGAAAATAATATATAGTAGTAGATACTCTGTGCAATGGTTAAAATAATTTGCTATAATAACAGGAAGGCATGTTAACTGATGCCCTTATATAACAGTGCTTTAGAAGCAGTGTATCAATGGAACTTGCAAAACATTGTATTTAAACAGAAGTAGCAGTTTTAACTGAAATGTGCACACCATTTCGAAGCCCTGGACACAGGTCTACATATACTGTATGTCTGTCTGTTCCGTCTAAACAAGACAGCTGTGGCTAATGACTTCCAAATATGCAACTTACAAAGCCATGGTTTAATCTTCATCCGTATCTTAGTTTGTGGGGAAGCCACACATGTACCTACCAGGAGAAAAGCACACACACAAAGCCGTGTACATTTCTGTGCTACTGAAAACACAACTCCTGGCTTCCAAGAAGGCACATATGTCTCCTGCAGCATCAAAGGTAAAAGGCATCGCATGATTGAGCTTGAATTTTCCTCCTTTGCATAGCCATAAATAAAATTTATCCAGGTGCTTTTCGTAGAGAAACTGACTCCGAGTGTTGTACCAATTAGAATGGAAAACAAATAATTTGTTTACACATCAACTCCTTGCCATTATAGCAAAAGCCAGGCAAATAAAAGATCAAAATAAAGGAATCCTCTGATCTGAATTCTATCCGTGTTTTGAACATTTACTTTCTTAACAAGTCTCATTCTGTTGTGGGCTAAATTGCAGAAGCTGGATTTCAGAATTATATCAGCAACTCTGATATATCGGCGCCAGGTAAAAACCTTCCTGTTCCAGAGGTCTTTTAACTGATGATTGTGGGTCCTGATGGCAATTTTAGTGTTGTGTTTTTAATGTATAGTATTTATTGTATTTAAAAGTTTTTATTGTTCTAGTTTTATTGTAATTTTGATGTTTTAATTGTCTATTTTGATTGTGAGCCGCCCAGAGACCTTTGGGTATTTATAAACAAACAAAAAACAAAAAACAAACAAACAAACAACAAACAAACAAACAAACAAACAAACTCAGCCACAACTGCACAACATTATCTTCTGGCCCTGGAAACATACATCTCTTCAGTACTGTACCCTTAAAAACTACAGAATCCCCTTAATTAAAATGGACAGTAAAACTCAGACACGCAGGCGAAGAGAGTTGTTAAAGAAAATGTTTTGATTAGATGTTACAAAAGGTCTTCCCAACTATGTAAAGCAAGAGAAGGTCACTTTGGCAGGTGCCAGTCGGAATCTGCCCCAGCAGCACCCTCCTGATTGATTCACTGAAATTACCCAAACAGTCTCAGATCAAACTGACCGCAAAGCCTCTTCCATTTTTAAAAAGACAGTCCTTGATGGAGGTGCTTGTGACCTACTTAAAAGTGAATTTGTGGGTGCTGTCAGGAACAGCAGTTCATTCATTCATTCATTCTTTTTTTCCTGAGGAAAGCCAATTTTTCAGAGACAGAACAGGGGGATATGATTGGGGCCAAGGGCCATATTCAGCCTCAGGGCCAAAATATGCCTATCCCCTACTGTACGAGATTTGATTTTATAACTGGCAAGAAGGCATGAAAGAAAGTACAGTATTCATAAAAATGGACACTATGGTAAAAAAAAAAAGAAAGTCCCAGAAACTTTTCCTAGCACAGCCAGCAGCAAAGACCTCTGGGGTTTGCAGTCCAAGAACATCTGGAGACCCAAGTCAGGCAACCCCTGGAATAGGAGACTGAAAGCTAGACTGATCTTAAAGGGACAGGGCAAGAATTATGGAGGCATAAGAATCATATCCGATTAGAACTCCAAAGTGTTTAAATTCTAAATCTGTGGTTTAATTACATAAACTTTGAAGTCACATTTTCTAATCATATTACCTTCTGATAACAAAACAGCTCATAACAGATCTGATTTTGGGGAACCTTAAAGGAACAGAGAGTACAGTTAGCTCTACAAATTGATGGCTTAACTCTCAGCATCATTGTCTCCCATAAAGCATTCTAGGTCAGAATTTCATAAATTTACAAGATATTGAGATGAAACAAATTTCGAGTTTTAAGATGTTTTTATTATTATTATTATTATTATTATTATTATTATTATTATTATTATTATTATTATTATTATTATTATTATTATTATTATTATTATTTTGACTCTGACTCCTAGAACACTCCTTATGTTGAAGTCTATAACGTTATTTCAGTATGCAGAAAATTAATACAGGCCATATACAGTACTATAGATACTGTTATGTTTTGAAATGCCAGAATACTTTAAAAGTTAAGAAGACTTCCTTTAAGAGGCATCTTCTTCCACCCCACTTCCTCAATACACTTGGGAGGGCAGTTCAGTGTTCTGTATTTTCAAAAGCTCCTCCTTAACTGAATCTGCCCTAGTCACCTAGGCTGCATTATCAAAACACATTGCAATTACTAGCCCTTGCTAATGCATTTAATCTCTTGGACATTGCAATAACACTTCAGAACCTTAGACAAGCTCGACAGGTTTAGCGGCACGCTTCCTAAAGCGGGGTGTGGCGGCCTTTTTTCTTGTACTCCTCTAAATAGGAACAGAGGTTAAGCGGGGGAGGAACTATATGTGCCAGCTGTGGCATTTTCGGGGAAAGGACACTTCTGCCTTCATGGCCCCGTGAAGAACTCCCAAATACGGGAGGGGGAAATATCAGTGGAATTGTAACAAAAGCACATGGTGGCTGGAACCAGAGCCGGTGGTGGGTGATGGAACAGTATGATTGGTCTGATCAGTTCTCTTCTGCTCTCTGTCATTGAACCACCTCACCCTTCTCTGTTTGCCAACCTATCTCTGCAAGCTGCATGCAGCTTCGGCCAAAGGTGGTATATGCCCCACGGGAAGGAATTCCCCATGGAAAGGAATTCCTTATTCCCTAGTTTAGAGAGGGTACTTCAGATAATCTATAGAGCAGTGTCTGCTTCAAGACACACCTGAAAGGTGTGCACAGACCATGGCATTTAACAATGAACAATGTTATAAGGCCCCCTAAGTGATTAAAGTGGTCTACTTATATACCACCCCATACCACTTCAAGTATTCTCTGGGCGGTTGTGAGGCAGAGGAGGAGGCGTCTACACAAATGGGAGGTGTGCCGTCTGGAGTGACAGACGACGAGAAGAAGGATGACAAAGACGCAGGAGACAAAAGGGACCAGGACTTGCCCGTACAGGGAATAAGGGAAATAGTCCTTGAGGAAGGCAGGGGTGCGCGCGGAGCGGAAGGGCCAGCTGTGCTATGGGCTATAGAGGACCTGAATGATGAGTGGGAGGAGCATGAGGGGTTTGGCACGCACGGGGTTAAGGAGGAAACTGACAGTTGCAAAGGCCAGGCAGTGACCGTTGGGACTCAGACGCTGGAAAGCCGGGTAAAGGAGAAGACGGGGCTGATCCCTCAGAGGGGGAATGAGGAGATTACTTGGGCGGTCACAGTTAGACCGTTAAAGTGGCCCGAGAACTCCCCCAGGTTCCAACGAGGATGGAGGAGGGAACGCGAGACAAAGCCCATGCCACAGTGGGAGAGGCATCCCTGCTGTGGCACCCCCTGTCCCGGCCAAGAAAAGGAAACTCCCCCTTTTCCCTAGGGGAGCTGAATACCTCAACTAATCCGTTCGAGTCCAGTTTCATGGAACCTGTTATGTTTGACAATGTTAATAAGTTGTGTTCAAAGTTGTCCGTTAATGAAGATAAGAATTCCCACAGAGACGTTTCATCTGTGAGTAATAAAAATCCTTTTATTGATGACCATGAGTTTGACCATCTCGTCTGTGACAGAGATCCACCCGAGTTGTACCGTGAACCCTCACAGCGGTTTACAAATTTTAATTATAGTATGCAGGCTACACATCCCCCCCCGAGCAAGCTGGGTACTTATTTTACCGACCTCGGAAGGATGGAAGGCTGAGTCAACTAGGAGCTGGCTACCTGGGACTGAACCCCAGGTCGTGAGCACAGTTTTAGCTGCAGTACAGGCATTTAACCACTGCACCACTAGAATGAATATAAGACTCTCTCTTTCTTTTGCTGACAGCTAACACCGAGAATAATAGCTAACAAACTGATATGCACCTGGTCCTCCCATAATTCTAACCAAACGGCGACAGTATTTCTTAGCAAATTAACGCCATACACTTGCAAAACAAAACACTGCATTTATTAGATGACTCTTGAATTAAGGCATCTCTTCAGTCTTCCTCAACGAGGCTCGTTCAACACAAATATTAATCTTCAAACAACACTCACACAAGCTCTTTCGGGGTTACCCAGTTGCTCAATAGCTAACAGCGAAACAGAAAGAAGAGAAGGGAAAGGTAAGGGAAAAGAAGATAAGAGAAAAATATCCACCATGGGCTGTATTTTTTTTTTTTTTGCTTACTTGCTCGCCTGAGAATAAGTCCACCAGCAGGGATTAATAATGAGTAGACATCAATAAGATTGCAAACAGTCTCACTTCTGTCAGCTACCGGAGGAGCTCCAGTTTTGTAATACTTCACAAAACACTGACTCACGCCATTGCAGTCTCTGAAGGGTTAAGACATGCGACATTTTCTGAAGGCGGCTTCCTTTAAAATGCAAAATGGAAGGCCATACCCCTATCTGTCATGAGTTATAGAAGCAAAATAGAGATTAAGATTGCCAGATGTCAGATAATGTATTGGAGGTACCATGAATTAGACTTCCTCTTTTATTCATTTCTTTTGTGTGCCTTTCCATTTCTCCGAATTTCATATTCTATGAAGAGGATAGATTTCTCAGCTGTCAGATCTGCTCTCCAGGCTTGCAAGCTCAAGCTGTTTTCTTTTCCTACCAAAAAAGAGGAGGCGGTACGTATCCTACATGCAGGATTCCTAAAAAAACAAACTGTTATTCTAAAAGAGAACATCATTACCTCACACCTGAGTGCCTTGCATGTTCTTCAGGCTGTGTCTTTTGATCTTTTATGTCAGGACATGATCACCACTGGAGCAGGAGGTGAGTAATCATGGCCTGATGGAAAGCATTCATGCGGAGCCACTGTAGACAGTTAACATACTAAGAAACTTTGACATCTTCAAATATTTTGGAGGCAGAATCCTGACTCCTTGTCATCCAATCCCCATCATCCCTCTGAAACTGATGCCAAAGCCTTCTTTATTTTGTCACTTGGCTTATTGAGATAAGGGCCTCTTTAAATCCTCACAGGAATAAATGCATTTTCTTTCATAATCTTCCCTTATTTCCTCTCTTCCTCTTTCGCTTCACCGACCTTTACCTGCCCCTTTGTGTACATATTTATCCCTTTATTAAGGCCCTTACAACACGTTCTACCTCAGGTAATGGACTCAGCACATCCAGCTTGAAGAGAGCAAGTACGTTTTTACTAAAATAACAGTGTTTTAAAAATGTTGCCTCTTCCAAAATTTTACATTCAATCACCAACAACCCTTCACTTTCTCTACTACGTCTCCCCTCAACCTCTCATTTCCTTCTCAAACCCCAAACTACAGCACCAATTTCTTTACACCAGACTGACCACAAACCAATAATTCACACCCTAATTTCTTCCAACCAAACAAAACCATTCCTGCCAATATTCCATCTCCACTCGTTGGTCTGACAGTTTGCTGTCAATTTGATACAGTGAGAGAAAGAGAGAGTCCATCTAGTGGCCAATTTTGATACTGCACTTTGGAAATATCTATAAAAATTTATCTGGGAGTTGAGTCATGGCTACTGGACTTCTTTTTTGAGAGATAGAAACGTTTCGCTGTTCATCCAAACAGCTTCATCGGTCTGAATACAGCTAGTGCAAGAGACCATCAAGAATGGGTCGTTAGCTGTCAAGAATGGGTCGTTAGCTGTGACCTGGTGGTGAAGGCTCCTTGATTTGCCTGGGTACTGTGGAAAGTACAGCCTGGTAAGTAGCAGCTAGACTATGCCGGAGCCCCCCACCTCTGTTGAGGGAGGGATTTTCAATGCTGACATGAATGGCTTCCCTTACTCCTCTCTCAAACCACCTCTCTTCTTTGTCTAATATGTGTACATCCTCATCTTTGAAAGAGTGGCCTTTTTCCTTCAAATGGAGGTGTACTGCTGATTCTGGTCCTGAGCTGTTACCTCTCCTATGTTGGGCCATTCTTCTGTTTAATGGCTGTTTAGTTTCTCCAATGTAGAGGTCTGAACACTCTTCACTGCATTGGACTGCATATACTATATAGCTCCTTAGGCCATTGTTTACCTTAAGGCCATGGACACTAATGTCTCCCTAACGAGCCTATTCAGGATTTGTTCATCTTATGAGCCAATCAGACAAGGGGACAAGAGGTCAAGCTGACTATAAGAAGGTCTCTTGCACTAGCTGTATTCAGACCGATGAAGCTGTTTGGATGAACAGCGAAACGTTTCTATCTCTCAAAAAAGAAGTCCAGTAGCCATGACTCAACTCCCAGATAAACGCACCTGGATGACTGAGAATCTTCACAGACGTATCTATAAAAATTGTGTTTTTAGTGGTCAAAGAAAGGGATCCATGCTTGTTTTGGTTCTTAGGAAATGATAAAAAATTCATTAAAATGAAAAGAATCTTGTCAAAATGTCTATAAATAGCTTTAATATATCCTTTTGAATAGTGATGTATGGAAGTGAGAGCTGGACTATAAAGAAGGCTGATAGCTGCAGAATTGATGCTTTTCAGCAGTGGAGGTGGAGGAGAGTCTTGAGAGTCCCCTGGACTGCAAAGCGATCAAACCTATCCATCCTGAAAGAAATCAACCCAGAATGTTCACCGGGAGGACAGATTTTGAAGCTGAGGCTCCAGGACTCTGGCCACCTCATGAGTTGAAAGGAGTCCTTGAAAAAGTCCCTGATGCTGGGAAAGATAAATGACAAAAGAAAAGGGGGATGGCAGAGAATGAGATGGTTGGACAGTGTCATCAATGCAACCACCATGGATTTGACCATCTTCCGGGAGGCAGTGGAAGATAGGAAGGCCTGGCTTGCTCTGGTCCATGGGATCACGAAGAGTCGGACACGACTGAACGACTGAACAACAACAACAATCCTTTTGAAGTAATTATTATTTTTTACATATAAAAAGTAATGTTGGAATTATTACTTACATTACCAATTATCCCAAAGTAACCAGTTGCACCTAACTACCTGACGTGCAACTAGTCACTTCCAAGCTCAGATTAAAAGTATTTTGTATACTAACAAATGTACACAGGTAATAGAAGCCCTGTTATCAGTGCCTTAGTTGCATCCAGACTCTGTTACTGCTGTACTTGTGGTTCCTACTGAAGTCAATTTATCCAAAATACAGCAGCCAACAGTCCAAAGAGATATTCACTAGCACCTTGGGTGTTGTTAGAAATTACTCAAAGTGCTCATTTTGACCTAAAATCATATATGCCCTATAAAACCACACATGTCTCACACTGTGCCTTAGAAACTACCTGTTCCCTTATTAGCCTCCCTGTTCCTACAGATTATATTTGGACGTTCTTTTTTAAAGGCCCCAGCCTTCAAAACTTAAGTGAGTAGCAACCAGAAATCACACATTAATATAATCACCAGTTGCCACTCACTCACCTTTTGATGGTTTAGGACAGTTTCTTAACAAAGGCATCTTCCTTGCCTCTTCTGAATTTCATCACTCTTGTGGAAGTCTTTAAGGAATGATAATATCTACATTTTTATTGCCATCGGGGACGTTTTATAGGTTGTATTTTTGCAGTGCATCTGACTGCATTTCTGGTGTTACAACGCTATGGCTTTAATGCCGGAAATCACCCTGAAAATCTTTGCCTGTAAACAGCATTGTGGAAAAGCTTGTGGAAAAGTGAATAAGTGGATTCATGAATGGGAAGGCACTTATCTGGAGCATTCTCCTAGGGCCAGTAAAAAAGGTAAAAGGTAAAGGTTCCCCCCGCACATGCGTGCTAGTTGTGTCCAACTCTAGGGGTGGTGCTCATCTCTGTATTCAAGCTGAAGAGCCAGTGTTGTGCAAATCCATGGCCATGTGGCTGGCATGGCTGCAAGGAAACACTGTTTTACCTTCCCACTTTTTAACGGTTGTACCTATTTATCTACTTGCATTTACATGCTTTCATACTACTAGGTTGGCAGGAGCTGGGGTTATCAGCGGGAGCTCGCTCTGCTGCGTGGCGCCCGGGATTCGAACCTCCAAGATGCCGACTTTGCAGTCAACAGTTTCAGAACCTTAGTCCACTGAGCCACCACGCCCCACAAGTAAGGCCTCTGCAAATGATTTAAATGGAATACCATATCTTCTTGTTACTCTTCTAGTCCACTCATCTTCCATAAAAGATCCGTATGGAGAAGCGGGGTAGCAATAGGTTGGGTTTTTTTTAAGTTCAGAGGAATATTTATTAAATTATTGCCAATTTATATACAGCATATTCCATATTTGTTGCAGTACACAAGGTAGCTCATCGTATGTATTTAATAAACAATGCATTTAGAAACATAATTCATAAGAATATTAAACAGTACCACATAAACTAACAAACAAAAATTAAGAACATTTAAAACCCATTTAAAAACAATAACAGCAGCAGAACATTCACTGTTGAAAATCCCCGGCTATATAACAATATCTTTGAGCCTTGTGCCAGAGTGATTAAACTGCTGTACTGCAGCTATAACAGTGCTCATGATGACCTGGGGTTCAGCTCCAAGTAGCAGGCTCAAGGTTCACTCAGCCTTCTATCCTTCTGAGGATGGTAAAAAAGAGTACTCAGCTTGGAGGGGTGGGCAATGTATAACCTGCATAATTACTTGTAAACTGCCCAGAGCGTGCTTTAATCACCATGGGGATGGTATATAAGCAGCAGGCTTGGCTTGGCTTTTGCCCATCGACAGAAAACAAAGTCGGGAGCAGCCTAGCTTCCTTCAGAAGAGAGTTCCATAGCCTTGGACCAGACACCATGAAGTTCCTTCCTGCTGTTCTCACCCAACATCCCTGGGAGGGCAGTGTTGCACAGCAAAAAGCATTTCCTCAAGACTTTAACGATTTGGGCACATTCCTTCACATGACTTTACTAGGTATGCTTGGAACCCCAGTTCTGCGTCACATACACAAGGAAACACAAGTGACAGACCATTGCACTAACCTAAATGTGCAAAGAATATCAATTCAGATTCCAATCCAAACAAAAGTGAAAAGGAGCGGAATAAAAAGGAGTAATAAATCCTAACCAGTAGCCCACACTTTTTGCATGCAAAAGAATTAAGATCCAGGGATTCTCACGGATCTTCGAATCAGATGATGGAAAACGATCTCCACCTGAGATAGATCCATGGAAAGCTACTAGCATGAAAGTTAAACAAGACTATGCTAGATGGACAAATAGCCTGATCTAATTCTCCATTTTAACATCCCTCTTAAAACAATGTTCTATTCATTTACAAACAGGTATATCCCATTGAATTCACTGCATAAATTGGATGTTGCAAAGAGTTGGGCACAATTAGGAATTATTTGACATACAGCTCTGACTTGAAAGCAGAAGGAAATGCACAATTTATAGAAACAGATGAGAGCCAAAGCTTGTCTAATTCCAAGTCCTGAGACTAAAACAGGATCTGCATGTATAATTTCCACTATGAATGAATTTGTAAGTCTAAGAACCTTTACTGAACGTCTGTGTCCTCTCTGAAGTCACTTTGTGAGCTACAGTAGTGGTATGTCACCCTCAGAAAGAATGGCAATGAATTTAATATGAATTCGAGAATTGTCTCCAGCATCCACACTGCAAGTAGGTTGTTTCCAGAAAAACTGAAGTAGATGAAGCAGGTTTCTTTTGTGCATATAAATTGCTGCAATACATATTTTAAAAGAGCAGCAAATTGAAAGCCATAGAAAGAACATGTGTTTTGTGTCAAACAGAACTTTGTAATTTACCCATGGCTGTCAGGAGGAACAGCATATGCACAAAGTATGGAGCTGTCAATGAAGATAAAATCTGAGATTGAAAGTAGAAATTTACACAAACATCCGGTACAAGAATTTGGGCCAGTTTGTTTATCATATGAGTTAGTGTTTGGAGGTTCAAAGCCCTCCCACCTCCCTTGGCAGGTGCTCTGAGAAGACCGGGCAGGGAAACCAGGCTGCTGCCTTCAAGTGGCCACGCACTGGGGAAAGCAGAGCTTTGAAGGACAAAAACATCTATTCGCCTGACAAGCGAACCAGCATGAACCAACAAACTGGCAGTTTGTGCCCATTTCTATTTGAGGGTGATGCGGCACACAGTATATAAATCCTAACCCTCATCCTCATGCCGACATCTTGGCCAGCATGGTTCACTGGAGCCATGCCAATCCACCAGGTTGAAAAATCCATGCACACCAACTCCAAAGTTCCAATTATATTGGATATCCATTTTCTGCTTCGAGTAGTACCTAGTCTATACTCAGTAAGGTCAGTGAAACGGGTGACTGAGCCAAGCTATGTCCCTTAAGCCATTCCCACCATCCAATCCAGCATTCTGTGGTGATGTGGTGATGGCATCTGGCCTGGATGCCTTCAAAGGGGATTGGACAGATTCCTGGAGGAGAAGTCCATCACAGGTTACAAACCATGATGGAGATGTGTCATCTCCAGGCTTAAAACCAGGGTACTTCAAGGACCAGATGCAGGGAGACAGAGATCTAGTTTCGTCTGCTCCCAGGCGCATCTGGTAGGGCCACTGTGAGATACAGGAAGCTGGACTAGATGGGCCTTTGGCCTTTGGCTCTTCTTATGTTCTTATGTTATTCTGTCTCACACAGTAACTCACCATTTGCTTCAGGGTATTCCCAAGCAGATGCCTTCCCCTGCTTACGATTCCCTGCAAATGGCATTGAGAGGTATCCTGCCTATCTCTCCAAGCCAGAGGTTGTCCTTAGGCACCCATAATGATAGCCATTAATACCCTTGTTCTACATGAACTTGTCCCATCCTTTCTTAATGCTATCAAGGCTGACAGCTGTCACCACTTCTTCTGGCAGGAAGTTCCATAGACCAGTGATCCACTGGGTGAAAAAATATTTTCTCTTATTGGTTTGAGATCTAGCACCCACAAGTTTCATGGAGTGCCCCCTAGTTCTAGTCTTGTGCAATAAGGAAAACAGTTTTTCCTTATCTACTTTGTCCACACTGTGTATGATTTTATAAACTTCAAACATTTTCAGTGGATACGTTGTCAATATCATGTGTAGGATGCTAGGTGGCTGTTTTGCTTTGTCCATTAAACAATAGTAAAGGAAAGTTACCACCGCCTGGAGAATGAGAGCCAGGGGAAAATGTGGGGGGGGTAGGAAGGGGAATGCCATTAATCAAAACGCCAGGCAGATTGGACTGATCTGGACCCTTCTCATGGGAAAACAAACATCAATCAATGTAAATAGATTGCTCAAGTGAGAGATAAAATAGATCACACTAAGGATAAGAACCTTTTAAGTGTGAACCAGACACTCCAATGCCCCCCCTTCTGGATGTTCCCTGAGTCTTAGTGATTATAGAGTATGCAGGAGTGATCTTTAGTCTTCATTAGGGTGTCCTTGTTTGACCTCAATTCAGCCTCTTCCTTATTAGGCACTGAGGCTTTTGATTTTGCTTTCCCAACTTTTTATTGCATCACTTTTTAAAAAACTTTAAATGCTTTTAACCTCAAAAAAGCTGCATTTATCACAAGAGATCCATGTGGGGTGAACTTCACTTGTAGATGTCTCTAAGCTCTTTGCTCTACCCCACAGACAGCTCAGCGATGCACAATTAGCCCCAGTTCACTTCTTACACCGTTCTTGGAAGACACTGCACATCTCAACTATAAAGGTATCGCAAAAGGCCTCCCATAAGCAGTGGACTACAAATCTAAGCGAATTTAATTTGCAGTCCACCATCTCCTATCCTCCATCCAAACAGCAAAGTCACAGGTGCGCATGTGTTTTTTATGCCACAATGGTAAACTGCACTAGGCATGTATAAAAATTCTTGGAATTTTCCTCCGATGGTGCTTGCTGCCTGTTTCTTTGATATCCACCTGGCTGCACTGCTCTCACTGTCTTTGGTTGAACTGCACACACGTCCCAGCAGGCAGTTCTGAAACCAAGCAGCCTCCCTCCAGACTTTAAAATCTGAGGTCAATAAGCAGCTTCCCTCCCTCCAGACTTTAAAATCTCGAGTGTCAAGAAGCCGCTTCAGTGAATCCACTCAACTTGCTTCTTATTTCTGTGCTGTACCATTCCTCTGTCAGTTTATTCAGGTAGGGACATGCCTCTTTTTGTTTACGCTCGAAAACTCCACGTACAATGATGGCACACAAACAACAGTAACAGTACATGCTAATACCTTGGTATCCCAGACTTTCTAACTAAGCCTTGAATAGTTACGCATTATTTTAATAGAAAGACATGGAAAAGACATTTTTTTAACAAACTAAAGGGGGGAAAGGACAAAATGTTACCTTCTATAAAATTCTTTCCCTAGATATAGCTGGCAATAGTTGTTTTGACATTCTATTGTTTAAAAACAAAAATAAGTCCATCTTCTTCCATCTTTGGGGAATGTCCCACTGAGTTCAATGGGGAATTATGTCATGAAGACCTACCACAATGGATCATTTAGTTCATTTATTAAAATAATTCATTCAAAAACTGCTGTTAGAAGAGGCAAATCCTTTTCCCCCTAGAGGAGGAAATGCTTCTTTTTAGTCAAGTGTGTGATATCCACTAGGTACAAAGTTGCAACTAGAGTAGACCCAGTTGAATGGCTGGGAGATGTAGAGGAGCTGATTCACCAAATCCGCACTGATTCACTGTCTTACTCCTGGATTTCAAGCCCATGTTTGTTGTGAAAGCCGCATGTATTATCTTAAAATGAGAGGGGAAAGTACACCATGTGCTTTTATTAATAGTGTTCATTTCTCCCTAATCTGGGAAGCTCCAAAATTTATGCATCTTCAGAATCAAGCCGTCATTGATCATAGAATCATAGAATCATAGAGTTGGAAGAGACCTCAAGGGCCATCTAGTCCAACCCCCTGCCATGCAGGAACCCCATCACAATATTTCCAACAGATGGCCACCCAGCCTCTGCTTAAAACCTCCAAAGAAGGAGACTCCACCACCCTCCGTGGCAGCATATTCCACTGCCGAACAGCTCTAACTGTCATGAAGTTCTTCCTAATGTTCAAATGGAATATCTTTTCCTGTAGTTTGAAACCATTGCCCCGAGTCCTAGTCTCTGAAGCCATGGAAAACAAACCTGTTCCCTCTTCAATATGACATCCTTTCAAATATTTAAACATAGCTATCATATCCGCCCTCAGCCTTCTTTTAGAGAGGCTAAACATTCCCAGTTCCCTAAGCCGTTCCTCATAAAACATTTCCTCCAGACCCTCAACCATCCTGGTCACCCTCCTCTGCACCCGCTCGAGGTTGTCAACATCCTTTTTAAATTGAGGTGCACAGATCAACTAATGTGTCTTTAAAAAACAACAACACAGTATTAGCTAGGCATGGTTTTGCCATTGAGGGATCGTCACAACTGCACAAAAGAAAACAACTCCCATTTCAGAGTCTGAGCAAGTGGAACACCTTGTTGTCTCATTAATTAGATCACTGCTTTCAAAAGCCAAGAGGAAAATAAACCCCATGTAACAAATAACACTTCCCTCTCTCTACTGTGCCCTTTTCCACAGGGGATGCGGGGATGCCAGTGTGTGGTTCCAAAAGCACATCTTCATCATGTATCTTTACTAACGATGACGAAAACAAACCCTATCATGCATGAAGAGGGTGCATGTTTTTGTTTGCCTTTAATTCAAAGCTGTGCCGCTCAATCCATTTGCTCTTGAGTCACCTCGCGGAAGCGAGTGGCGCTGTTCCTGACTATGTTTTGAAGATCGCTGCCAAATACTATTCATGCCACTCTCAGACTTCTCTCCCCCCCCTCCTACTCCAATTTCCTCCACTGTTGCTTCTCGAAACCTGCTTAGATGGAACTTCCTTACTGGCTTGCAAAACTGGAAATCTTTGCCTCTGCCCTCAGAATCGTAGGATTTTACAAAAGCCAAGTGTGATCTATAAGCTGGTGATGACTCCGCCTGAGTCACCTGGGCACAACTTTTAGCCTTGTCCTTGTAAAGCACACCACCCAGTAAAGCAGTAGATGCCTAGTTCTGGTTTACAGAGATGCTCTTCTTTATCAGGTTCAGTAAAACAATCCTAGGATTTTCCAAGCAAGACTTTTTTTTTTGCCAATCTGCATGCTGAAACTCTTAGAACACTAAGACCTTCCACAACTCCTTGTCTGTAAACAGTCTGCAAAGTCAGACTACGAGGAATAACTTTTTAACACAGTATCTAACTTCTATTGGAACAATCTGATTTCTATAATGAAAAATACCGCACAGGAAAAATCCATCAGGTCTATAGCCATCAGTTCCGAACCTGAACAAAATCACTGTCTTTTATAAGAAGGGACAAGACAACCTTTCCCCTGATACTATCTCCCAGGAGCCATGCCATTTTATAATTATATGATGCACATGGTTTAGAATTGACTGTGCCATCAGAATCTATCCAGCCAAGCTTCAACGTTATTATCTTTAAAATGTCATTAAAATGCTTCTTCGTTTGTTTCCATGGTTTTCCTTTAATTCCAGAGACATCAGAAGGGAGAAAAACTCCTTGCAATCTGTTCTGATAATAACTAAAGATCTCCTGGATGTCTAACGCTGTCATTTGCTGACACTGTTTCTTTGTTTCTTTCTTTCTTTTCCCTTTTGAAATGAAACAAAATTACTTGTGGACACCATCTGAGGTCGAAACACATCAACAGTCCTTCATTTGGGTCTCACAGCGCTTCTGCCTCAATTGGGAAACAATCCGCAGCGATCAGATAATAACACATCCATTGAGGAACAGAACAACAACATCGCATAATAAGGGTACCTGTAAAGGGGGGGGGAGGAAGAAGAGAAGCATCTTCACGAAACGGGAAGGATGCAGTCGTCACCTTACAACCAAGCGGCTTTTAAAAAAAGGACCAGAACTTTTATGTCACTTTCGCACGTACACCCCGAAAGAGAGGGAATATCTCTCCCAACTGCAACCTAGTGTGACACAGTTCCTTTGGAAAACTCCGATGCCACAGCAGACCAGATTGGAGGGAGAGCATCCACACCTGGAGAGAAGCCAGGAGGTCCAAGTGCCCCTGGCATAACTTACCCGGCTTCGATTCTAAGGAGATGCGTGACCAGCCGCTGGAGACCTCAGTACTAGTGCTCGGCCAGGATGCCGTAGGATGAACCACATCATCTTTTGACGCTCCCCTTCCCGGAGATGTCACCAACCAAGCGATGCGTTTTTGTAAGGAAATGAATTACGCAAAAAACCTTTTCCAAAAGAAAAAGCGTCCAGGGAGCTTTTTAAAAGAAAAGTGAGGGACAGGAGAAGGTTGGCTAAAAACAGACGTTGACAAGTGGGGGGGATCAAAAGAGAGCGAGCGAGGGGGAGAGAGAGAGAGAGAGAGAGAGAGAGAGAGAGAGAGAGAGAGAGAGAGAGAGAGACGGGCGCTTGGGGCTGATTTGAGAAACTCACATTGGCAACGCGCAATCCTCCCGGACTGGTTGTGTAACTCTCTCTCTCTCCCAACACACGGACGGGGTTAGACCGTCCTCCCTTGGCATCATCGCCCAGGCGCGGGCGCGCCCCCGCCGCTCCTCCTGGGTCAGTGGGACCCGGGTGCGCGAGCGGGCGCGGGCGCGCGCCACCAGGAACCGGCTGGCGGCCAGGAGAGAGAGAGAGAGAGAGAGGGAGCGAAGGAAGGGGGAACGCGCTCGGCGGCGGCGGTGGTGGCGCGCTTCGTGGGGGCTCGTGGAGAGGTTGTGGGAGACGCGAGGCTGGAGAGAGAACGCTCTCTCTCTCTCTCTCTCTCTCTCTCTCTCTCTCTCTCTCTCTCGGAGGGAAAGCCCGGGAGCCAGCCGTGTTGACGCGAGGGAGCTGTCCTGGCGGCTCCCGGGGGCTCGGGCTCCCCAAAGCGCCGCTCCAGAGGGGACACGGCGGGTCCCACCGAAGCGAGGCAGTTCTGACGCGCCAGGGCGCCCAGTATGGAGCAGGAAGGAGAGCCCCCCGAGCGCGCCGCGAAGGGAACCCTAGAAAGGGACTAGGAAAAACCGTCTCCCTCCCTCTCTCTCTCCTTCCTCCTCGTGTCTGGAGAGCCCGGGACCGGGCTCGGGGCTCCGGGCCACCGCCGCCGCCCTCCGTGCTCCCGCCGCTTGCCCACGCCCGGGCTGGCCAAAGCCACCTGCGCAGAGGCGAGCGGCGCCCTGTGGCGCAGGGGGGAACCTTCTCCATTCTTCCCCTCCCCACAGGCGCGAGCGCGCGCACACGCACACCTTCTCCACGGGGGCTCCGCTAACCGCTGGAGAGGCCCGCCAGAGAAGTTACAAACTGGGTTCGGGGGGCTTGGAGAGTAACGGGAGCGCGCCGAGGCGCCGCCGAAGGGAGCGAAAGAAGGGCTCCTTCTTCGGCTTATTGAGTCCCCCCCCCCACCTCTCCTCGTCGCGCGCCGCCGCCCGCTCGCTCGCCCCGCCCGCGCGCTCCCTGCCGAGGTTGGCACGCCGGGAATCTGGCGCGGAAAGTAGGTCAGCCCGAGAGCTGAACCGAACCGAGGCGAGAGCAGCGGCGGCGGGAGCGCAGCCCCCCCCCCGGCAGAAAAGCGAGTGCAGGAGCGCTCCGGGCTCCGCCGAGGGAAGAGCGCGCGAGGACAAGCGGGGGGGGGGGGCGCTCCCCCCCCCCCCTTTCTGGACCCGGACCGCGGATGACACCGCCTGATTTCCAGCCGTGCCAGCGGTTCATCCCCGGAGGGTCTCCAGCCAGGAGGACTGATGTGTGCGATCTCTTGCCGCCCGATGTTGTCCCTTCAGGCACGCAAAGCTTTCAGTCCTACCAGCCTGAGCCATGAAACAGGCTAATAAGGCTGGACTGTCTCCCAAGTGGTCAGTTTGGACAGAAAAGCAAACTACAGTTGTCCGATGCGGATTAAGGGCCTTTTTACACGACCCCTAAGATCCGCTGGCCACTTAAATTCGGACCAGAGATCTTAGGGGTTCCTCGCTCTTCCTCTGTCCCCACCCCCCTCTGCACTTCCTGGTTGCTGGCTGCCTGAGGGAGGGAGAAAAAAGAAAGAAAAGAATGCCTTCTTACCTCCTTTTTGTTCCTGGCAGCATTCAGATCTCTTAAAGGGGCGGGGCGCAAAAAAAGAACAAATGGAAGCCAGGAGAGCCCCGCACTCACTATCCTTACACCGGATCAAATATTTGTCACCATCAAAGACCAGGTACAAGAAAACTGCTGTTTGGTCCCGCTAAAGTGGGCGGGGTCGCACTTAATTGTCTGCAAAGCTGGTGGGTAAACATTTTTAAGGTCCGGACCTTGCAGCCATTTGCGGTGGAGCTTAGGGGTCGTGTATAAACGCCCTTAGACGTGGACCTTTTTGAACTAAAGATTCCTAGAACCCCCCAGCCTGGTTATATGAGGGATTCACTGCCTTTTCTCCCCCTCAGAGTGCTCTCACTAAAGAAGTATATGCAAATATGGGAGGAGCAAGTCTCCCTTTTTTATTATTAGCTAGCTAATGAATCATCATCACCATCTTAGAATTGCAGCGCTGGAAGGGTCTGGATGGATCACTGAGCCCAGCATTGTGTCAAGGAGACATCCCAGAATTGAAACCCCAGCCAGATTCCTGAGCGACTGAATTACCTGCAGTTCTTGAGAAATCAAAAGACTGAAGAAGGCATATGGAATGGAAGTTGGTCTTAATTCATAGAATCATAGAGTTGGAAGTGACCTCAAGGGCTATCCAGTCCAACCCCCTGCCATGCAGGAACCCTCATCACAGGACTCCTGACAGATGGCCATCCAGCCTCTGCTTAAAAACCTCCAAAGAAGGAGACCCCACCACCCTCCCTGGCAGCATAGATTGTGTGTGATCTGAGGGTTGCAGTCCCCCAGGAACCCAGATGCAGTCCACAGCATATCTGATGCCACCTCCAGCACCTCCTACATCCCCTCAGTTTGAGGAAGGTGTGGAATGGTGGAAGAAACCCCATCCAGAGGCCATGGGGGAGAATTATATTATGCTTTGAGAACCTCCAACATCTAGTATCCTGGTCACACCACTCCCCCCTGATATATTTTAAATACTATAGTATACATAATTTTGTGGCCAAGGGAGCTCTTTCAGGGTTTAGTTTTTTTTTTTAAATAAAGCCCTCATTTTTGTTTTAGAAAGGGGGAGGGTGTTGCATGATGGGGGTTACAGGACAGGTGACTCCTCCAAGGTCCAGAGACGAGTGTGTGTGGCCCATTAAGTGGGTAAAGAGTGTCCCTATCCAATACAGGATTTGAGACAGCAGAGTCTAACCCAACCCTAACCGGACATGCCAAAGACAGAACTCTGAGCTTCCACCAAGCAAAGAATCACCTGTGCTCTGAAGTTATGGCCATTCCCGTCTTCATACAGGGACGAGGTTACAAAGCTCAGCAGGAATTCAAGAACATCAATTGGGGTTTCTTTTGTACCTTGGTATGGCTTAGATTTCATTTCTCGTAAACTCTTACTGTCGGAATAATGTGCAAAGCAGCCGGTTTAACAGTTTAACAGAAGTTATAAAGCATACTTAAAGTGGCAACATGGGTAAATAAGGAAAAATAATAATGATCATAACAATAGAAAGAAGAAGCATTGCAAAATGTGGAAACAAGTTTCACAGAGGGGCATAATAGGTTTAGCAAACCCAATCTTGGCAAATAAACTGGTTTCCATTAACTTTTTTTTGCTTTGATGTTTCAGTCAATTCTCAATCATTTTCACTTCCACTGAAATGTCCCTAGTTAAGGATCCACCCCTTTAAAACTGCTCAGTTGTTCACTTGCTATACTGTACATCCAGTATTCAAACAGACACAGTCGGGTGAGATCTTTTATCTTTCAAAACAATGTGAAAAGAAGCGGGAGAGGCTTTGAACAAGGGCAGCCTCTCAGTATCTTGATCAATGTACAAATGCAAATGTTCGTGATATTATTGCAACTGCTATATCTCTCTTGTTCAGGCAAAGAGGATAAGTTGGTGCATGAAAATGATCTTCACGTTTGCTTTGTTATTTAAAAATATGCAGATCAACGTGTTCAGAAAAAAGGCAAAGAGGAAATAAACCCTTCTCTCAAGATTCCAATTTAAGGCCTTCTGTGTCCACAAATATAACACTGTGTATTCAAACTAAATAATTTAAGTTCTCCTGAAGTCAATGGAAAAGAAATTTATTTATTTATTTATTTATTTATTTATTTATTTATTTATTTATTTTTATACCGCCCATCTTCCAATGGAACTCTGGGCAGTTTATACCAGTCAAACACAGGAACAATAAAAAAGGATCAGAATAATAATGTTACAAAAAATAAAAGTAAAAGTAAAAGTAATAAGAGTAATCTGAAAAGATGGTGGCAATAGTTCACAAAGCAGAACAAATCAAAGAAAAAAAGGAGGGAAGCAAACACACACACACAAACTAAAGGTTGCTGAATGCCTCTCGGAAAAGCAGAGTCTTGAGTGCTTTTTTGAAGGCAGGCAGGGACTGTGCTAGGTGCAACTCACTTGGCAGATGGTTCCAAAGCGAGGGGCCAGCCACAGAGAAGGCTCGGTTTTGGGTTACCAATTTCCGAGCCTCCCTGGGCGTGGCAACCCAAAGTGAGAGTGCCTGCAACATTCTAGTGGGTCGGGCTTCAGTTGACCTCTGGGAGATCTGCTTAAATATTATCTATCTATCTATCTATCTATCTATCTATCTATCTATCTATCTATCTATCTATCTATCTATCTATCTATCTATCTATCTATCTATCTATCAGTTGCATTCCTACATCTTATCGCCAAGAACCAAGCTGCATTGGATGCAATGGAGATCATGCCTAAGCAGACATTTCCAGGATTTTATTGTAAGTTCCAGGACTGCATTGCAACTCATCACCAAAATCGCACACACACCAATTTTGTAACTCTGCTTGGTCCACACAGGCCCAGAACAGGATTCCGTGCCACCGCTGCCCCTGCAGGGGGAGTGTGGAATAGTACAACAAAGTACAAAGGCTATTGTGTCATTTTGGGCGCTTTTACATGACCCCTAAGATCTGCTGGCAACTTAAATTCAGACCAGAGATCTTGGGGGTTTGCTCCTCTTGCTGTGTTCCCACCCCTCGGCACTCCCTTGCTCCTGTCTGCGTGAGGGGAGGGAGAAAAAAAGGGAGAAAAAATGCAGGCTCACCTCCGCTCTGCATTGGAAGCTGCCCCAGGAAGTATTCCAGTCCCTTAAAGTCTCTTAAAGGGGCGGGGGGCAAAAAAAACAAAAAAACAAGGTGAGAAGAGCCCGGCACTCACTGCTTTGCAATCCGCAACAGAAATTTTTCACCTTCGGAGACCAGGTACTTGGAAAATGCACTGGGACGTGCTTAGGTGGGCGTGGTCGTACTTAATTCTTTTTAAAGTGCGGAGCCCTTTGAGTCAGATTTTAGGGGTTCTGTAAAAGCGCCCTTTGACACACACACTCCAGCATGGAACCTGGGGGCGGGGGGGACATGGCCAAACTGCTGTCTGAATTGTGCTCCCTATACAGTTCTGCAAAGTAATGTAACTAGCTGCTGAATTTCTGTTTTATAAGACTGGTTTCTGAACCCTCAAATTCCCCCTCCTTTTTGTTTTGTTTTGTTTTCTTGGTCAGAAAGCCATTGAGGGATGCAGGACAATGGGAAAAACTAATAATTTCCAAACATTTCCATTGTGGGTGAAGACATAAAAAAAAAAAAAACCCACTGCTGATGGCGTGTAACTTCTGGAAAAGGACCTCAGCCATCATTTGGCCCAAAAGTGGAAACAAGAAGGACCTGTATATCTTCCATAGGACTTTTAAAATGTTTTCAGTTGTTTCATGTTTTAATATTTTTTTAATTCTGTTTAGAATATTGAGCCAATCTGGGGGGGAAACAGTATATAAATAAATACTGAAAAGAAAAGTATAGTAAAAAAAAAGAAGAGAAAAATTATTGTAGCTACTTCCTTTGTTTATGAGGAAGATACATTGTATATAACAAACAGAATATACATTGTGGGGACATATAAATTAATAGAAAGTATAAAATGTAATTTGTATGTAAATTATTTTACTCATGTCTGAGAAATTGATTAATAATCAATAGAGATGGGCACGAATAAAAAAATGGCATTTCGTTTGTCGTTTGTAGTTTGGAGGGTCCGTTTCGGTTGTTTCCTTTTTCGCGAATTTTTGCAAAAAAATCGTTTTTGTTTTTGTTCGTTTCGTTACCATTCCGTTACCATTTATTTCATTTTTTGTGATTTTTTTAAAGGATTTTAAGCAATTCACTCATATTGCAGTAACGGAAACGAAACGTACGACAAAATTTCTGGTGTTTCTGTTCGTTTGTCATTTCGTTACGTAACGAAACGAAAAAACGAAAACAGAAACGAAAAAGTGTTCATTTTGTGCCCATCTCTAATAATCAATGAAAGCTCACATTGAAATGGATAGTAGTTTTTTAAGGCCTCAGCAAACTCTTCAAAATAATAATAAAATAATATGAAATAAAGAAATAAAGAAAGACCTTTGATTCAGGGGTCTTGCACCTATGAAGCTAGACACAAAACCCACAAATAATGCAGTTATAAAGCCATGTACAGTGGTTTTTAAAGCTTGATGGGGAAATGACATCATGATAGATGCTGGATGAATCCCTCTGAGGATGGAAAAGCCCAGGCACTTTAAAAAGAAAAGAAAAAGAAAAACCAGACATCCCGCTCCTAGCTGGAAGTACAGTTCAATATTTCATTTTTGTTCTGGGTTTTCCACAGAGGAACCTCTCTGAACACAATAGAATTTTTGAGAAAATATAGATAGGGTGGCATTGCACATCCAATACCATATAGGCCAGAATTCAGTTGCTCATCCCAACATGAGCAGACCTATTTAATCAACGATGCAACGCAGAGTTCACAGCAACAATGTTAGAGTAGTCCAGTACCACCCTAGTATACCAACTCATGATTTTTACTTTGCGTTGGGGAGATGCCTCTTTTTTCGAATTTCAGAAATCTGTCAGTGTCGTGTGTGTGTGTGTGTGTGTGTGTGTGTGTGTGTGTGTGTGTGTGTTTGTGTTGTGTTGTTACAATTGTGACTGATTCTTCGTGAACCCATGTCCATGGAGTTTTCTTGGCAGGAATACTGGAGTGGTTTGCCAGTTCCTATTTCAGGTGCCTACAGCACGTGGTATTCCCTGGTGGTCTCCCATCCAAAAGCAACGGTTCTGCTTATATACTGCCCCATACCACTTCAAGTAGTCTCTGGGCAGTTTACACTTTTAATAACAGCATGCAGGCTACACATTCCCCCCACACACACACACAAGCTGGGTACTCATTTTACCGACCTCGGAAGGATGGAAGGCAGAGTCAACCATGAGCCAGCCACCTGTGATAGAACCTTCCTCAAGGAGCAGGACACTGGCATATTTGCATCATCGGAGACATATATAGCCTAGATATATCTGAGATCACCTTGCATTGCCTGGCAGGATGCTTAACATTGAATCTGGATCCTAATAATAACCAAAGGTACTGTTCCAAATGTCTCCCTGCATTTCACATAGTTATGTGTAAAATGTCATCTGCATCCTTCCCCCAACCAACACTGAGAAAAAAATTGTGCTCCTAAGAGCAAAGTTAATAAAGAACAACTCTGCTTGCATTTTATTTATAGCTATTATTTCTGGAAAATATATTTGTAAAATACCCATTCATAACCAGAGACAATGTATTAACCTTGAAGGTGTACACCAAAACCTTTGCTGTGATCAATGTGCTCTGTGCAGTATAGACAAGAGGTCCTTAATTTTTAATGAATATTTCTTTGTTGCTAACCATGGGGGATATTTCTGAGGAACGTATTACACAAATATCCCGGCCTAAGCAGGAATTTCAGGATCAGCAATACTGGTCAGAGCTAATTAAGGCAGGGCTGAAGTTAGAATAATCTTCATGGTTATAATTACATGATCTTATAACCTCTTTGCACACACAGAACCCCCCAAGGTAAATAGACTCAGGGTTTACTTTTTCTGTCATGGCTTTTAAAAAAAAACGTTGGAAAAGAGTGACTTCTATTTTATACCAAATACTGTATTTGGGAAAGCACCTGCTGTATGCCCTTTATAATTCGCCTTTGTCCTGACTGCTTCACTTATCCTAAATAAAACTAATTGGCCCTTTGGTTGCCACCATCTACAGGAATTTACTCCACCTTTTACCATAAATGGCACAAAAGAGCAAGTAGATAGTTTCTGGCACAGCCTGAAACTTTAAGCACTGCTTCCTGTACAGCTCTTCTTTGGATATGGCCCAGGCAACATAAGTGGGTCACCAGCTACTCAGGACTAACACTGTTTTTTACCCCCGCAAGTGATGTTTAAAATGGGATTTGTGCTTTCCCCCTCTTGAATAAAAGGGATGTTTAAAAAATCAGCCAGAATGTAGGCATGTTTTTCTTTTAGTTTTAAAAATGCATCACCTATGTTTCTATGATTGAGACGTACAAAATGAGACGTACAATAATGCAGGGCATGAGTAAAATGGATAGAGGGACGCTCTTTTCCCTCTCACAAAATACTAGAACTAGGGGACATACACTCAAACTGAGGGCTGGGAGAGTAAGAACAGACAAAATAATTTTTTTTCCATCCAGCGTGTTGTTAGTCTGTGGAACTCCCTGCCACAGGATGTGGGGATGGCATCTAGCCTGGATGTCTTCAAAAGGGGATTGGGCAGATTCCTGGAGGAAAAGTCCATCACAGGTTATACAAACCATGATGGAGATGTGTAATCTCCAGGCTTAAAACCTAGGTACGTCAAGGGCCAGATGCAGGGGAGTGGTATCAGGAGACAGAGATCTAGTCTCGTGTGCTCCCTGACACATTTGGTGGGGCCACTGTGAGATCCAGGAAGCTGGACTAGATGGGCCTTTGGCCTGATCCAGCAGGGCTCTTCTTATGTTCGTATAACTCTGTATAATGAACTTTTCCAAAGAACAGTGTCAGATGTTAGTAGACAGCACGGCCTGCATGTTTTATGATTTTTTTTAAAAAAATGGTAGAGCATAAAATTTATTTATTTATTTTAGAGTCTTTTTACCCCACCTTTCTGCTTGGAAAAGGACCCAAGACAACTTACAGTAATGAGGGATAATATAAGTACAATTAATACATGTTCAAGTATTGAGAACAAGGAATTGAGGGACATCTTACAGCATTAATAGACAACATTACATTAAAGCTACAAGGTTATAAGTAGTTATAAACACAAAGTCTATGTGATCCTGCAGATTCATAGAAAAGACACATAATGATAGTCCATCATTCAGGGAAAGCTTGCCTGAAGAGAAAGGTCTTTGCTTGTTTCCAAAGAATCTTTCCCCAGTAGTCACAAAGACATCATCATCATCATCATCATCATCATCATCATCATCATCATCATCATCATCATCATCATCATCATCATCATCATCATCATCAAGGTAGCCAAAGGAGGAAAACTCACATCATACACTTGGCAGAGAAAAGTCCTGCCGGAACAGGATTATGATAACATATCATCAGGGTGGGTGGGGCGTGTCTCAGGATTCTACCTGGACTGGGTGGTTCCAAAGCGTAGGTGTGTCTCCAGACATGGCATAGCCTGTGTCACAGGGTCAGTAATGTTAGAGCCTACTAAGGTCTACATCTGAGTGGGCAGAGACTGCCAACTCCTGGAACATCCAGCCCTTGCAGGAGATTAGTCTTGCTATTATGATTGTGCAGAATGCTTAGCCTCTCTACCTATTTTAATTTTGCCTTAAATGTAATTAGTTTCTTCAGGGTTAAGTTTCCACACAAATCCCTTCCTTTCTCTCACCCACCTTCCCTCCTATGTTCTTCTAATGCCTTCCTCTTTCTCAACCATGTCTCTACCCCTTGTCTCTTGCTGCTACCTGCTTTGGTAATGGAGGTTTCTAATTTTTGTGTGTGTGACAAAGCAGGTGTGGCCACCTTCCTCACACAGAGAAAAATCTGCAGAGATTGAAGGAGGGTTTTCTAGCTAGCTCTTTTTCTCTCTCTCTTGGAGGCTGAAGCAGCATCCTGTTTACATTGATCCTGCCATGCATGAAGTGAATGGTGAGAGGCAGCAATGCTGGAGATTTTTAAAAAATATCCTCATCTATTTAGAAAGGCAGCCCTGCTCCAAGTTGAGAATTCTCCACACAGGACACAGTTGATTTCCCAGCATTATTAAGACCTACGGCCAACTCCCAAGAGGATACCTGAGCCTACAGTTTAGAACAGGGGTGCCCAAACATTTTGCAAGAAGGGCCAGGTTTGGTGAAGTGAAATGAGTGGGGACTGACCATTCAGCTGCATTTGGCCCCCAGGCCGGACTTTGGACAAGCCTCTAGGACAGTGGTGGTGAACCTTCAGCACTCCAGATGTTTTGGACCACAACTCCCAGAATTCCAAGCCTAGATTGCCAATGGCATAGGACTGTGGGAGTTGTGGTCCAAAACATCTGGAGTGCCAAAGGTTCGCCACCACTGCTCTAGGATATGCAAGGAGGCGGGGAGGACACTGCAGCAATGGAGTTGGGGGTGGGTGGGCTGGGCAAGTGGCTGGAGGGACAGACAGAGGCAGGGAGGGCAGGCAAACCAAAACTGCAAGCTGATGTCTCCATCCAGTATGGGGAGGGGCCAGCTGGTGGGGATGCATGACAGGTTGAGCCGGTGGGAAGAAGAGGCTGCAGGCCACTCGAAATTTGAAAATGGGCTGCATTTGGCCCTTGGGCCTGACTTTGGACTTGCCTGGTTTAGAAGTTAACTTATTTACAATCATCAAATAACACTTAATGTTGTTTAGAAAATCAGCAAAGAATATAAATCCACAGTCCAAAATATAATTGGTAGGACTATCTAGAGCAGAGCCTTTGCATCTATGAGAATCTGGTACAGCATTGATTCAGAGGATTTTCTCTAGTTACGATTAAAGCAGATGTAAGTTTTCATCATAAAATGCCAATGACATTTCCTGGTCTTTAACTTATTCCTTCAGGGAGTATTTTGAGAGAATTTGTCAATTTTTACTAATTTTCAGTAATTTTCTATTGAAAATCACCAGACCAAATCAATCCTGCAATTTATTTAAGCAGATTGGTATGAATGAATTAATTTTCTGTACTGCTCAGTCTGCTAGCTGTAATGAACATTTTAAAATGTTTTATGCCTTAGAATCACATTGTCTAAGAAGCCATAAGGCAGAAAGATGCCATAGAATTGTTGGAGTTTTTACAACCTTGCATGCTGTTTAAAGATCTGGCTGGGAGAAACCTTTCTGGGCTGAGGTGATTTTTCAATCTATCCAGCACCAACCAACTGTTCCTTCCTGCCACTGATTTCAAGGAGATCCCTGTCTCTCTGCTTAGTTTTTTGTTCCCTCTTTTGAGTCTGTTAGAAGTGGCATTTGTTAGTTTGCTGTTGATCTGTTCACAACTGTAAGTCATAAAATGTTTTTATTCTTTCTCTTACAAATGTCTCAGAGTAATAATGAGACTTTAAATGCTCGTTAATGTGAAAGGAGTGGACTCTAGGGAACATATAGCTATTCACTTCTGTAAGTGTAGTTCTACTGCATAGCAAAGGAGGATTTTAGCAAAAATTCAAAATGACGCAACAAGAACAAGAGTGGAAGCCCTGCATATAGGGCATGTACACACCTTTCCATGCCTGTTCAGCCTAAGTGATCCAAGCACAGGCCTCTGAGCAAAAAATAAAAATATATAAATCTATATCAAATGGAGATTTGTGTGAAAGAGAATACAAATTGACATCCAAACATGATGAGATCCTCAGGTCAGGCTTTCAAAGATGTAGTCATGTCATTGTCCACAAATATATTCGGACAAAAACCAAAATGAAATAAAAACAAAACACAAAAAAAGTAGTGGCACTAGATTAACTTTTGCATTCTACTGTGAGCTAAAGTGTTAAAACCACTTTGCCACTTGAATATGTTCATAAAAGTTCATGCTGAAATATAAAATTATTATTTAAGGGACTACCCTCCTTTCATTTTCCTTTCTTTTCTTTTCTTTTCTTTTGTCAGGTTTGGTTTTCATTTCGCTAAGTGATACAGGACTTTGTCTGGTCAGTGACCAAAATAAAGATCTATTCCTATTCCTATTGTTGATACAGGAGCAAGGGCCTTGTAGCCAAAGCATTGACAGAAGGCACATTTTCAAGTTACGGAAGGGTAAAGGGATACCATCAGAGTGGGGTCTGACCAGCCTGTCTGCCATTATTTAATGCTGCAGTTGCTATGGGGAATATGAATTCTTACCATGACAACTGTGTTTCTCCGTTGCATATGAGCAATGTCAAACAGGTTGCTCTCTGTGAGTTCCATCTACACACACCAATGATAGTGCATGTTCCCTCTCTGGAGAGCACTGTTTTGTGCTTCCAACTGATTCGAAGCTTTATAATGCACCCAAGGCTACGTCTATATGAGTGAGAGCCTTTTAGCCTTTTAAAAGTAGAAGTGAAGGAGCATGGTGGCTCAGTGGACTAAGGCTTCTGAAAACTGTCAGCTGCAAAGTCGGCAGCTCAGCGGTTCGAATCCCGGGTGCCACGCAGTGGAGCGAGCTCCCGCTCTTAACCCCAGCTCCTGCCAACCTAGCAGTTCCAAAGCATGTAAATGCAAGTAGATAAATAGGTACCTCCGTGAAAAGCAGGGAAGGTAAAAACAGCGTTTCTTTGCAGCCATGCCAGCCACGTGGCCGTGGACTTGCACAACACTGGCTCTTCGGCTTGAATACGGAGATGAGCACTGCCCCTAGAGTTGGACACGACTAGCATGCATGTGCAGGGGGATATTTACCTTTTACCTTAAAGAGGTATTGCTCCATACTCATCCCGGAAATGGTCCATCATCAAAGAGGTTTTGTAGGATTTGGGGACACATGAAGGAAGAAGAAAGAAATAATATGGCTTCTACTTTGAGTTGTTGTGGAGGAATTTCTCCCCTCGTTACACCCAGCCGAGACTTTTAGGATAGCTACGACGACTGCCAGGCAGTGGGGGGTGTGGTTCTTGGGTACAGCTATGCTCTGGCAGGCAGCTGTAATTTTCCAGCACTCCACCCAACTAAGTTGGCAATATAGAACTCAGGGCTGTTTCGATCTGCATTCCCCTCCTCCTGCCAAAACTCTGTGATCTGAGAGATAAACTGAGGTTTTAGTCATGATGGCCAAGCCTGCATGGATGTCACAGGTCTGTTGATAGGTAAGGGACAGAGGAATTTAGAAATGCCTCAGGAGACACAGAATTGAACTTGCTAAGCATCCTAGTCCTCCCAGTAGACATTTTGCTCGCTGCGAAATCTGTGCAAAGCTAGGTAGGGCTGCTCCCAGTTTTGTAGGGCTGCAAATGCTCAAGAGCCAAATGGACCTTGCCTATTAGTGGCTCAAGAGAAACCAGAAGGCAGATTAGGATAGATTGGTGCTTTGAAGGAGATTACCATGGATTTTAAGGCAAAAATAGAAGCTATCAATGTAAAAACATCTATATAGCTACTGATGTAAACATTTTAAAGTAATATAAATTAAAGTATAATTTAAGTACCATAGTTGCATAATACATAGTGACTAAAGACACTAGATTTTCATGGTACTGAGTTATTATTTTTGGTCCTCAGCTGACAGCACAGAGATTCGCACACAACTATTAATGTTGCATCACATCCACCTCCAATGATAGCACCAGGATGATTGATTTCATTCTCTATGGATTCCATAAGCAGCACTGAATCACCAACGTTTCCCCCATAATTAAGATGGTTTAAGCAAAGCATTCCTTTATTCCTCTCTCCCCTCCAAGCTGTGCCTTGATTGACTTAGAGAGACACAGCTTCAGATCTGTTGTGACTGAGAACAAGATGTCAGGTTGTGGCAGTAGGAGGTTTGTCCCCGAATACAAAAACAAAGCCTTTGTGGAGAGAAAGCAGGTTAACTACAACATCTTTTCAAATTCAAGAGTTGAACCTGAAATACTGGTATTAAGGGAACATTATTTATTTATTCAATTTTTATTTAAAATATTTCTATCCCACCATTCTCCCCGAAAGGACCAAAGGCGTATTTTGTGAGATATGACAGCCTTCCTTCCTTCCTTCCTTCCTTCCTTCCTTCCTTCCTTCCTTCCTTCCTTCCACATAATATCCTTCTGTTTGAGTGGTTTCCAACCATGAACACAACTTCCAGATAACCTCACCTGGATGACTGAGAACCTTTGCAGACTGATTCACCACTAGTAGTTAGGGTGGCCAGAAAACCCTTCTATAGGTTACTGAAAAAGAATACCGAAAGAGAACCTAGTAATGGGTGTTTATGTGAAATAGTATGTTGGATGGGGACTGGCATGAATCTGGGGTTCCTGGGATAAGCATGTGCTGAAATGCAGCATAGGTGTCTTCCCTAATTTTTGGTGTTTCTCTGCCTACCTGAGATACTGGCTGAAATCCAGCAGTTGCATGTAGCAAGAATAGTACCATTGGATCAGCAGGGATATGGAATACCAAAGTTCCACTGATTCAATGGGTTTATTCTAGCTGCAACTTACTGCTGGGTTTTCAGCCTCCGATTCATCACCTGCCTCCACTTGACAGAGTTTAAGGTTGTAGCAATCCTAAAGTTTGCCCTGTTCCTACTAGTCTTGCAGGACTCCACTTTCCCCATTGAAGGCTAAGCAAAGAGTACAGAGTTAAATAAATAAATAAATAAATAAATAAATAAATAAATAAATAAATAAATAAAGACCATAAAACCACACCTGACAGCATACCTAAACCTCCTGAAATCTTTCATTTCAATGCCATTCAGTATACAGTAAAGCAAAGCAAAAAGCAAAGTGTTGTGCTTATATACCACCCCATACAACATCAAGTAGTCTCTGGGCGGTTTACAGTTTTTAATTACAGTATGCAGGCTACACATTGCTCCCCCCCCCCTCCAGCAAGCGGGGTGCTCATTTTACCAACCCCAGAAGGATTAGAAGGCTGAGTCAACCATGAGCCGGCTACCTGGGATTGAACCCCAGGTTGTGAGCGCAGTTTACCTGCAGTAGAGGCATTTAACCACTGTGCCACGGGGCTTCCTTAAGTAAATGGTTTTGTTCTGTTTCTTAGAAAGGAAAATGGAAAAAAATAGAGTTTAAAAAACAAACAAACAATGCAGCTTGTCATTAAAGCACTCCAAACTTACCAATGTCAATTCTAAATTGCAGTTCGACATCTAGCCATGAAAATCATTATCACCAAAGATTAAAACCCTTTGAGTGTATGAACTTGTTATGATAATTGCAGGGCAAATACTTTTGGCTTCCTCGTTAAGATTAACCTAGAGGTTAACAGTATCCTTCCATTACTTGCCGCAACTAATTGTGTTTCTTTTGGCCTCAAATCTGTTCTTAGAGTTTAGAACATAATAACGGCCACTCCCTCCCTCTCTACCTGCTCCTTGGCAATAATTTACACAAATGGAGTCGCAGTGACAAACAGGAATCCTCCAGGTATAATTTTCAACACAATTTGCATTTTAATTTGCTGTTTTGAATAGTATTAGCAGCACTTTCTCTCTCTCTCTCTCTCTCTCTCTCTCACACACACACACACACACACACACACACACAGAGAGAGAGAGAGAGAGAGAGAGAGAGAGAGAGAGAAGAACGAAAGCATTTTAAAATAGTTTCCTTGCTGGCTTACCACCGGGGCATTAGTTAACGTAAAATGTTTCATTCCACTGTTAAAAGACCTTCCATATTCATGCATAAGACACATAAGTTGTCCTTTTTTCCAATCATCACCTGCCTGAATTTAGGTAGACAAAACAGTGATCATCATGGCACACTGTGATCTTAAAAGTTTGAGAGTACTTAAAAGTCACAACCCCTGGTCTCAGCCTTGGCCAAAAAAAGCTGCTAAGTTCAAGCAGAAGCCTTCTGCTCCATTGTTTTCCTTACAGATTGCCAGCAACACCTGGAAACAACGTTTACACAAGAAGTCTGGGAGTTGAGTCATGGCTACTGGACTTCTTTTTTGAGAGATAGAAACGTTTCGCTGTTCATCCAAACAGCTTCATCGGTCTGAATACAGCTAGTGCAAGAGACCTTCTTATAGTCAGCTTGACCTCTTGTCCCCTTGTCTGATTGGCTCATAAGATGAACGAAGCCGCCTCAACCCAGACCAGATAGGCCTGCTCCTGGACCTGTGTCTGAACACCACATATTTCATGTACAGAGGGGACTTCATGTACAGATCAATACTTACTGTTTGACTCCCACCATCCATTACAACACAAACTAGGAGTCATCAGGACCCTAAGCCACAGAGCAGAGAGCATCCCCACCTCCTCAGAAGCCAAGAAGAAGGAAGACAGGCACCTGAAGACAGCACTTAAGGCCTGTGGATATCCAAGGTGGACCTTCAACAAAGCAGTGGGCCATCCCAGAAGAACAAGGGATCAGTCTGAGACCCAGACCCGACGGAAGAACCTGGTCATTCCCTACATGGCGGGAGTGTCGGAGAAGCTTAAAAGGATTTTTGGCAAACACCACATCCCTGTTTATTTCAAACCCATGAACACACTAAGGCAGAGACTTGTCCACCCAAAGGATCCGATACCAAACCATAAAAGGAGCAATATAGTATATGCAGTCCAATGCAGTGAAGAGTGTTCAGACCTCTACATTGGAGAAACTAAACAGCCATTAAACAGAAGAATGGCCCAACATAAGAGAGGTAACAGCTCAGGACCAGAATCAGCAGTACACCTCCATTTGAAGGAAAAAGGCCACTCTTTCAAAGATGAGGATGTACACATATGAGACAGACAAAGAAGAGAGGTGGTTTGAGAGAGGAGTAAGGGAAGCCATTCATGTCAGCATTGAAAATCCCTCCCTCAACAGAGGTGGGGGGCTCCGGCATAGTCTAGCTGCTACGTATCAGGCTGTACTTTCCACAGTACCCAGGCAAATCAAGGAGCCTTCACCACCAGGTCACAGCTAACGACCCATTCTTGACAGCTAACGACCCATTCTTGATGGGTTTCAGCACCTTAGGCCATTGTTTACCTTAAGGCCATGGACACTAATGTCTCCCTAACGAGCCTATTCAGGCTTTGTTCATCTTATGAGCCAATCAGACAAGGGGACAAGAGGTCAAGCTGACTATAAGAAGGTCTCTTGCACTAGCTGTATTCAGACCGATGAAGCTGTTTGGATGAACAGCGAAACGTTTCTATCTCTCAAAAAAGAAGTCCAGTAGCCATGACTCAACTCCCAGATAAACGCACCTGGATGACTGAGAATCTTCACAGACGTTTTACACAAGAAGCAATTTGTTGCAAGGTCTTCTGCCTTTGATGCTAATTAAGTTATATTTCAACTCCCTTAATCACAGGCACAGGTGAAATGCAAAGACCAGTATGGGAGCTTTAAACGACAAAGTGTCCTGTAGTATAAAAGTTTTTGCGAGGGGAAATGAGCAAAGATATATTTTATGATATTTGGGGAAAACTTATAGATTATGTACTATTAAAAGGGAAAGGGATACAACCGTCATACAATCCAACACAGTTCTGGAGAAAAGGACTCTAAGAAGACAACTAGAAAAAAAGAAGATAAAGAAGGAAGAGAAGATAAAGGAACACTGGATGGTCCCGGGGGGGTGCACTTTGTAGTGTTGTAATATTTTGTTTATTGTATTGTTTATTGTATGTTTGTTTATTTTTAAATTAAAAAATTAAAAAAAAGACCAGTATGGGAATGCATTACGGTCTAATGATTTGTTGGTTTCTAATTCTTTTCCTGTTGGAAAAATGCAGTCTACTGCAAGTCAGTTTTATCCACCATTTATCCAGGGAGTAGTTATTTTGCAGCCCAACTGAATCTGATGGAGAGAACGTACCAGTTGTCTTGAAAGGCTTTAGCCATATCAGGCCATGTACCATGAGTGATTTGGCTCAGAGAGTCGTCTGATAATGGCCTCAAACCAGGGTCTCTGGCTTTTATGGGTGCTCTCCTTGGTCCTGCAGAATATATACCTGAAGACTCATTCACACAAGGAAACAAAAATCTAATGATTATGCAATTAAAGGTATTCCATGGCTTTTGCAGACATGATTTCTGCCCTCGTCTCTTGCATGGTATATTGTCTACCCATGTTATTGTAATTAAGTATCATAGCATCTTGAATGGCTTGAATACGGAGATGAGCACCACCCCTAGAGTTGGACACGACAGGCACGTATGTGTGGGGGGAACCTTTCCTTTTACCTTATAGAGATACAAACTGCTGTGAATTTACTTTTTAAAATTTATTTCTCCCAATTAAGGAGCCCTAGGTAGCTTACAAATTGTTTTAAAAATTGACCCAAACCTCAATAAGTTATGAGACTAAACAACAACAACAACAACAATGTGACCAGGACACATATATTTAAAAACCCACCATAGTTTTAATGAAAGGTAGCTCTGAAATTGAAGGGGAGGAGCATCTCTATGAAAAAAGAAGAAAAACCCACAAGCCACCTGTAACCATGGTAACAATCACCAGGGGAGAGAAGCCATGGTAAAAAAAAAGACCCTAACAAATAACCTAACAAAAACTCTTGAGCAACTATAGAGACCAGCATGTTTGCTCTGATTCAGATGGTGGTAGGACAGGCACCAAATAATACATGTTACTGGTACTGTAATCTTCAAGGGGGCCCTAGAACTGTTTGTTGTCCTAGCCATGGTTTGGAAATCAAGCAATTATCAAGCAATTATTGCATCTGCATACCTGTTCTTTAATAGCTCCTTCCTGCCGTTTCCCTCAGGATTAACCACAAACAAATCACTTCCAGTAACACACAGTGCAACATCTAGTTCCTTATACTGTACCATGTTACAAAAAGCTGATGAGCCACCTGGCCACAGGATTATGATGGTTCGTTATTATAAAGTGGGGTGGAGACCAGACTTGCTGGAATTTCTAGTCAGATCAAAAAGTGAAACAAAAGAGTGTCATTCTTTGCTAGAACACACCTAACTAACCTTTGGCGCAAGTCACACTGTGGCATGTACATCTCAAGGCCTTCAATAAAGGAAAGAAGATATGCATGGCCTCTAAATTCAAACAAATCTAGGAATCAACATCCACCATCCAAGCCAAGAGTTAAGCGTACTTTACTCCATAGCTTACAGTTTAACTCTAGCCTTACGTAATTCAGTACTTGGGTAGGTCAAATGTTTAAGGACGGAGTGTGAGCTTGCCCTGTGTCTATGTAGGGGAAGACTCATCAATCCATGTGGTTGGATCAATGCCCTCCACACAAGTCAGAACCTTGTTGTCTCCTGTTCTGGCAATTTACAAGTTTCCCCTCTGCAAATCTGCTCTTCTTTTCTTATACCAGGGCTGTTCAACTTTGAACAGGCCAAGGTCTACTTTATCCAGCCCAAAGTGCCTGAGGGCTACTATACTAAAACCTCTACTTACGAATTTTATCAGTTCCAAGCACATGCTCATAAGTAAAAACTTTTATAAGTAGAGCAGCGGTTTCTCATAGGAATGGACTGAAAACCAATTAATCTGTTCTGGAGGGAACAGATTTCAAAGTGCCATGGCCCTTGAACTGCCCCGCTCAGCTGAGACAGTGGGCTGGCAGACCCAGAACTTTGCTGGGGCAGTGGTGGTCCTTGGCATGGGGGAGGGAGGGGTGGAGAATTTATCCCTCACTTTTTTTATTGATGGCCGGCGGGCTACTTTTGAACCCTTAGCAGGCTACCAGTAGCCCACGGTCTACCTGTTGGGCAGGCCCGTCTTATACAATCTAGCCCATTTGGAAAATGAGCAACCATACAGAGCTCACGTTGGACCGTGGCAGCCATTTTTGAAAAGAATCATTGTGTCTTTTCAAAAACATAGCCTGTAGGTTTCCATTTCCTAATAAACATTGTCCTAAGGGTAAAGTTAGCCAGCCACTGCTTACATGTGTGCAAAGTCTAATCAGATTAAATGGCCCCTCTTAAGAGGCATCTGATGTGTGAGAACTAACACCTCCAATACAAACACTTTTATGACAGCAAAGTGATAAAATTGCTGCAGTACTACATGATAAAACTTCTGTTTTGTGTATCTCATGATTCCCCAAGTAATCAGAGTTTTTTAAAAAATCCTGCGGTATAATTCTACTGTTCCAATCAACTTTGGCACATAAAATAATCAACCTTGCCACAGGCTAACTTTCTACCATTTTATCGTCCCAATAATGGTGTGAAGTGGGTTACAGTGGAAGACAGGGATTGGCAGGTTTCACAGTGAACATTCAGACACAGTGTGTTTACACGAGATGGTTAATGATACTTTGATTGCACTTTAGTTGGCACTGGTCCATCTTAAGGAATCTTAGAAACTATAACCTGTATTCTTAGAACTATCTGCATAAAAGCTCCAGTGCATCCCCCTGAATTAGAGCTAAACATTCTTTGGATCCAACAAAATGACAAAGTTCAGAATTCCAACAATGGGTTCACTGCATTTTCACTGGGTCTCAATCTATTATTAAGTCAGCCATATTGCTACCTCTACTTCATCCCATGACCTTGTGGGTTCTTAAAACTGAATTGAAGACACTTTTCCCTCTGTTACAACATCCCATTAAACTTCACAAATAAAGATGGCAATATTTCCAAAGAATCACTGGTATGGGTTGCTCCTCCCAATCTGCTAGAGAGGACTATGCTTAATCGTTTCTTAGAATTACTATTTATTTCTGCAACTGAGAGCAAAATTAAAAAGAAATCTTCCTTGCAGCCTGTCAGAATCTTCGCAAAACAAGATTAAAGAGAGTATGGTGGATGTTATCCATGAAACCGGGGTCCTACTGTATTTCTTTTTAAATAGCAGTACTTTATTATTTACGTGTTTTGTTTGTTTCCAAGTTAAAAATATTTCTAGGTTGCCTGTCATCCTCATGGATACAAAACATAAATTGCGCTAAGCACATTAATTGTATGTATAATAAAACAATGAAACAAAAGGCCTAGTTACATATAAACAATTAAGATCAGGTGAGATTCCTTCCAAAGAGATATTTAAGATTGAATTTTTAAAAGCTCATTAATCTCTAGTTCAGTGACGGAAATGAATATCTTTTTGTTGGCATATGTGTGTGTGTGTGTTGAGGGAAAACTACTCAAAGAAGCATGCAAATCTATTTATTTATTTGCTACATTTATACCCTTCCTTTCTTTAAGGAAATATGCTCTTCTCTCCATCTCTCCCCATTGTCCTTGCAGCCATCATAGCAGACCAATGTCCTTTATACACGACCCCTAAACTCCGGGGCAAATGGCTCCCAGCTCCGGAGCTTTAAAATGTTTCCCCACCAGCTCCGGAGTTAACAGGAAATTAAGTGCAGCCACGCCCACTTTAGCGCGTCCCAGCGCACCTTTCAAGTACCTGCTCTTCCGGGGTGAAAATTGCTTGATGCAGTGTAACGATAGTGAGTGCGGGGCTCTCCTCACTTCTGTTTGTTGTTGTTTTGGCTCCCGCCCCTTTAAGAGCTACTTTACAGAGACAGGAATGTTGCCGCGGCAAGAGCGGAGGCAGAATGGAGGGGAGCCACGATCTTTTCTTCCTTTTTTTTCTCCCTCCCCTCACGCAGCCAGCAGCCAGGGTGGGGACACAGGAAGAGCGACAAGCCCCTAAGATCTCTGGTCTGAATTTAAGTGGCCAGCGGATCTTAGGGGTCGTGTAAAAGCGCCCCAAGAGAGCATGATGGATTTAAAGTTATTCAGTCCTTTGTTTCATAGGTGAGGGACTTAAACCTAGCTCTTCCAGATCCCAAACCAATCCCCAAACTGTGCACACGACAGTGCATATGTGTGGGTGTTTTTATGAAGTATTAAATATTATTTCTAAGTAGTGAGGAACTGATGTCTTACTTTTTAAAAAACACAAGCACGAGAGTAATTAGTTACTTTCCAAAATTAAAGTTGGATACGTTTAAATGTCTGAAATGTCATTTCTGCAACATTGGACTGGTTACATCTGCATTAGGATTAGAGGGCATAGGTAAAAGTAAAGGTTCCCCCCACACATATGTGCTAATCGTGTCTGACTTTAAGGGCAGTGCTCATCTCTGTATTCAAGCCGAAGAGCCAGTGTTGTGCAAGTCCATGGCCACGTGGCAGGCATGGCTGCAAGGAAACACTGTTTTACCTTCCTGCTTTTGATGATGGTACCCATTTATCTATGTGCATTCATATCCTTTCAAACTGCTTGGTTGGCAGGAGCTGGGGTTATTAGCAGGCATTCACTCTGTGTGTGGCACCCGGGATTCGAACCGCCGAGTTGCCGACTTTGCAGCTGACAGTTTTCAGAGCCTTAGACCACTGAGCCACCATGCCCCTAATTACTTCCAGCTCAATCTGACATTGTAGTTTTAGTTAATCCATTTACTTATTTTTATTTAAGATTTAAAATAAATATCTAGCTGTAGGGGGCTTGATAAAAGAAGAGTAACTAAGTATTTTTGGACAACTAGCTTCCTCTCTCTATCTCTCACCCACATCTACGTATATGGGCTCCACTCTCTGACCCTCTTTTTGCTTTTAGTAAACACAATGAAGTTGCTTTGCATCTTAAGAAAGGTGGGGGGGGAGAGAAAAAAGAAAATTCAGATAGTCCATGTAATTGCAGAGGAAATTATATTTCAAGGGCGATATAATTCCCAGGTAATAGGCTTTGCTTCTTTGATGCTACAGACTCCAGAAATCTAAGATTAAGCAGCAGGATTCGTAAGGAGGACAGGGGCACTGGAATTTAAAGCTAAAGGCCAAACTAAGGCATAGCAATTTTCAAAAAAAGATTATTGGTACCACTGTCTTGAACACTTTTTGGAGCTGGTCGTTGGCCACAGACATGGTTACATGTCTTGGAATGAACTGCCTTCTTGAGATACTAACCACCCCCACTGCTATACCACGCAATCTGATCTGAATGTTTTTGTGATTTACGTTCTGTGATTTATATTCAACCCCAAAATTGAAGACATGCAGTGCCTTCCTCTTTCGAATGTACTACTGAGCTTGGGGAAGAGACTGTACATTTATTTATTTATTTATTTATTTATTTATTTATTTATTTATACATACATACATGCATACATACATACATACATACATACATACATACATACATACATACAACGTGTGTGTATATGTGTGTTGTGTGGTTACAGTTGTGACCGATTCTTCGTGACCCCAGGTCCATGAGGTTTTCTTGGCAGGAATACTGGAGTGGCTTGCCAGTTCCTACTCCAGGTACCTACAGCACCTGGTATTCCCTGGTGGTCGCCCATCCAAGTACTAACCAGGGCTGACCCTGCTTAGCTTCTGAAATCAGGTGAGATCAGATGTGCTTAGGGCTCCTAATACATACAACTTATATACCACCAACTACCCAAAGGTCTCTCTGCTTGTCTGCATGTATCTTGTTGATGCTGCTCTTGATGTAGCTCTTTGTCTTGTTTACAGCACAGACCATCAATCAACAATATCCAGTTCCAGAGAGAAGCAAAACTTGAGATATTTGTTTCAACATGTAGAAGGCGATCAATACCCACCTCTCTCTGACTGTAGATCCCAAGGGAGAGTACAAAGTTCCTCATTTTGACCCATGGGCAAATCCAGGCCTGCTTAACTACTGAAATGTTAAGGTTATACTCTGAGTGCTGGTCCCGTCATTCAATAAATGGAGACAACTGCCCAAAAGACAGATGCAATGATGGTTCTCAGCCTTGGATGTGTTCTCATAAATTCTTCACATGTTCCCCTCAATCAGAGGGCAAAGCCATATAAGTGAAACTCAAAAAAATTAGAATTTCGTGCAAATGTTCATTTATTTCAATAAGTCAACTTAAAAGGTGAAACTAATATATAAGATAGACTCATTACATGCTAAGCGAGATATGTCAAGCTTTAGTTTGGTATAATTGTTTGTGATGATTATGGCATACAGGTTGGCTTTTGATCACTTCTTCAGACCACTCCTTTGAAGAAGGGCCTTCAGTAAGGAGGCATCCCTCCTTTCCTAGATGCGAAACCAGCTAAATCGTGGAGCAGCCCTGAATGGAGGCCCTTATTCCACTATCACCTCACGCAGCAGAGTTTCCATTGTGTTCTAGAGCCGCTCTGTTTCATGTAACCCAGTAACACATAAGTACACTTTCCTTCGACTGATAATAAGTCCAGATGTAGAACAACATTCAGTCAGCTGTTAACTATGAGTAACACCCAAGCATAAAATATCTAGGTCAGGAAGGCGAGTGTACACACCGCAGTGACCCAGATCCTCACCTCTTTTAGCAGCGAGAGGAGGTAGCCATCTAGCTGTGGTAAAACACAATCACTCTGTCACAGTCCATGTGCTGGAAGAGAGAAGGTGTCCAGCTGATTCCAGGAAGACTCTAATCATGTTATTAAATTACTGCTGCCAGACTCTTTGATCCGGTCCCCTTCCATTCTATTCTACTGATCATGTCGAGAGAATTAACGTGGAATTTCGAAGTCATTCGTATAAATAATTCGGGGATCTGTAGTCTAAAAAGAAAAAAAAAGAAAAAGAAAAAAACTTTTCAAGTTTGGCACCTGCCTAAACTCTCCACAAGACATGTGCCAGGCAAATCAATCTATTTAGACTTCATATCACTTTCATATGCGTTCATCCCCAATTCTGTTCCATCCTGTTTCAGCTTCAATGTCTTGCATTCTTAAGCCACTCGACAATTTGCATTGAAAACAAATATTTGAATCCTCATTTCTAAATCCTTCGCTTCCGAAATGCAGCTGACTGCACTGAACAATACCCAGAGTGATGGCTCCAGATCATTGCTAGATTCTAGGGAACAGGGACCGGCGCGTCCATTAAGGTGATCTAGGCAGTTGCCTAGGGTGCCAAAATGGAGAGGGGGCGCTGGCCAGCCTGCTGCCCCCCGCCCCTGCCCCCGCCCCGCTGCTGGCCACCACCGCCTGTCCCCTCGCCGCCAATCGCTGTCCGCCCGCTGCCCCTGTGCCCATCGCCACCCACCCTCTGTGCCCATCGCCGTCCCCCGCCATCCGCTGCTCCCTGCCGCCCCCTGCCGCCCCACCCCCCGCCGCCACTGCCGCCTGCCCCCCACTGCTGCCCACCCCACTCCCCCACCCCTCGCCTAGGGCGCAAAAAAACCTAGCGCCGGCCCTGCTAGGGAAACAGGCTCAGGTACAAATCATGTCAGTGTGTCCTGAAGGACCAACAATGCTTCACATTGAAATTTGGTGCTGCTCTAACCAATACTAGGGAGACTTGACTAAAGTTCATTAATTCATTAATCACTGATTCAGTTATCCACAGTTGGCAAAGGAAAACATTAAATAAATAATTCAGCAGCCGCAAAGCAAGCTACTGTGACAAACAGCAGCCGTAAAGCAAGCTATTGTCACAAAACAGCTGTTGGGGGGTGTTCTCTCTTATCCACTGTTTTTGTTATCTACGGGAAGGCCTGGAACAAATCCCCAGTGGATACCGGGGTCTTACTGTATTTCCTTTTAAATAGCAGTACTTTATTATTTACGTGTTTTGTTTCTTTCCATGTTAAAAATATTTTTAGGTTGCCTGTCATCCTCATGGATACAAAACATAAATTGTGCTAAGCACATTAATTGTATGTATAATAAAACAATGAAACAAAAGGCCTAGTTACATATAAACAATTAAGAGAAATTTAGAACAATACAGGCGGAGACTAAAGATTGAAAAAATGGTGTCGGGATCAATCTAATACTCTTCTCGTTAAGGGACAAAGTTACAGAACCTGCTTGGATTGCGGAATGTGAGTTATTTCAGCACAGAAGTTTGATTGGTTCATTTAAGATGCAGGAACAACTCAGGATATGGAATGAAGAAAAGCACCACAAAATGAACCTTTTCTTTCTCATTCGTAGAGCTGAGATCTGCCACTGGCCCCTGAAGATGCTCCAGAGAAGTTTAATAAAATTACACATGTTCCCTCAGCTTTCTTGCCCTCTTTATCTCTCCAGTTTAATGACACACTTTTATTCAAGACACACTGACCTCCTTTTTCCTTTCTTTTTCCTTCAGGGGCAACACATTTTCTCCTGTCGGTTGAGGTCTCTCACATTTGGTAACCTGACACACTTCTTGCTTCAGAGCCTAGCTAAGGCCTGGAATTTGCGTCATTAAAATTGACAAAAACAACATGGAGAATTCAATACAGGCGGAAGTACATTGGGAACGCACAGCCTGAGCGAAAAGGATATATCGGCAGATGCCCCTAAGTAGGACTCTCACAGGTGCCATGTCTTTTCCAACCACTGTCACATCTTGCAGGAGTGTTGCAGACTCAACCCACTCTTGGCAGTAAAGTGTAATCTTCAAGAAGCCGATTCAGCCTGCTTTTCCTGAGCCATAATGTAATTAAAAGCACACCATGTAATGGATTCTGGAACAATAGGGATTTTACTGACTTTGTATTAAAACTGGGCCGGCCACTTTTAGTGGCAAGGCACAGAACCGGCTTAGGGATTCTGAGGACCCTGAAGTACTGCAGTCTTGGGAGAGAAATGCTGAAAAAAGCAGGCATGGAAACTGAGAAAATGCGACCCCGATTTTTTTCTTCGATATTCCACATGAAAGTTAAGAGAATGTTCTCCTGTTCTCCTCAGAGTCAAATTCAGTGTTTAAAGGGGATGAATATTTCAAACAGACTGCTTTCCCACCTTCAGCCAGCTTTCCTCAGAGCTGCATGCCTCAGCAATCCAAACGGCTAATGGCTACTCACTCATCAAAGCATGCTAAATGCAAGATAAGAAGGTGAAGAAATCACAACCGCCTCTCACCACTTGAGGGAGCAGTTCTGAAAATGCGACAATTTGACATTCAAACTGTTGCAAAGGCAGGTGGATGGGTCAAGAATCAAAAGTGGGTGGAATTATAAAGATAATTTTTACTCTTCTCCACTACCTGACTCCATGGGTGTGGTAGAACCAGGCTTAGAATTCAATGTTACTCGCTGCCACCAAACCTGCACTGGTGTGTTTACATCACAAAAAGATTCACAAAAATAATCAATTTTAGGATACCTTTATCTTCTTTAAAGAGACGTTGGACTGGCAATGAAACAAATTTATTTTCCAGGAAACTGTCCCAGATACCTTGTTAACATTCTGAAGACAGATCTTGGGCATTGCTTATATTTGCTTTTTGATTGAGCTATTCCTATTTATTATACAAGGATGATGCGTCACGGACCAGCAACTTTCAAAAGGCCAGAAGAAATTCCACTAGGTTCTGCTGTTCTTCGTCACCACTGATTTGATCGATATATGTGCTTAAAGACCAGCATTGTTGTTTTTAGTCCATAGAACTTTTCAGTGCTTGCTACAGATTGTGCTGACAGACCTTTTATTCCTAGGGTAAACTGAGGAGGGGGGCACAGAGCCTTCCTCATTACTTTAAGCTGCATTGGGTCCTTTTCCAAGGAGAAAGGTGGGGTAAAACATACTCTAAAATAAATACATTTAAAACATCCCTCCTGTGCTTCAGTCTGATCTTGTTTCTCTCTCCAGGGCTGCCATGGTTAAAGTGAAGAGGAGGCAAGGAATTTGTCCGTAAATTAAGTGCATCGGTAGGATTGGGCCCCAGCGTGTGTCTTTTGCCATAACATTGGCAGGTTTCATCAAGAATACTAGCAGCTGGAAAACTGTAACTAGAATCTGTCTGGAGTTATTTGGAATCGCTTTCTGTGATTTTTACATAACGGTGTTAAATCCCTTCAGAGAAGCATTTGCCTCCTACGCTCCAGAAGGCCAGAGCTTACGTGATGGACAGTTATTTAACAAGCCTGGGAGGAGGGTGGGGGCGGGGTGGGGAGGAGGCACACTTTCTAGAATGGTGCGGCTGGAGAGGAACATGTCAAAGCCTCAGACTAGCCTGCATTTCTCTATTTTGAAGATACACTTATTTTAAAAAATCAAGTTAAGTGTATCTTCTCTCCTTTTCTTTTTCAGAATCAGAAGTATTGATTGGAGCAGCCTTAAGGTACCAGATCTTCCTTGTGCTGCATTTTACAAAGTGCAATAATTAAACTCCTCCCTCCTCTCTCTCTCTCTCTCTCTCTGAGAAAAACGAATGCACTCAAACACTACCTGCATCTAACACCAACCCTGAAAAGTAGACTGCCACTACTCCTTCTTCAACCTGGGCCAGGGTTAATTTCACAAAATATGCCTAAAGAAACAAGGACCAAACACATACCTTTCGCTCCCAGGGCCTTAGGTGAAAAAAGCATTCCGAGTCGCGATGAACAATGACAACAAATACTGGGGTGTTTTTTTTACCTAACTGGTCTTCCTACATCAAACTGGTATGGAGAAAGGTTGATCGACAAAGGAAAGAGGCCAGGTAGATAGATCCCATGCCCACACTTTTCTGAGCTAGGTAAGATACTTGGTAACTCTGTTCAAATTATAACTACCTTTTCTAATGTTATGTCTGTACATATAAATGAGCAAGTGCAGTTTCACCCATGTCAGTGTCCTCATTTGTCCTCCTTCTTGACAGTGTGTCATGCCAGGACATATGCCTTTACGTTGCATTTCAGAGTTTTGGCTGGGAGGGATCTCTCTGAGCTGGGTTGACTGTAAATCAATCCACCAGTAACCAATTGTTCCCTCTCTGTCTCTGATTTTGAAGGCAGTCATGTCTCTCTACTTAAGAATATTCCCCCCACCCTCCTTTTTCAGTCTGGTGTCTGTTAGTCTATAGTTAGTATGCAGTCGTTCCAGGCAAAAATTTAAACAAAACAAAATAAAAGACAGAAACATGCGGCACTTTAAAGACTAAGTATTATATTTTAATGTAAGCTTTCGTGGACATGTCCACTTCTTCAAACATAAAATACCAGAATGAGGCATACAATTAATATACAAAGGAATACAAGTTAAATACCAAATGTTCATTGGCTGTTGTACAATTAATATACAATGGGATATAAATTACATGCCAAATGTTCACCAGCTGTTGGATGAGTCACTGCATTTGATGCAGTGATAAGGTTGTATTGTTTAGGTCTTTGTCGTGAAAATTCTTGAAGAGACAGGAATTTGTAAGCAATGGCAGTCATGTCACACGTTATCGGTCATTTTTCCTATAGCGTGCAGTGTTTGACCTTCTCAAAACTGTGAGTAAACTGGAACCTTTTATCCTTTCTCTTACCAGTGTCTTGGGGGGGGAGTTATTGAGACTGTAAGTGCCAGTTGATGAGAATCAACAAGGGGAGGGCTGCTTTTAGGAGACCCGAAGCTAATTCTGCTCTGTGGCTCCCTGCGCGATTTGCTGCAGAGCTGGAGGTCTTTTTTTAGCCAAAATCCAGACTCTACCAAGAGGAACCCTAGTCCAAAAAGCATAACTTCTTGCTAAAGAGTAATAAAGAAAAGTGAAGCGTCCCTGCAAGCAGTGTCATTAATAAGCATCACCTAGTGTTTTTCCTTACCATCTGCCACAGTATGGGCACGACTTGAAAAAAATTTTTTTCGAGTTGTCGTTAGTCGGGCCGGTTCCGTTTCAACGTCCAGCAAGCAATGGAGAAATTAGGAGACTGTCCTAATTGCTGAGAAACCGACTTTTTACTGTCTTGTTGGCAGGAATATCTAGGGTGCTTCCCTACAGAGCCAAGAAGCCTATTACTGTATTTCCCCCATTTCCATTTCTCTGAGTTCTAAAGCAAAAACATACATAATTTACATTTGAAAAACTACCTGTAAAAATTCAAGCATTTAAAATAGCTAATTTTCGCATGGTTCATGATGGGCAACCCTTTCCCCAACATTAAAGCTCTCAGTGTACTGCATGTGGGCTGCCTAGAAAGAAAACATATGAAAGACAAAACAAGATACTTGGGAGGTGCAACATTCCCCCCCACACACACACACGCACAACGAGCACGACACAGACCAAATTGGTGTTTCAGGGCCCGTTACTGTGATAACGGAAACGAGTAACGGAAACGGAAACGGGAACAAGTCTGTAATGGATCAATCCTAGTTAGGAGACTAGACCGAGCTGTCAAGAGGAATATCCACCAAAACAAAATGGAAGAACAGAAAAGAAACATCCTGAGATATTTTTTGATCTGATTTTAAAACAACCCATCACATATTGTTGTTTTTGAAGCTCATTTCTCTGGAAAGGAAACCTGCAGTTTTGAAAAGACAGAAATGATAACCAACAGCTGTAACACCACAATCCTAGTTATAGACAGCTGTCAAGAGCCACCAAAACAAAATGGAAGAACAGAAAAGAAACATCCTGAGATATTTTTTGATCTGATTTTAAAACAACCCATCACATATTGTTGTTTTTGAAGCTCATTTCTCTGGAAAGGAAACCTGTTTTGTAAAGACAGAAATGCAAAACACTGTGTGTGTGTGTGTGTGTGTGTGCCAATAATATATAATTATATATATAAGCCTAAATGCCCTAAGCACATCTGATCTCGCCTGATTTCAGAAGCTAAGCAGGGTTGTCCCTGGTTAGTACTTGGATGGGAGACCACCAGGGAATACCAGGTGGTGTAGGCGCCTAGAATAGGAACTGGCAAACCACTCCAGTATTCCTGCCAAGAAAACTCATGGAGTCACGAAAAGTCAGTCGGTCACAACTGTAATGACACCACACTCACACACACACACACACACACACACACACACACACACACACACACACACCACAGTCCATGAATTATCTATATAAATTCATGGAATATAGGTAATCAAAACCAAATTACCTTCCCGCTTTTTACGGCCGTATCTATTTATCTACTTGCATTTACATGCATTTGAACTGCTAGTTTGGCAGCTGCTGGGGTTAACAGCAGGAGCTTGCTCCGCTGTGTGGCACCCAGGATTCAAACCACTGAGCTGCTGACTTTACAGCCGACCGGTTCAGTACTCTAGTCCGCTGAGCCACCACACCCCTATGGAATGCAGAGGTGGGCCCAAATGCAGCATGGTGGGTGAGCTGCAGGCAAAACTGACCTCAGATTTTTTTTAAAAAAAGTCTTCCTGGACAAATGCTATGCTGCTGGTAACCCAAATTTGCTCTGATACCTCGGGATAATTTCGGATTAGGGGGAGGGGGGTCATTTGCTTACTGGTGTTGCTAACTACCTGGAAGTCTGAAATACCTGCCAATCTACACAAAGCCATTCGGAAAGCTATCCCTCGATCCAGATCTGCCACCATCCAGGTGAGCATTCCCAGCTCCAATCAGATGATGGAAATGTCATGGATGACTTCGAAGTTCAACAGAGATTGTTGTGGAGTACCCTGTATATAAAAATAACTACTACCTTTTAACCTGTAGAGCTTAGAGAACAATAAGTGCCTGAGCTCTGGACATCACGGAGGA